>CM065662.1:7140491-7262991 GCA_033220385.1 Triplophysa yarkandensis | reverse complement strand
GAAATCGGTTCGTAATATCGGCCGATGCCGATCGATCGGAGCGTCCCTATTTGAAAAAGTGCTGAACGATGTCATAGAATGTATATCTGAAGAACCCTTCGTCTATACAGGTTTGGTTTTGGTGAAAAGATAAGAATAGATAAGAATGATATGCTTCTTTAAAGAACGTTTCACTGAATGGTTATTTTTGTAACCAAAATGGTTATTCGGTATCACTGGAAAGAACCGTCCTTGTTCCTTTAGGACATTATCAGTACTTTAAATCTATACTGACTATTGTTGAAATGATTTGTTGGTGATTTTTTTCAGATTTACTTGAGTCACAGTAGACCATTTCATTTATTTAAAATGATATTGGTATGGGGAATAAACGTATTATTCTGCATTCCAGACGACAAGTTTGGTGAACTCTGAAACTCATATGTGTACGATGTAGCGATTTAAAGAAGATCTTTACGCCACAATGTAACATGTTTAACGGACGAAATGCTGATAATAATAATATGACGCGTGTCAAGTTCGTATCACACAGCTTAAAATACAGAACACAAAAATAAGTTCGAATCAATGTAACTTAAAAGCAACAGTTTTTCTGGATGCTTTCCACACATCCTGCTTTACTTTTATTATATTCCATTACTCCCAAAAGTAGTTTTTTCGCTTACATGTTCTATGTATTGTACCTCAATGGAGTACATTTTAAAAGTTTTTGTTTTTATGATTTTCTTATACTTAATTGCTTATACTGCGCCCACGAAAAATACTTCTAACCCAAACATTATTTCGTCATCTACAATTTTTATCTTTGCTTTATTAAATGTCAGTTGCGTTAATGACTTTGTGTAAGTTGTTTGAGTGTAAATCACTCAACGGCACATTTTGTTTCATCCAAGTCTTAATCAACAACTTGTTCCCCCTCTGAATTATTTACATACCACTGCAGGGGACGAGAAGGCAGTGATGATGGTGCATCCCTTCTGTCAACATCTGTGTTTTCTATGTAACACACACCACACTTACAGGCGTATTTGGAGCGTTCAGACCTTTCACCTAGCCATAGTGCTTTTGGAAAACACAAATGCAGTAAAAAGTTCATTGTATTGTTTTGCATGTCTTTACTTATTTTTGCATTGCTTTCAAACACACGTCACAAAAGGTCTGGCCTGTACTTTTATGGAAGTGAGCGAACAGGTCCTCTGTGTTTGTCTTGGATTAATGGCGCTTTTGTGAAGTGTGCGCAAGGCAGAAATAGACACCGCTCTTATTGTACAGACCAACAGAGGCAAGCTCAGCTTCACCTTTACATAGATACACCAACACACTAACAAGCATATATGTGTGTATTCTTTTCCTAGACCCTTTAGTGAATGGATTAGTTCCGATATTGCATTAACACACATGTTAAACAGAGCCCTGCTTTAAAGAGGAATTGGCTTTTCCAAAATAACCCAGACCAACCAATCTGTGTATGTATGTATGTGTGTGTACGTAGGTATGTGTGCGTGTGATGTGTGTGCGTGCGTGCGGTGTGGGTGGGTGTGTGTGTGTGTTTGGCTAGATAGAGAGAGAAAGAGAAAGCGAGAGAAAGAGATAGAGAGATGCAAAGGGTCTCTTGTTTCTAAGCCTAAGGGAGGAGAGGGGTGAGAAATCAATGCTACAGTAAAACAAATGTCACATGGCATTCAGCACTCAGCTGACCTTGAAGTCCCCTCATCTTCTCTTCCTCATTCTTTCACTAACCAAGACGCATTCGTTTTCTCAATGCATGTTGTTTTTAACCCAATAACCCATTGCTTTGACATGTGTAATTACAAATGTTGGTTTTGCCCATTGTGTTATCTAACCTTCATAAAATAACACTGAAGACGCATAATCTCCGATTGATGATTAATTGTATCGGCATTAACTTGAGACATGCAAATATTCTGTGTTTGTGACATAACTCAGTACTCTGTCATGATTATTAAGATAAACAAACAAACCATTTTTTATATAGCGTGACCACAAGCCTTGTTCAACAATTTCACATTTTATAAAATCATGTTCAACGTATATTTGGGGTATTTTGTTCTAACAGAATTACTGGTGTGTGTCATTTCATATTATTTTTAACATCATTGGACACCTTCCATAAAGAGACAATGAGAAAAATTCCCACCTCACTCAGTTATCCTATTCAAAAATATCGGATTACAGAAGACGTAGAAGTTGTTGATCTCACGTTGGACTGATTTTTGGACTGATTACTATGCAAACCACGTTTTTGAGAGATTAGTTTTACAAACAACACATGATCTCTTCTGTGTATTTGCAACTCGGTGCATAATATACATAAAAACGAAGACTAAAATACTGAAAAAACTCTCAAGCTACGAAGCTTTACCATCTGGTGTAACCTGACTTACAGGTTTTCTGATGTTCTTTAGAACATCGCTTTCTTTTTCTTGACATGAATGTGCTCACAGACTGCAGTCATTCTTTGTCCATCACATCAGTAGATTGATATTTTTCCGACATAACCTGTTCATTCCAATTGTTCAGTCTTTAAGTGACACTGTACCCCTTTTCATTATTCTTGTTTTGGAAATTCCCAAAACAAACAACATGCATGATACCATAAAAGGCAGACAGTGATTGTGAAAAAGGATAGATTTTGGAAGCACATGAAACATCTCGTGCTACTACGATTTAATTTGTTCTCAAATATTGATGTCTTATACTCACTGTTAGTCACAACAGGAAGTTGCTTTGCTGGAGTTTTTACATACAATATGAAAAACAACATGTTGACGCAAAAATACTTTGCTTCCAAATAGTGTGAGGTTTTCAAATTTAATGATAAGTATAAGTTAAGTTTAAGTTTTAAAAAAAATGCTTTTTACACACCGCCATAAAGTCTTATTTTGACGCATAACTCGACCAATGCCGTTTGTGTTGCAGTTATTTATTATTTTATTATGTGATTTTATTGGTGCTATGAGTTAAAAATGATGTGATGACTTAATAGACATGATCCAAAAAAATTAACAGTACTAATGCAGCATTGTTATGTTAGTTCACTAAGTTTAGTATTTAGCATTGCTTTAGCATATCCTTATACATTGTTAAAATCAATAGTAATCCCTTTTAACAGTAGTTAATGCATCATGAACAAACATACATAACTGTATTGTGAAAAAAAGTGTTGATGTGAAATAACAAGAATTAATAAATGCTGAAAACTAAATGCATTTCCTATTGTCAACATATAGCAACAAACTTTAATGTATTACAAGTTTAAAATATGCATTTTCAATCAAGAGTTTTTCAACGAATAGCTTTTATAGTTGCTGAATGAATGAACAAATCAAATAGACAATTATTTTTACACATTTATGTGATGTCACAGACTTCTTCCATCTAGATCTGTGAGTTTTAGTGATTTGAATTTGCCATGTGATATTGCCAAGAATGCTCTAGCTTGAGCCTCTAGTATTAGAATGGCCATCTGAAAGTAAAATGTGTGTGGTTTTAGCCTGGTGTTCAAGGAAAACGGCTTAAAAAGTTCAAAAACAAAACCAGCATTAGAAATGCGACCCTGGCTTTGTAAGTCCAGCTGAAGTCTTTTTTGTGTGATTTACCTTTTTTTTGTTTATAAAATCTTTCCACACAATGTAAGACACTTTCTGTAAGGATATACCATTGATATATTTAATATTGACTAAGTAAAGCCATATCAAAGATTGAAATCACAGTGAAATTGATAGGTAAAATAAAATGTTATGCTCGTTTTCTCATAACTTGACTTTCCAACTTTAGCCCGGTTGTCACAGACATTGTCACAAAAGTTTAGTAAAAGTTGAAGAATAAAGCATGTATTTTATGTAATGGCTGTCATAACACACTGTAATTCTCATAAAGATAATTCCTTTCCGGCAAAGTGTTTGAGTGTAAAAATAAAGATACATTTACATATCTTTTAACCCAACATTGTTATCCAATCATACAAGTAATGAGTTCTTAAATGTAATTATGATTCAAACTATTAGGGAGGTGTAAATATTCTTGTCAATCAAATGTAAGGGGAACATAAATAACCGCTCACCTTCCTCCTCTTTAAGTTCTTCTGGTAAAGCTCCACCCAAGCTCCACCCTTATTCTTATTCAAAAAAAAGAAACAAAAAGTAAAAGTTCACAAAATCAAAGAGAATTGGGTCATATTAGATGTGGTAGGTTCTATTAGTCTGTATGTATTTGTTAAAACACATAAACTATTGAAACATAGACTGAATGCTGTTGGTCATTATGGGTGAAAGCATCAATTAAGTGAATGAATTGGGTCAGTCGTGGTCTGGTGGTTAGAGATTTGGGCTTGTAATCGGAAGGTTGCAGGTTGGAATCCCAGGGCGAGCAGACAATGACTGAAGTGTCCTTGAGCAAGACATCTAACACCTGTTCGCCCTGCAGTGATGATTGTCTTCTGTATAATACTGTAAGGCTGCCAAATGAATAAATGTAAATGTAAATGACTGTAAAGTGAACATTTAGGTTCGATTGCAAAGCCCCTCATTCCCAAAAAGAGGTGCAAATAATACATTACTTCATGTGTTGCATCTTAAGTAGCTTACGAAGCATGTGAACGAACACACATGAGCACATTCCAAAGGGATAAGTGTTAATTAAGCAGCAACCGTTCCGGCTGTGAGGGGGTCACCTCTCTTGGCAGAAGGATGGAGCTTTGAGAAAAAAAGCTATTGAAACACACACAACTGTTGAGACTGATGTGTCAATTGATATTGTAGGCGAAACGTTCCCGTTGCTTTTTGTTGATGAAGATGTTGAGGCACATAGAGGTGAACATCTACATTAATATGAATGGATCTGGGTGTATGAGTCTGTCAGCTTCCAGTATGTTTCTGCTCAATGCTTTCTTTCTTCCCTCCCCCATCCCTCCCTTTTTCCTCTTTTTCTCTCCATCCCCTCCCTTAGTGCATGGGCTCATTTTTTCCACTCTCTCCGGACATTTTTTTGTAGTCATATGCCTTTGACTGTAAGAGGTTTATGTTTGACTTAGTACTTGTTTCGTTAGCTGATAATAATGAATTTTTTTGTGATTATGTTGTGCATGCTTTGTAGTGGCGGTGGGGTGTGTAACTAATTTTGCTTGATACAATAATATATACAATAGTTCATTGACAACTGAGCTGTGAGTTTAGCTTAACACAAGAAGGTGTTTATTGGACGGTAATTTGGCAGAAAAAGCAAACTAGAACAGGTCAAAGTTTACTATGCAGCAGAAATACAAGCTTTTTAATGCATCTTTAATACTAGATTTAAATTAGTTATTAAACAGCCGGAGATCGCTATCAGCCGATAATCTCCCTCTATGTCTCGATCGGTACTCAATAAATGTACTCACTGGTACTCATACGATCTTACTATCCGATCTTAATTGATGACGTCAACGCGTGTGACATACATTATGATGATGCATTTTGTAATTATTTGGTACAATGTTATAAAAGTTACATTTCGTATATTACATAATTACTGTAACATTGTTAAAAAAATATAAAAATACTATAAAGGCAACATCTGTAGTATAATTCTATCTAAAAAAAGATGAATGGTCTGGCGTGTCAGGCGTAGTTTCTTTATTATGTCAGGCGTGTCACACGTATTCGTGTCACGCGTAGTTTCTTTCACTCTTATGTAAATCTTGAGGACCTGTAGTCTAGAATCGCATTGTTTATTTATGCAAAAAGTATTTGTTTTACCACATTTACAGAAGCTTTAAGACTGTAACTTTAACCAACGTGACAACCCTCCTCACAGGATTTACTCCTGGAATTTACACTCGGTTTCTTGTGCTCTTCCCACTCTCTGATTGGTGCGTGGCAGGGATTGTACAAGAGTATGGCCAATAAAAATCATATTATTATGACGTTGATAGGTTGAATATTTATAAAAAATCTTTCTGAAATAAGTGGCTGGATGGTGGCAGTGTGTTGAGAGCAGAAATACTACGTTATGCGTTTTACTAGGTTTTTACTAACATGACAACTCAAAAAAAAAATTTTAACGTCACTGCAACAGTCTCTTAAAATGCATAAAAGTGTTAATAAACTTGAAGCATCAGAATTGGTATTGGTCCATCACATGACAAAAAAATTGGTAGCAAAATAGCAAATGCTAATTTTTCAAATTTTCCAACATAATTGGCCAGAAGACAAAACTGATTATAAATCACATGATGAGCATTGTCTTGTAGGATAAAGTCTTGCTCCTTAAGCTGTTAAAGAAATAGGTGTTAACTTTACATTTGATCATTTAATGTAATTTCACGAAAAATTATTGCTGTAAATTCATTGATAAAGAATCATTGCATAATGTGTTTGTGTACTGTGCAGAATAATTGTGTGTTTATTAACACATACATATGCATGCATATATATTTAAAAGTGAACACATGTTTATATATACTTCAGCTTTTTTTTATAAAAATATTTTATATTAATAAAAATGTAAATATAAACAAATACATGTAAACATTCCTAAATAAAATAAATGTGTATGTAAATGTTCAGACATTTACCATGCAAAACTAATTTAATTCTGTTCTGAATACGAATTTATTCGCTTTGTAGAATTTAGGACACCTTTAGGTTTAAAGAATCATGACGTATCACATTGTACAGGCATAACTATTATAGCATATAGATTGACTGAAAACTGCAAAAAATAAACACAGAATCATAGATAAATCATCTGTGGTTTCAGTGTTTTACTGGCCTGATTCTGTGGTGCTGCAGATCAGATGTATCTCGATTAGGATCTGATGGTTTTTTGGGCATACAGTATTTTTATGTATCTGTACATACGCTGCAAAACTTCATGTGAAAGACAGGTTTCTGTGTGTGTCTAGACATCATTGAGCCTGTGGTTGGTGGGAATCACACTGTTCTTTGTATTACAGATGGTGAAAAGATATTATGCTAGCTGTCTGTATACTTTTTTTCAGGCTCTAATAACATTTCATTTCATTTCTCTTTCACTTTGGTTCTTTCATGACTCTGATTAAGTTTTGTGCAGCAGTGTGAGTCTGAAACTGATCTTGGTTGAGTAGGATTGTGAGTTTTGTTGCCAGCTGACAGAGGGGCTGGATTTAGCCCGCCGCTCTCGGTTTTTAAGGGCTTCGAGTGTAAACATTGGAATTTTATTAAATAAATAAAAAAGTTCAGAAGTCTGTCTCTGCATTGGCTTTCCTTAAATGGAATTCCTGCATGTCTATATGCAGCTTCTTCGCTTGTTTTCCGTTTATAGACAGCAAATTTATTACGTGTTTTATGCTGTGGTCATATAAATTCCTGTCACAAGATTTTTGTATGTTTTCCTTCATTTCATTTTCCATTGTGCGGGTGTGCGCACAGCGTGTTAGAATTCTTAATCCGAATGATTTAATTTTGAGACCAAGTGAAAGCTCTGTAAACCATTGCGTGTGTGGTAATACCACTTGGAATCTGGTCTTGCCTGAAGGGCTGCCATTGGAAAATAACTTATTCATAACCCTTATGTTCCATAGGCACAATATTTAGTTAATTGGGTTTTATTCAACAATTTGCTTGTTAAGAAAACAAAACTATATGGTTGGCCACCGAAGGCGTCATGTTAGTGGAACCATTGAAAGCAGACAGAGCATTTTAGAACCCAGATATGCAAGATGAGCTGTTTCAAAAGTTGAAGTAATCATGGGAAATCTTCTTCAAATCAAATTTTGATTGGCTTTTTGAACAGTTTAAAGAAGTAAATATCAGAATTTTATTTAAAATAAAAACTCTTTTCTCGGTGGCCATGTTTGCAACACCTCAAGGAAGCTATTTACATCACATTGAGTACAAAGTGCTATCTAAAGGTATTGTGGAAGACAGATATTTCTATTAAAATAATTAAATAGAATTTTTCAGATCAATGAATAAACCTGAAATGGACTGTACCATAACTTAGCTTAAGTTGCTCTTAAACAATACGTTTTTCAAAGTTGCTTCAGATTGATAGATGATTGGATCTTTTTTCTGGAAGACGGGACTTTATTCACTAGGACGGCCATATTTAGAGTTGCGTTCGCCCCCATTCATTGTAATGGCAGTAGTGCATCTTGTTATATAATACCTTTAATTAAACATAGTTTAAAGTAATAGTTATTTAATTCACTGTTTTCTCTATTTCAACATTTGCAACACTTCAGAAACTACTTAACAAAACTAATACAACATAAAACATGTGTGCAGAGATATCTGACCTTGATTGATTTCTCTTTCTGTTTTTATGTCAGTTTGTAAGCAGGTGATTTCCCAACATGGCTCCGTTCCTGCGGATTGCCATCAACGATTTCAGCCTGGGAGATCTTCCCCCAATGACGGATCAGCCGTTCTGTGCCATCAAGGTGAAGGAATCGCTCAGCACAGGTGAGTGTGCCCTTTAGACACTGAATAACACCGTCTGGTAAAAATGTTTTTTGCATTGATTAAAAGAGACCTACCTAGCAATATCCTAAGGGACATAAAAACTTTTGCGTGTCGGTTTTTGTCATTTTAAATTACAAAGGTTTGAAACAGGCCTTTGCTATTCTCATACGTTTATACTATTTCTCCACACAGAACGGGGAAAAACGCTGGTCCAGAGAAAGCCCACCATGTACCCCGCGTGGAAATCCTCATTTGACGCGCACATCTATGAGGGGCGAGTTTTACAGGTGTTGCTAATGAAAACATCAGAAGAGCCTCTGTCAGAGGCCACGGTCGGGGTTTCCGTCATCGCTGAGCGCTGCAAAAAAGCTAACGGCCTTGCTGAGTTTTGGGTGGACCTGCAGCCGTCCGGGAAGGTGATGATGTCTGTGCAGTTCTTTATCGAGAACACAGACCAAGGTTGGTAGTCAGTGCACACTCTAATCAAACAATCTTAAGCCTTAACTACTGATATAGTTTTCATTGGACCTCAAAGACAGGATACCTTTATTTTGTTTGATCTGGAGTTTTTTTTTTTTTTTTTAGTTCGCTGTGTTTCTCAATGTATTGGTTGTTTCTCTTTTTATTCGCTGTTGTTCTCTCTATCTGCTTTTGTCTCTGCCAAGTTCATGAGCTTTTCTAGTTTATTGTGTTCACCCATGTGCATTGTTTATGGTCCAGTTTAATTTGTTTTTCCCTATCGTAGGTTTTGTTTTCAAAATTCTTTATGTATCATCTAGCATTTGCTTTGTCCTACTGCTATCCGTGACAGATGACTAAACAATACAAAATCCTTATTTCTTAAAATGTTCAACATGTCTGAATATGTCTGTCCATTCTTTGCTTCTAGTTCAGTGACCAGATGATCACACACAGATAGTATAAATTAAATGTACCTAAATAACATAAGCATTCAGTATATGACACATATCAGTATCATTTGACTTTGTCTCCTTCTGCTTAACATTGTATGTTCCTTTGATTCCTTTTTTCTCTCCATTATTTAACAACCCTCAGATACCAGCTGACTTGTGTCAGCTGGTATCTGCACCTATTTTGCTTACTCATGCCATCTTACTCATGTTTTCATGCTGGTACTGTATCTTGTTTCTAGCTTTAAAGCTATATTTATTCCCAATTTTAAACACCATATAGATTTGGCTTCGTTGGTGTTTTTTAAGAAGGATTAAACAAAATTTTTCAAGTGTAACAACTGTAGAATAATCATACAATTTGAAGTCAGTAATGAGAAACCCATTTTTACTCACTTCAGTGTGGACATTATTCTGCTTTATATAATTAAGATTGATGTTCTTGATATATGAATATGAATGTTTAAATAACTATCATCCAACTCTATTTCCGAATTTCACAGACAAGGGTTCAGTGTCAGGGAAAGAAGAAGATAGTGTTCTTACCTTAAACAGAAGAAGAGGAGCCATCAAACAAGCCAAGGTTCATATGATCAAGAATCACGAATTCACAGCCACCTTCTTCAAACAGCCAACTTTCTGCTCAGTGTGCAAAGAGTTTGTCTGGTAAGTCAATTATAGTTAAGAAAGACATACAAATTAATTGGTCCCTCAAAAGGATAGTTCACCCAAAATAAAAATTAACTCATAATTTTCTACCATTTGAGTGGCTCCAAATCTATAGATTTCTTTATTCTGATAAACAAATTTTTTCTGAAAAAAATATTTGAAAGAATGCTTATAACCGAACAGACCTCATCACTGACAAATCAGGAAATATAAATTACCAGTTTGTTTGTTCTATTGAACGCAAAATATATTTTGACGAATGTAGGGGAACAAAAACTTCTGACATAAATTGACATAATTTGTGTTTTTTCTCACTGTTTTAGTCAATGGAGTCCGAGAACTGTTCAGTTACAATTATTCATACAAATTAATTTCTTTGTGTTCAACCAAAGAAATGTAAATAGGTTTGGAAAAACTAGACGGTTAGTAATTCATAATAAATTGAGCGAACCTTCACTTTAATGTATGTTTACGAATATTAACACAGAATTGTGAAGCTTGGAGAGATGCGTCCTTAGCATAAACCATATACAGTAAATGGATAGGGGTCTAATGGGTTGTGTTCCAGGAAAGTCACACTTTTAGTACTAACTGATATGACCCAGAAACTGAAGATTTACAGAGATTACAATCCAGCTCTGTTGTGCCCTTAAGCAATATACTTCTCATTCAGAACGACTCACAGTCTTAATTGGCATACTATAACAGGTTAGTCCAGGGAGACGAGATCCAGTGAGATCATGAAACCTTTCATGAAGAGCACTTGATAAACACAAAGTACCCCATTAACATTATAGACACATGAATCCTCTTCACTCAACACTTGACATCAGAATAGAACCTTCTTTGAAGGGTCTGAAGATAATCTTGGAGTAAATCATGGTGTTAGATAGCATCTGTGTTTGTATGCGCAAGCGCACTCGAACTTTCCTCTGATATTACAGCCGTCTCAGCAAAGTCCCTTGGGCTGTCTCCTTCCTGTACAGTGTGAGACAGGACGGCATGCTATAGCGCATTGTTCACACTGTGTGTATAAGAGTATGTGTGTGAGAAAGCGGAAACGGATAGTTAGAAGCAGCGTTTGTTCCAAAGTCTTCCTTATAAGAGTTTTCCACTTATGTACTAACACTCGAGTATCACCTGCTGTGTAAAAATGTCAATATTCAAACACATATTTTTTTTTCTTGCAGGGGTCTCAACAAGCAGGGCTACAAATGTAGGCGTAAGTGTCTTTACAGCTTTCTAAGTATAATAATGTTATTTATATCCCATGAAAAATGAATTAAGTATATATTTTAAATATTATAGGATCACACTGCCTTTTTGCTCGTAATTACTTTTTATTTTTTATATAAAGATGTTTTGTTGGCACAATAATATTTTTGTTTACCAAACTAGTAAATAAACAATAAAACAATAATGCATTTGATCTATAGTTCAAATTATTTTTATATAAAAAGTTTTTTTCTTTAAACTGTTTCTTAACTTTGTATTATACATACCATTTAAAATATTTATTTTCAAGCATAACACAAAATTTATATTAATGCCAATTTCACACTATATGGTAATGACATTTTATCATTCCTTTACTGTTTACCAGAATGCAATGTTGCCATTCACAAGAAGTGCATTGATATGGTCATTGGGAGATGCACTGGAACAGCAGCAAACAGCAGAGAAACAATGGTGAGCGTCAGTGTTTTCTTAACCTGTAAATGACACACCAGCACATTGCATTAAAAAGGCTCAATAGGTCCTCGATGTTAAAGCACTAGGTCTACTTATACGTTTTCTTTCCCAAACAAACACGAGAACACGAGGATCCCAGAAACCTACATCATATGATTACATTATTGGGACGGTTTGAGTGATTATTTTAAGAAGGAAAATTTTACTTTGAGTTCAGAAGTGGTTGTCCCTCTCCTTTTTTCCAAACTAAAAGAGAACTAAGCAATCTGATGGTGTCCATTACAATCCCCAACAAATAATGAAGGCAGAGCACTGACCTCTGAAATACATCTGTGTGAGGGTCAATGAGTTCATGTACAGGCAGTTTGAGCTCTTCTTGGGTTAACAAACTCACACAACATTGCTTTCAATGTATATGTTTGTACTGGTTGTATTATTTGGGTTCGGTCTGTTTAAACAGAGATGGTTATTTTTTGTATCCACAGTTTCAAAAGGAGCGCTTTAAGATTGACATGCCCCATCGTTTTAAGACGCATAACTACATGAGCCCAACCTTTTGCGACCACTGCGGGAGTCTGCTGTGGGGAATGGTCAAACAAGGCCTCAAGTGCGAAGGTAGCAATTATGATCCAATGCATTTCGTGAAGGTGGAAATTGTTTTGTTCATGTGTAAGTTAAACAACTGATTTTCTCTGTTCAGATTGTAGCATGAACGTCCATCATAAATGCCAGGGAAAGGTTGCCAACCTTTGTGGAATCAACCAGAAACTCTTGGCGGAGGCTTTGAATCAAGTCAGCCTGGTAAGTGATTTAAGCAGTGCTATTATTACGGCTGTTTAGACATTTGGACATTTGCTAAGCAAGTACTGTAATAGTTATGGTTATGTTTGTCATTCTGCTTTGTTTTAATCCAGGACATTAACAAGATATCTATGCTTATTTACAGAAATCTTCCACAAAGCGTCCAGATCCCAGTTTGTCAGACATCGGAATTTATCAATCCATAGATAAGAACATGCCAGCAGACCCTAGTGGTTAGTTTCCACTACTGCATCTTCCCTTTTAGATCATAAAGAACACACAATCTAATTTAAAGTCCACACAAAATGAATGTTATACACACTTATATGTGTTATATTTGTTTCTGAATATATCTCTTTATGTTAGCGGAGGGGTCACAGTATGGAAAACTATGGGAGGACACGACGCCTGCCCCTGCCACCATTACCCACCAAACCCGCGTCACTTTAAACAACTTTGTATTCCACAAGGTACTGGGCAAAGGCAGCTTTGGAAAGGTAAGTTATACACATCAAGCTTATATCTGATGTGTGTGTTTTTTTTTTGTTTTTAACCTTTATATTTTGTTAGGTTATGCTTGCGGAGCTGAAAGGAAAGGGGGAATATTTTGCAGTAAAAGCCCTTAAGAAGGATGTGGTGCTGATGGATGATGATGTGGATTGCACTATGGTGGAGAAACGAGTGTTAGCGTTAGCCTGGGAAAACCCTTTCCTCACACACCTGTACTGCACTTTCCAGTCAAAGGTCAGTGTTTATCTGTTTAGAAAAATGAGTCCAACTGCTTTGATGTATTTACAACTGTGGCTCTTATTCTGTTGCATACATTTGTAACCGTTTTTGTATCATCTAGGTGAAAATTGACATTTGGCTAAGAACATGTTAAACGTTATTTTTACTCTTGAGGAATTAAGTTCTTGATGTTGTGGTATGTACCACCTCGGAATTATTTAAAGTAATTCTCAGCACAGAGCTTTGTATTAGCTACTGGAATTCATGCCAGAAAACTAGTTCTCCAGTTCAACGCGCCATGTCTGCATGACTGAGATTAAATCTTGTTGTCATCGTGCTTGTCTGACATGCACGTAAAACGCTGTAAATATGACATAATAGAATTCCTTAAGGAAACCTAGAACAACCAGTTCTGAGCTCATGTTATGACACCAGAATGAGAAGTAATGCATTACTTCATTTTTCTTACCGTCCGGGAATGCCCAGAGATCTCAAACCATTCCGAAGGGGAAGCTACTTATAAGAACTCTTATAAAAATGTTTGTCATCTTTGTTATCTTTGAATAGACAGACATTCGAAATAATTTGGTTTCCCGTTAAGTGTTGCTAATAGTAGTAATCTCCCATTTATGGTGTTGATGTGTGTTTATCAACAGGAGCACTTGTTTTTTGTGATGGAGTATCTGAATGGAGGAGATCTGATGTTCCACATTCAGGATAAAGGACGTTTTGATCTCTACAGAGCCACGTAAGTGAAATCAGGAGTGTTACAGAGTTAAGATTACCTACATTCAATAAAGATTAAATATTAACCCGCTTTAACGTCTATCAAAGCAATATTCTGTGTTGTTAATACAACTTAAGCCTCTTCTGTAATTGGTCAAAAAATCAGACAAAAGTTAGAACTTAAAGCAATAGCACCGTAATCACTATGTATAAGATCTACCTTTAAATCATAAACATTGACCATTTTATGTCAAAGAACCTAAATGTCGCTTAAAATTTTGCATTTGATCTTTGGATTTTTGGTTTTTGCGACTTTGTCTTCTTGGCTTGCTCACCAATAGACTGTTGATATTAAATTATCATACAGTTCGGTAAATTTCATTAAAACACTGAATGCACTGTACTGTTTTCCACCATTTTCTGTTTGTATTTTTAATTTCTTATGTAAAGCTGCTCTGAAACAATGTACATTGTTTAATGCATTGTATAAATACAATGGAATTAAATCTAAATTACCACAGAATAATTTTGACATCATCATATATGTGTAATATCGTCTGCGTCCTGCGGTTATATCTGTATTTTTTTGTTCCAGGTTTTATTCTGCTGAAATCATCTGTGGACTTCAGTTCCTCCACTCTAAAGGCATTATATACAGGTAAGGTTCTTCTGAGGAGCTGCTGGTTTTGTAGAACACTTTATTTACCTAATGTTATCTTTCTCTAAATCAGAGATCTGAAGTTGGACAATGTGATGCTGGACAAAGATGGACATATTAAGGTTGCAGACTTTGGAATGTGCAAAGAAAACATGGTAGGAGAGAACAGAGCAACCACGTTTTGTGGCACACCAGACTACATCGCTCCTGAGATCTTGCTGGGACATAAGTACACTTTCTCTGTGGACTGGTGGTCATTTGGCGTGCTGGTCTATGAGATGCTGATCGGCCAATCACCTTTCCAGGGAGATGATGAGGATGAGCTTTTCGAGTCTATCCGCATGGATGTACCTCATTACCCTCGCTGGATAACCAAAGAGTCCAAAGACCTGCTGGAGAAGGTGAATCTGAATGTCTTGTGGCGCTAACCAGCCTTATGTGAAAAATCATTTAAATTATAATGTGAAAAAAATGTAATCATTTACACTTTACATTTTAAGTTATTTGAGCGGGAACCCACACGACGACTTGGTGTTGTTGGAAATATTCGTGGACATGCCTTCTTTAAGACAATCAACTGGTCCGCACTAGAAAAGCGAGAAGTGAATCCCCCGTTTAAACCGAAAGTGGTAAGAATCTTTTTACAATGAACAAAGTTAATCTTTATGTCAAAATAAACCCTCAATAAATGTTCAAATAAGAAAGTTTAAAATGCGAAAAAGATTATAGTTTTTACTGTAATTTCTTTATTACCATACATGTGTCATGTGTATAAAACAGTTTCCGTCTGAAAACATTTAAAGCTCAATGTACAGTGAACTTGGGAAACTTCCTTCTCACTTTAAATTTACTGACGACAGAGGAATACCTTTCAACACACATCATTTGTAATAGTCTCTCTGGCTACAATGAATTAATGAAAAATAAGATGAGAAGTTAAGATGAGAAGATAATTGTCAAACAAAAAACTCTACTACTAAAAATGCATTTTTTTCATGTGTTGGTGTATTTCCTTTATTACAGGAAGTTGAGGTTAGATATATGAAAGGCCCTTTTAAACAACCAGTTGCTTTTACTGTACGTCACAGCTATCAAAAGTACTTAGATTAGAAAGTGATTTGTGTGAAAAACAACAAAAACATCCACATGTTTTCTGCAGAGCTAATTGTTTCTCTCATTACAGAAATCACCCAACGACTGTAGCAACTTTGATAGAGAGTTCCTTAATGAGAAGCCCAGACTCTCTCAAGGTGACAAGAACCTGATAGACTCCATGGACCAGACAGCCTTTAATGGCTTCTCTTTTATTAACCCCAAAATGGACACCATTCTGGACAAATGAAAGATTTAGGCCAAGTCCATTAGATGACTCAAAACAACAGCAGCAAACAAGAGCCAGGAGTTCAAACAGTGTTACACACGCTATACTTTCTGGACTGTACAAATAAATAGTGGTGTATTTAAATTTTCGTTTAAAAGATCAATGTTTAAATCTAAACGATTCTGATGTACTGTATTGATGTTGTAATTACCCTAACATAGATATATGAAAGCATAGCTCAGTTTTGGAAGGGTTGTGTCCTTATTACCTAATAAAACTCAAACATAACCAAGCAGACAAAATTAACCAGACAAAAAGGAAAGTAAGGGAATGTATGTTGTAGCTTTTTTTGGTGTAAACATGTTAAATAATATCCTTCTACGCACTTTTGAATCTTCATCCTCCGCATATTCCTCTAGGAAAATATGATTGTCTCATAATGTTGAAATTGTTATCTGTGCTACGTGGGATATTCTGGCACCTACATTTTTAATTCAAAGGTATCTTTTCTTGCAGATGTACATCTTTTACAGTGCAAGTTTAATTTTTAAGATGCCGATTTTGCCAGTTGGAGTGAAGCATGCAGCAGGCTGCACTAAGCATGCAAAAAATAGTGTTTTTCCAGTATGGATCTGTTATTAACGGACATTGAGGACAATGTAGATTTATAAAGGTGAACCTAAAATCCCCAGAATATGAAAAAATAGTAATACTAGTCTTACTAGACACATGTTCATGAATAGGGTTTCTTTAAACGGTACTGTAGGTAGTTTATTGGTACAGTGTATTGGTGGGTGGAGGTTATCACCAACGCAAATAAATGTATATATATATATATATATATATATATATATATATATATATATATATATATATATATTTAGCAGTGTATATGTATTTATATATATATATATATATATATACATATACATATATATATACTGTTATTTATACTTGGTGTTTTAATGAGGTATATTACTGTATATAACAATATATGTATATTGTTCAGAATGTTTTTGGAGGTAATATTGCTCTTTTGTCTACTAAATTACTCCTCAGAATTTAACATCATTAAAGAGTTTTTATCTTTACTTTTGACTTCTGTCTGTCATGTTGCATTTGTGTATTCATCAGTTAAAATGTAGTTATGATACAACAGAGCAAAACCATAATGTAGAATAGTCAAAAAAAACACACCAACTTTATTACCTACAACATTTTAGTTTCATCAGTACCCATCAGTACCCATCACAGAGACTAATTCAAAAAGATTGAAACTACTGCCATCGGGTGGAGGTTTACCCAACTGCATGTTTAACCTTACTTGACCTAAAGATCCCATGACATACAATTGTCAATAGGACAAAAAGTGCTCGATTACATTTTAAGAGATAAAAATTGTGTGGCTCTGTCTCCAGGTAAAATACACTATATTGCCAGAAGTGCTCGCTCACCTGACTCACATATGAACTTAAGTGACGTCATAATCCATAGGGTTCAATATGATGTCAGCAATAACAGCTTCTACTCTTCTGGGAAGACTGTCCACAAGGTTTAGGAGTGTGTTTATGGAAATTATTCTTTATTACATCACTGATGTTGGACGAGAAGGCCTGACTCTCAGTCTCCGCTGTAATTCATCCCAAAGGTCGAGATCAGATCTCAAGTTCATCACACCAGACTCTGTCATCATGTCTTCTTGGATCTTACTCTGTGCACCGATGTCATGTTAGAAGAGGAATTGATCAGATCCAAACTATTCCCAAAGTTGGGAGCATGGAATTGTCCAAAATGTCTTAAAGCATTCAGAGTGAAAGTTTAATCACTTGATTTGGATTATAATGATGGTTGAGCGAATACTTTTGGCAGTATTGTGTACCCGCATACACCTGAACATGAAGTTTAGATCGCATAAATCCATACTAAAATATTGGTTATTACACACATTTAATTCAGTCTAAAACAGAAAGACTTTTACAAAAGAATGCGGATGAATCCTGTAAAAAACAATCTCTTATATGAATGCAACATGTTTTTATGATTGCTTATTTCACAAATAACTCATATTTCATATTATCATGAAAATAAATCTATAAAAACACGATGCATATTCACATTCGTGTATGCAACATCCAACATAAAAGATCTAAAGATCATGTTTAATATAAAGCCTGATGGTGTTTTATAAAAAAAGGAACTAAAAACTGAAAAGCTCATTTTTAAATATCATTGTCAACGCCAATATATATCATTAAATGTAAATATGGATTTTTCCACATAGAATGATCCAGAAAGATGAATTAAATGAAGTGTGTGTGTGTGTGTGTCTCTCTCTCTTTGAGTGTGTGTGCGTGTGTCCCTGCGTGTGTGTGTGTGTGTGTGTGTGTGTGTGTGTGTGTGTGTGTGTGTGTGTGTGACTCTGTGTGTGTGTCTCTCTCTCTTTGTGAGTGAGTGTGTGTATTTGTGTGTGTGAGTGAGTGAGTGTGAGTCTGTGTATGTGTGTGTGAGTGAGTGAGTGTGTGTGTGTGTGTGTGTGTGTGTGTGTGTGTGTGTGTGTGTGTGTGTGTGTGTGTGTGTGTATGTGTGTGTGTGTGAGTGAGTGAGTGTGAATCTGTGTATGTTTGTGTGAGTGAGTGAGTGTGTGTGTGTATGTATGTGTGTGTGAGTGAGTGAGTAAGTGTGTGTTTCTGTGTGTGTGTGTCTCTTTGTGAGTGAGTGAGTGTGTGTGTTTGTGTGTGAGTGAGTGTGTATGTGTGTGTGAGTGAGTGAGTGAGTGAGTGAGTGAGTGAGTGAGTGAGTGAGTGAGTGAGTGTGAGTCTTTGTATGTGTGTGTGAGTGAGTGAGTTAGTGAGTGTGAGTCTGTGTATGTATGTGTGTGTGAGTGAGTGAGTGAGTGTGAGTCTTTGTATGTGTGTGTGAGTGAGTGAGTTAGTGAGTGTGAGTCTGTGTATGTATGTGTGTGTGAGTGAGTGAGTGAGTGAGTGAGTGAGTGAGTGAGTGTGTGTGTCTTTGTGTCTCTCTGTATGTGTGTGTGTCTCTTTCTGTATGTGTGTGTCTCTGTATGTGTGAGTGTGTGTGTTTGTGTCTCTCTGTATGCGTGTGTGTGTGTGTTTGTGTCTCTCTGTATGTGTGTGTGTGTGTGTGTGTCTCTCTCTCTCTCTGCTTGTGCGTGCGTGCGCGCGCGTGCTCAGTGTGACGTAACAGTGTGATACATTAATCTCTCCGGTGTTACATTGTCCCCGACACAAACACTTCCAATACCGAACAAAACGGCGCTAAACGTGAGAAAAATCTCATTTTACCGCTCACAACTTCAATAAAAAAATAACTGTGTTCTTTTCAGAATCCGTGTAATTTTGCGTCCAGCGCGGACACGGCACAAAATTTAAACGGCACGTGCGCCAACCCACGATTTATTTCGTCCCGAATGCGTGAAATGATCGCATTTAAACGTGCGCGTTTTTAACGTAAAGCCGACAGATATGAAGCCCGGGATGAGAGCTCGCCGCGCATGCGCGCTGTCACTTTGTGCCATATTGGAATGAGGTCGTGAACGACTAGGCGGAAAAAGACGCCGCATCTGAAAGCGACTTGAAAAAAACTCCTCATCGGTAAGAAACGAAACCCGATCCCAAATATTTAAATATTCCAGCCTTTGCACGAACCGTCCGTGGCTTTATTTCGCGATTTCGCGTTGCCTTCATCTTTTTTCCCGTCTCTAAAAAAAGAGACTTGTGTTCGGCTCTATTGCTTCAGCTGTGACGTCACAGTAACTTGACTTCGCTCGCACGCGTTTATAACATGTGCGCGAGCGACACAACTGATCTGAGATCCGTCAGACAGCAATTTAATGCCAACATTTATCTAAATATCGACTTTGGGTTTTTTTCTAGACTAGCACAGATTCTCACGTGAGGTCTTTGATTCTTAGATAATGTGCATTATTTTTTATTGTTGTTATTTATTTTTATTTTCAATAATAAGTTTGGAATATTTGCTGTTTGACACGTCCATAATGCAACATTTTGCTCAATATTAATATTAAAGTATGGTTATTATTTTATGTTTTATTAAGAGATATGCCTTTATTTATTATTTATTTGAATTCACATAAATTATGAGAAGTTTGTACTTTTTTTTGTCACGTCCATAACTCAATCTTTACTTAAACATTTAATTTTATTTTTCTCATGTTTTCTCAAAACATATCAACAAGAGATAAACAATTTTCAGTGTCAGTTTACTGCTAAAAACAAAAACAAAAGCGTCCATAACGCAGGTTTATTTATCTTTTTTTAAATAAAAACTTGTGCATTTACGGTTATTTTTCTATATTTTAACATTATCGACAAGAGTTTTGTTTAAAGTAAATAAATGTTAAGTTTACTTGCAAAAACTTAACAAAAACATTCTAAAAGTATTTTTATGTCACGTCCATAACGCATAATGTCACATCCATAACGCAGGTTTATTTATCTTTTTTTAAATAAAATTTGTTCATTAACTGTTATTTTTCTATATTTAAACATTATCGACAAGGGTTTTGTATAAAATAAACAATTGTTTAGTTTACTTTTAAAAACTACATTCTCAATGCGTTTTAATATCACGTCCATAACGCAAAATGTCACATCCATAACGCAGGTTTATTTATCTTTTTTTAAATAAAAAACTTATTTATAGATTGTTATTTTTCTAATGTTGAATCAATATCAACAAGGGTTTTGTATAATATAAAAAAAAATAGTTTGCTGGTAATAAATACATTGTGAAAGCGTTTTAATGTCACGTCCATAATGCAGGTTGATTTATCTTTTTAAAATAAAAAACTTATTTATAGATTGTTATTTTTCTAATGTTGAATCAATATCAAGAAGGGTTTTGTATAATATAAACAATTGTTTCAGTTTCCTTATAAGAATTACAATCTAAGAGCGTTTTTATGTCACGTCTATAACGCATATTTACCTTTTTTTTAAATAAAAACTTGTGCATTTCCTTTTTTTTCTAATGTTTAAAAATTTCAACGAGTGTTTGTATAATATAAACAATTATTTCAGTTTACTTGTAACAACTACATTGTAAGATTGTTTTTATGTCACGTCCATAACGCTGCGATTGCCCAAATGTCTTGAAAAGTTGTCAGATCCGCATTAATGTATTAAATGCTATTATTCAGTTATATGAAGCAAGGCAAACTCGAGCTCGCGTTTCTATTTCTCATAGAAAAACTAAAATACAGAATATTGATACTAATCTTTAGTGCAGTTACTATTTATAAATGGTGTCTGTTGAAGGTTTGGTTATATACAAAAATGCTGAATATTGTTTACAGACAATTATACATTAATTATAATTTAATGTCACAGTTTTATGATACGCATCTTTAAACACTTTACAAAAATGATTACCAATGACAGTTATATGATTTTGTTGAAGGTTTTGTGAGTCTTATCGCTTGTGTAAAGAACAGCAAAGTTTGGCATCAGCTAAAACTTTATATTGGAAAAAAATCACAGAAGAACGCGCACTTATTGTGTGACAGTGAATGTTAAATAGAAATTATTTTTTAAAGTTGAGAATTAATAATTAACCAAAAATAAAACACTAAAGAATATCAATTTACGGTTAGACGCCTTGTGCACTTGATGTGTCACATCTTGTTTTTGAAACCAGTGTTTATAGACATTAAATAGACATTATATACAGTGTATATAATGTCCTTGGTCATTTGGGGGAAACCGTCCTTAGCATGGGGTGATGGAGCGACAGACTTTGGCAGAAATAGATTTCCGCTGTATACATCGCAGTACCTTTCCTTGCCGAGTCTATCTTCTAAAAAATTACCATGGCAACCAGAGACAAAATACCATATACATTGTGACCACCCTTAAAATGGATATGTGCACTCCTTTTTCCTGGCTATAATATAATATTTTCTTCCCACTGGTCATTTATTTGCATAATGCTTGAAAAGTTCCGTTGATGGTCGTGGCGAGGGGAAGAGACGTGGCTTTGTAGACAGCCCTGGCTGCTCTTTTCAATCCCTTTTGGAGACCACTGCGACCCCCAGTACATTGTGTCCGTGGCCTGGGCTGTGCTCCAGGGCCCTGAGATTGAGTTGAAGTAAAGGGGGGTGCACTGAAACAGTTGATCCCAGTGGAGCACGAGGGTCGTGGCCCACCAACGGCTGTCAGGAAGAATGTCCGTCTCTCTTTAATAGAGACGTCAACCTTCACAAAGACAGCTTGACAGCTCTGGGTGAATAGACAGAGTTAATGCTACTTTGTGAGCCATTTTCTTTCTTTCCAAGTGTTTGTGAGATTGACATATTTTTAATCGCACGTTGAGTTGCCGAGTGTTTCGGTATTTTGTCTATTAATATTATTTCTTGTTATTTGTTGCCTATATGTTTCATTATTAGAACCTTTTAGGTGAACATATGAAGGCAAAACTTTCTTGTTCAATTATGCATCTGTCTTTATTGAATGGCGAGGGACGCAGGGGCGACACAATAGCTTTACACGTTTTTGTCTCGTCAAAGACACGCACAAACCACAAATAGTTTTCCAAAAAGACTTTCACATAAACACAAATATTTCTTTATCCTCATTAGTTTTCCCTCATTGCTGTTTTTCCTTTATTATTCATGTAGAAGCTGTTCCATTGTCCAGGGGGTTTAGACATGAGCCTTGAGGCGCTGGAGTCTGGTAAGTTCTTTTCTTTCTTTGTTTTCTGTTTCTAAATAAATTGGAAAAACAATCCCATAGTCTGCTTCCTGACCCTTAAAATCCATCTTGTGAGCTTTTTGCTGTATCATGCAGACATTGATTAGGAAAGTGCTTGCCCTTGACAAAGAGTGGCGTACATTTCTGCAAGCAAAGTTAAAAATAAGTGTACTTCTCTATATTCTTACTACGATTTAAGCATGTATAATGTTTCAGATGCCGACTCTGGTCAGGATGCATTGGAGTTTAACTGGGATGAGCACCTGGAGGAAACAGGGACACTTTCTGTTCCTCATCATGCGTTTAAACATGTGAGTAAATGGGGACAGCACATGATACCCTTTCTGAATTGGGCATTTCCTTGGAAAAGTCAACCCTATCATGAAAAGAGTTTGGTAATAGATTACTTACCGAAGGTTTTTACTATACTTGTAGCACAGATGTCAACATTTAGTCGTTCAGATACTCGTACAGATCATTTTTTAGAGCATTATTTAACTTTTAAGTGCAGAATTTGTAATAGTGAAGTAAGGGCCTTTTTCAGGATTGTCACATCCATAACGCTACATTTCGCTCATAAACTTGATAATTAAAATAAAGTATTATTTTAAGTTCTATAAAGAGGCATCCGTTCTTTAATAGTTGGATGTAATTGATTCTGGTGTGTACATTTTAACTCGCATAAATCTTACAAGGTTTGTTGTCTCCCAAATACGGTGTCCTTTTTTTCCACAAACCTAAATTTACTCTGAAAACATAATTCCAAAACTTTAACATTTATTATTGTGTGTATATATATGTGTATGTGTATGTGTGTATATATAATATATAGTAGGATAGTAGGATCTTTTTTATTTCATATAAAAGTTTAATATAGAAAAAAAAAATTATAGCACACATACATCTCTTTCGTCTGCAAGACATTTGCCAGGCATCGTTTGCTCATCTGCAATATACCTCTGAGTCGTCAGATATCATATAGACCTCTGGAAGATGTCTGTTAGATGTTTATTGTTCAGAATGGATGTACCGCATCTCCGATATACATCTGACAGACGTACCTGTGCTTTTAAGTATTTCCAGGTTTGGTTGAGCTGTTCCAACTAGTTTTTATGTACATGCAGGTGGACCAGGGCCTCCAGACCGGTCTCTCTCCTGGTATGAAGCTGGAGGTCTGTGTGCGTACAGAATCAGAAACAGCCTACTGGGTGGCCACAATAATAACCACCTGTGGACAGTTACTGTTGCTGCGATACGAGGGATACCAAGATGACCGGCGTGCCGATTTTTGGTGTGACATAATGACCGCCGACCTGCACCCGATTGGATGGAGCAGACAGCAGGGGCGACCGATGAGACCTCCTGAGGGTGAGCAGAAAATAAGGATCATCTAAATAAGTCGCAATGCTTTGGAAATTAGTGAGCTTTGCGCAGACTGCATGCAACGTATATGTAAGGATATGATTTATAGAAAACTTTTTCATTTTGGCATCTTGTTAGTATTAAGTTATTTTAATGCATATCTCAAGCTCACCTCTTGCTTCACTGTGTTGTCAATCCCACGTGTGAGCCTGTCACTCAACTCTCATGAGAATGAATCGAAAATGAATTTTATTGGACACACAGTGCATGTTTTTTTTAGCTCCAGGTTTTATTATTTCTAATGATCAGTCTTCGGTTATATTTAGTCATTCTCCCTAGAGCTTAACATTGTGAAGGTATATTTGGCTGGTAACGATATAAGGCTCTCAATTCTCAAAAGCATTAAACATGTCATCCTCACAGTGCCAATTTTGCAAATTTCTTAGTACTTCAGCTGCTGTGATGCGGCGTTATTCTAATTCCTGTAGGTGGTTGGTTAGAGTTGATTTGTGGGCATATTCAGGAAATGGGGGAGGGGTGGTGTTGTGCTTTTGTTTAGCTTGCCACTTTGTATTGGCAATGACTCTTCTTCTTGGAAATTATTAAAGGGACCCTTTTAATACTTATAGCGTCTTTTATGCATAAATCCTCAAACAGGGATGGAGCAGTATAGATGGTTGCTGCTATTTTTCCTGTGTCTGCTAGTGACTTATTATCTGCCATGCTTATGCCCGCAAAGACAATGTCTAATGCGAAGTGACCTTAAAGTAATGGTTCACTCTAAAAGAAATCTTGTGTCATTTACTCACCCCGTAGTCATTTCAAAACTGTGCGGCTTTATTCTTCTGTAGAATACAAAATAAGATATTTTGAAGAATGTCAGGAACTGGCACCTATTCACTTGCATTGGTTTGTGTCCATACAAAAGAAGTGAATGAGTGCCGATGCTGCCAGGTCACAACTTTCTTAAGAATATCATTTTATGTGTTCTGCAGAATGAAGGAAGTCATACAGGTTTGAAATGATTAGACCATTTTCATTTTGGATGAACTATCCTTAAGTGCTGAGTAGCATAACTCGTTTAACAGTATAGTCTGTTAATGTGAATTTGCGTTTAGGTGTGCGTGAGAGGCATCAGGAATGGGAAACTCTGCTGGAGAAAGCTCTGAATGAAAGCGGCAGTGTACCTGCTAGTCTACTGGAAGGGGTGAGAGATGTGCATCATATACATATTTGACTGCATTTATGTCACATAATAGTGCATGCTGAAATCTAAATTAGTTTTGTTTTATAGTATTTCATCATTTAATGTACCAAGGAAAATACCACAGATGCTATACTTGATTTTAGAGCTGCTCTCTCTCAAACCATAACTTAAGCCTTTAAACTAAAGTTATGAAGTTGATCTAAAGATATTATTGTCTTTTTCTTTATCCAGGCCCAGCGTGGTTGTAACCCAATAGATCTTTTAACTCCGGGTCTTAACGTTGAGCTGATGGACCGTCAGGATGCCGGAGTGGTCTGGCCTGCAGTCATCGAGGACAATATAGGGGGTCGCTTAAGGCTTCGATATGTCGGCACAGAGGGGCTTCCTGACACCCATTCCATCACATGGGTCTTTTACTTGGACCCCCTGCTTCATCTGCCTGGCTGGGCACAGGAGCACAACTGCATTCTAAGACCTCCAGCAGGTAAGCGTTTGTGCATTCTACAATATTTTCAATGTAAATACTGTGTAGATGTGAATTATTTGATCAATTTGACGAATTAAGCATGGGATTCCCATAACAATCGAGAGTATAGAAATGATGGATGATTTGTTTTTATTAAATGATATACAGTTTTTAAAATATCTAATAGTATGTCAAATGCACAGTACATAATACGCTCTAACATGGTTGGTTTTTGTGCTTATACTAAATTTAACTTGAATACTAGGAAGTGTTTTAAGCATGTAAGAGATGATAAAACCATGGTAACAGAAGAAAAGGCTTGAAGTACATGAGGATCTTAAGTGTCATCATTGTTTGCAGTCATCTTGCAAGAAAACAGGATGTGTCATAATATATTTCTGACTAACATGCAAAACAACAAATTCCATTATTTGAGAATTTGTAATAAAACCTTAGCTTGTTTCTAAATGTATTTCCACACGAATTGCAGTTTCAACAAAAACGAATTTGTGTCTAAAATATGTTGATCACAACATGTCATCATGTACACATCCTTGTGGTGTTCCAAATTAGAGCCCTGGGCTCGAAGGTCTTTTTTAAAACCTGCTCCCGTGGACGTTTTCGCAGAATGTGTGAAAAATGTATACCAAGTACTCAGAATAAGCATTTTGTTCAAGTTAACATCCAAAATACAAATAAAATAGATGAATGCTAAACACATGACAGAAACATTAGATATTTTTTATTTGGGTTATAAAACAAAATCAAAGCCAGTGGCAACTCTGTTTTTAAACTTACCGTACATGCACCAAACATGCAGTTTAACTGTAACAAACTGTTTTGCCGAAGTGAAATACGAAACAGCTGAGATTTATGTCTGATTTACAAGAACACTTTTGCACATTTATCCCAACTTACAAAGTTAAACTCTTTCCCATTTTTTTCAGTGTCAATTGAGAATTGGTAACAGATGTCTGACTTCACTTTCTTTGTTTTGTCAAGTACAAAGCCACTTTAATTTCCTTCTCATCTTCATGTTTTGACTCAATTTTTATTGCATGCCATCCTCGGACCCAGCCGGTCTGCCACAGAATTTTTTTTGACTGCCCCATAGCCCTCTATTTTTTCTGACCCCATTGGCTGCCATATTAAGAAAAAATTATTTTTTTAGGGATGCACAAGATGTCTCTGTCCCGTGTTCCGAGCTCTTTCGAATAGCAAATTGAAACGTTGTATTTTTACAGGATTACATCAAATGAACTGCAATAATCGAGTAACTAAAATAGGGTCTTTTTATAATTGAACAATAATTGATGTTATCATGCGTGCCTGTCTTTGTTAAATTTATAATGAATAATAAATGCCTAAAATGACACTTCTAAATAAATATATAAATGTATTGATAATATTAAAAAAATATGTTATAAACAGTTACAGAAAAATGAAAGCTGAATTGAAGGAATTTTTTATGAATTTCAGAATTATAATCTCAGGATCAGGGTATCGGCCTTGGTTCACATTCAGACGGCTGTGCCGTAGATTTAAAATGTTTAATAATACAAAATATGACATTGCAATTCCACTTGACTTTAAAATTTAGCCACTATTAGTTATTTTTTAATTTTATTTAAACTAAAAGAACATTAGTTATTTTATTTCATCCATTTCCTTTTTCAAAACTTTTGACTTTGAAATTAAAATAAACTACAAATAAACTGAACAGATACAATATTTGCTTTTAAAAAGCCCGAAAATATTAAATTACAGAAAATATTAGATATTGGCTAAAGTTAGTCGAAATATATCGTATATAAGCGAAAACCCAATATTATGCATCTCAAATTTTTTCGATATTTTGAATAATCTGGACTAATTTTGACAACCATTGTCATATTTCCTACAATGGCAGTCAATGGGAATTGTTTGGTCCTTCTTTCTCTGTGTCCATCAGAGTGATTCATAACAAACTTTTCAATTATGTGTGAACCATCCCATTAATGAATAAGAACAAAATAAATGATCAACAAAAGAACTGTTTCATCAGCAGGCCCAAAACTTGCTCACATGAAATCTTGGCAGAGTTTAACAAATCAATATGAGGCATGGATACATGGGGGAGGGTGTGCATGGGGTTAGATCAGAGTCCACAAGCTTTCAGTAGATGAACGGTTGATGAGGTCAGCTGAGAACTGAGCGTGTTTGTTTGTTTGCCGCAGCTCTGCTCCCTCTACGCACTGAAGCTGAATGGGAGGAGGTGAAGAAGACCATCTCCTCTCAGGAACAGGACTCCAGCATCAGTGATGAGTTTTACAGGGTCAGTAATACTAGTCAACTAATGTATGACATGTTTGTGTGTGGAAATGCCATGATCCATGAGAAGAAAGTTATTGTGATCCACTGTAGTACAATGCAAAACTGCATTTTGCTCTGGGGATATTGTTTTATGGAAATATACTGTAAGTCACCTTGGATGGAGGCATCTGCTTAAGTGGCAGTTAAACAATCAGTGTTGCCCAAAAGGCAAATTAGAATACTAATAATACTTTTTTGTTATACTTAGTATGTATACTGAACTGAATAAAGTTCATATTGGTAGTGTCACAATATACTGGCATTGGTAAAACTGTGAAATTCAGAACTGTGATGATTATCCCAAGATTGTCATGAATAATTCAACCTGTTTGCCTTCTTTTAAAAAAAAGAAGTGAACTTGAAGTAAATTTTTATAAGGATGCTTACGTTGGTGAAGTATGCGTAGAAGTATAAATTATTTATTTAGCATACTTATATTAATGTACTAGTAGACTTGTTAGTATACTAATAGAGCTTGGGACTAAATTGGCCGACTTTCAAGTTTTTAAATGTATACATTCCATTTTTAAGTTTAAAATAAGTATACCAATAGCACACTACAATACCTTATTTCTTCTTAAGGGTAAACTCTCTCTAATCCATACAATAAAATGTTTGCGCTTGATTTGATGGCCAAAAGGGAGAAAATGCAAAATGAACTAAATAGAAGGTGAATTAGAGCTTAATTTGTATAAAATCAATATTGTGGAATGTTTTGATTTCTTTGGGCACCAATTATTGTGTAGCTAAAAGGAAACTATTAATACAATAAACCTATGTAATATATTTTCTTTAAAGAAGAGGAATCACACTGTTTTATGCCTTATAAGTGCTCTAGACAGTGTTCAAGCATGTTGAGTTGCGATGTTCAACGTTATTCGTTTGTTAAAAACTGATTTAGACACGAATATTATCAACCTCACCGTCATAAGGTCACAAGACCATCAGAAAGATCGGAAGAGCCCTCGCATCAGAGTGTACATCGTAGGAAAAAGCTGTATCAGTCTTCCGTAATGTGAACAAACCAAAGGCTTTTCTGATATATGAACAACAACTGCCTCTATAAATAGATACATTCATTAATAAATAAGTAATGTATTAAAAACCAAAGTGTTTGATGCAAGCGACAATTTGCGCTATATAATAATAATTTAATGCTTGTGAATTTATCAAAAGGGGGAATTTATGTATTGTACAAGAGGACATTTTACAGTGATACTTGACATGTGAAACTATCACAGCTCACATCAAACAGAAATATTTGACAGCAAAATGCTGAGAATGTCAATCAACACACATTTTCAGGTTATGCATGTTTCAAGCATCAACAGCTTCGTTAATGACTCAGTTTTACTGACAGACCATGTGCTTTCTGCCTTCAGGACAGACCGGCAATTACGCCGCACTGTTTTACAGAAGCAATGAAGCTGGAAGCCGTGAACCCTGCAGCACCTTTCACCATCAGCCCTGCCACTGTGACAAAGGTACCGTAATCTTCTCTCACCTACTGTAAACTCTCATTGGCCCAAAACTGTAGTTTGTCTGCTGTGTGTAACCTTACCATGGCACATCTTGGTATTGTTGGTTTTCAAACATGTAGACCCCCAGGACGTCAAAGTATACAGGAACCAGTTTTAAAACTGTCTTTATTTTTACTTTACTCATTAACCTGTGTGTGTGTGTGTGTGTGTGTGTGTGTGTGTGTGTGTGTGTGTGTGTGTGTGTGTGTGTGTGTGTGTGTGTGTGTGTGTGTGTGTGTGTGTGTGTGTGTGTGTGTGTGTGTGTGTGTGTGTGTGTGTGTGTGTGTGTGTGTGTGTGTGTGTGTGTGACAGGTGTTTAATGATCAGTTCTTTCTGGTGCGGATGGATGACATGAGAGAGGAGGCGCGGAAAGAGGGGGGTGGACATGCTTTTCTCTGTCATCGAGACAGTCCCGGAATCTTCCCAACACAGTGGAGTCTGAAGAACGGAGTAAAGCTCAGCCCTCCTCCAGGTGCGTAACCTCTCTCAATCATTGTACCATATATAGCGACAACAAAACAACCCAAATCCCTAACAATACATAACAGTACTGGTATGAAGCTTTGGTACACTTACCTTTGCATTTATATTTTAGAATAAAAAAAACCTATTATGAATCACCTGACCCAATTAAATCTCTGTCCTTACCCTCTCACTCGCAGCACTTGTTTTGCAAAATTTTATGATTGTTTTTTACTGTTACATTCTTTGTACAACGCATTGCATTAACGCAATGCCTAAATTAAAGACTTTTACTTATAAAAAGATCAAAGAAAGTTATGTTTGATTATCTTCAATGTAGTAAACTTTAGACTAGAATTCACTTTTTTTTTTCATTTTATCAATCTTAAAATCTTGACCGGAGATGCTTTGTTAAATTTTGCACTTCTTTCTGTAACATTCAGTCTAAGTCAAAAATATTTTTTATTAATTAAAATATAAACATTTTCAGGAAGCCATTCTTTGAAAGTGAATCTATTTTACATCCTTGTAAACTTTAATAGTAGTTTATTTAGTGAGATCTGGGAATTGGATAGACCAACAAAAGCAGACTGGAACCATAAAACCACTCTGAATTTGTCTGGCAATGCACATTATCTCAGAGTTATACGGAGAACATTGCTTTTTACTACAGAATATGATGAAATCTCAGACTTCTTGGCTGTTATAATGGCCAACAGAGCAGTCATTAGACCTGAAGAGAACCTTGGGGTGTCTGGCCTTGTCATTACTGATCCATCCCTGTTTTAACAGCACGAGTTGTCTTTTGAATAAGTTTATCTACATGAAACAGTTTTGATTTCGTGTTATTTGATTTACTTTTTGATTGACCATGAATAGGAGCTCAGTTAGTTAACAATATTAATGTATATAACAGTAGGAGGAATGCATTCATTGTTGTGTCTGTGTGTTTTTAGGGTTCCTAGGTCAAGATTTTGACTGGGCCGACTATCTTAAACAGTGCGAGGCTGAAGCTGCTCCCCAGCACTGCTTCCCTCCTGTGAGTTTCTCTTATACTTGTGTCAATATATCATTCTCTTCTCCGTAAATATAAGCATGCAATCATTTACAATGTGTCAAAAGATGTTGTGATTTCTTTAATCTAATGTAAAAATTATTCATTACTATTTGTTTACTGTTTTAAAAAATATATATAACTGTTTAATAAATTCTTAAATCTCAGACTGCAAAACGTAAACATCTTTAATATTCACTTATTCATGGTTATGAAGCTTTACATGTCTCTTGACTATATTTCCCTTCAGGATCCCTCTGATCAATGCATTAAAGAGTCTATGATGCTGGAGGCCGTCAACCCCCAGTGCCCTGAAAACATTCACGTAGCAACCGTAACCAAGGTCAAAGGTCAACACATGTGGCTACGTTTAGAAGGTGTGCCGTCTACACTGTTGTCTTTTTTGTAGCATGCAGATCTAAATAACCGCAAAGGATGAATTAAAAAATGGTGAGATGTGTACGGCTTTGTGTTATTCACTCGGTTCTTTGTCTATCCTCAGGTTCGAAGCAGCCCATCCCAGAGATCATAGTTCACACAGATTCTATGGATGTTTTCCCAGTGAGCTGGTGTGAAACAAATGGCTACCCTCTCCAGCACCCCAGCAAGCCCAAAGGTCAGGGAAAAAAGCTCACTCTGTGGTTTTTTTGTTTGTTTAACCTTGTTACTTGATTCAATAGCTTAACAATGTTTAACCCTGTAACTTTTTCTTTGCATATATGGGTTAAATAAATTGTTAGTCCACCTGTCACAATCCGTCAAAACCTTTCAAACTAAAAACTGAATTGTCATTTTAACTATATATAACATCAACTAAAATTTACATTTTGTAAAATGAAGCAGAAATTTAATAACATTCAATTATTTAAACGTACGCACAAGAATAACTGTATTTGAGCATCCAAAAAGAACTTTAATTAGTGCTTTATAATTTGGGGCATACAACTTAAAAATAAGCACCGTGCAACTACACTTACAGTTCGACGTTTAGTGACGTTTACTAATGGATTTTCCACATTTTATAATAAAAATAATAATAATAGGCTCACCAAATTGTAAAACAAACTTAATGAACATATGGGAATTATGTAAAAAAAAACATCTTCAGTGTAGTCACCTTTTTACTAGAATTTGAAGAAACATTGTCTTGTCATTTTACTCTCATCGTCTGTTCAACATTCAGTCAAAGTCCGTTTAAAAACATTTTGTATTAAATAAAATAAAAGTTTTATCATGAAAAAAAACACGTATGTTTGCAACATAACATGTTTGTATATTAAATTGATATATATGCATACACCATAAGATCAAACATTAAAATAAAGCAAAAACTTTCACTTAAGTGTCCCAAAGGATTTGACCAGTGGTGTAGAAGAAAAGATAAAAGCAAATCCCTTAAATACTCCCACTGTCATTTGCATCTGATGTACCCACTTTACATGTCTGTCTACTGTCACTCGACTTGTCAGAAACTCTTTTCTAATAAGAGACAGAGAAGCATGTCCTTAAGATCAAGTCAAAATTGCAAATGACCCTATCAGCATTTTTACTTGTGTTTGTTTTTTACCCCGCAGTGAAGAAACAGAGAAACGTGGCAGTCGTTCAGCCAGAGAAACAGTAAGTAAGACACAAACAGGTCTGAGATTACAGTGTATTTGATTATTGAAGGATACTCATTTCTCTCTTTTATTAAAGTCGGGCCCCATCAAAAGACTCCTCACCCGATACTCCCAAACAACAGCTGAGCAACAGTCAGGCTGAGATAGGTGAGCTCTGTTTATACAGAAGTCAATAAAACACAGTCATGTGAAAGTCTGACCACTAACTTGTTACTATTCTGATCTTGTTTCAGTAGGCCAGACAAATGGAAAATACTGCTGCCCTAAGATCTATTTTAACCATCGCTGCTTCTCAGGGCCTTACCTCAATAAAGGCCGTATTGCAGAGCTACCCCAATGTGTGGGACCCGGAAACTGTGTCCTGGTTTTGAAAGAGGTACAGTTATGAAAATTTTATTTAAAATTGAATCTGGATGTCTTTTGTTTTTGGTACATAATTCAAGATTTTTTTTTATGATTTCATTCTTTCATATAAAATTCCATAGGAAAAAGTTATGTGTGCTATTTAAGAGCTTATTGACTCAAGTCTCGACCCGTTGCATGTGCAGGTGCTGACGCTGCTCATAAATTCTGCATATAAGCCCAGTCGAGTGTTGAGAGAGCTGCAGCTGGACCAGGAGGGCCGCTGGCAGGGTCATGGGGAAACACTTAAAGCCAAGTATGCTGATAAATAAGTTTTCATAAAGAATGTCTCTGATACTTTATATATAGAAACGTATGATGAAATAGGTTGCTTTCCTAACTGGACTTTGTGTTTCATAGGTACAAAGGAAAGAGCTACAGGGCGACAGTAGAAATAGTTCGCACAGCGGACCAGGTGGCTGACTTTTGTCGGAAGACCTGCATTAAACTAGAGTGCTGTCCAAACCTTTTCGGTCCTTGTATGGTTCTGGAGCGCTGTTCCGAGAACTGCTCTGTGCTTACAAAAACTAAATACAGTGAGTACTGTTGAACTTCTTGTCTAATAATCATCTGACTAACTGACAAGGTTATGTTTAGTGATTTGAGTGACTCATAAGGATAAATCCACCAACTAAGTTCCCATAGAAAGTTTGAAAAGTTAATATCTGGTTTTAGATTTTGAAAAGGTGGAACGTCAAATCTGTATGACTTTAGACCATAAATAAGATACGAAGATGAAGATTTGAAGAATGTTGATGACTTGCACCCATTCACTTGCAACATTCTTCCAAATATGTTTTGTATTCTAAAATACAAAGATAGTCCGATTTGACATGTCAAGGATTCCACCTTTTCTTTTTCCAGTCAATTTCTAGAACAATGTCAAATCTGTAGGACTTTCTTGTTCTTAAGAACACAAAAGAAGATATTTTGAAGAATGTTTATTAACGGACACTCATACACTTGAATTGGTTTGGGTCCATAAAATGTTTATGAATGGGTATCACTGCTGTATGGCAACCAGCATTCTTCAAAAAAACTATTTCTTTTTTGTTCTTCAGAAAAAAAGTCTTAAGATGAAATGACAAAAAGGAAATGATGCATAATTTGATGCTGTGCATTGTTCTACTTGTTGTTAAAGTTGTTTTGTGAAGCTAACTGAGTCTATTTTGTAGCGTACTACTATGGAAAGAAAAAGAGCAGACGTGTGGGACGACCTCCCGGAGGACACTCAAACTTGGAAGGGGGTGTAAAGAGACGAGGCAGGAAGAGGAAGAGAAGGAAGCAGCTTTTCGTCCACAAAAAGAGACGTTCATCTGCCTCAGTCGACAATACTCCGGCAGGTTCCCCTCAGGTAACGCAACAGACGGTGGTAAGACTTAGGCAGAGTAGATGAGTTGGGAATACTCATGTTCGCCGGTTAGCATAAGAATCATACGATCCCTCCCTCTCACGGATCGCCATCCAAAGCCAAGCTTACTTTCAAACACATAAACTCGCACGGATGCGAGGGATGTTGTAGTTATAAACATGTAAACAGTTCCCCATCACAGGCTGGGTTACACTTATGTTGAGATAACATGTAAAGCCAACACAAACTACATGAGTCCCATGTGTTATTATTACACATCTCATTATATTCGCTGCAAACAGTGTAACGCTCGCAGTCATCTCCAGTGTGCAAACGCAACTTGTAAGTCACTTTGGATAAAAAAATGTGTGTCCAATGAATAAATGTAAATGTAAGTTTCAAGCACTGGCTTTCTTTTGGGTTGTTTTGGTTGTCACTTGAAGGAACGGCGGTTCCTGATCTCTGTCCACCACTGTCCCATTACCCTGCGGTGAACTCGATTGATGACAGAGGGCAAGCATTGGTCCAACATTTTTAAAATTATACCTTTAACATATGATACATAATTATAACAGAATTGTACTTAATGAAATTAGAATGTTTAGATACTTTAAAACAGCATGATACAAACTGCTTATGGACAGGATTGCCTACCCTGGCAATTCTATCCTGCCTTTAAAGTGTTTTGTTTCATCTATCTTCTTTAATTAGATTTTTAAAGTGTGAAAAATCTGTATAGAATCAGTTAGTGATGTGCTGTAAGACCCTGTGAAAATGTCTGATATTACGAGCATTTAATCAATTTTTTTACGTAATGTCATACATACCTAACATAAAGGATGTTTGGTCTCACAGGGCAGTGGTGATGAGGAAGACCTGGATGATGATGACTCTCTGAGTGAAGACACAGGGTCTGAGATGCAGGACGAGCTGATGGATGATTCTGAATACTCCGAGAAGAAATCTCAACCCCCTACCCCTTCACCATCTCCTCCTGAAACCCCTCGTCCATCACGCAGACGCCGCAAGGCTCGCTCGCCATCCTGCTCAGATGATGAAAACAGGCCTCCTTCACCTAAGGTAACGCCTCAACACCATACACCCTAAAGTTAAAATTCTGTCATCACCACATATGACTCTTTCTTCTGTGGAACTCAAAAGAGGATTTTCAGAAATGTCTTAGGTGTTTTTTTGATATCAACATTCTATATTTTGTATTCTTCTTAACAACGAAAGTCATACAGGTTCCAAATGATAATGGGTTCAATATATGAATTACATTTTTGTGCTAAACAACATAGAAACAACATAACACTGTTAAACAATTTCAAATGGCTTACATCACAAAAATAAACAGTTATATTAACTTTAAAAAATGTATTTCACTGGAAAATATCCAACAGTAAATTTATATAAAATGTACAAATATGTTTATTTATATATAATTATATGTAATGAAAAAATAAGTATTTAATTGTAATATAGATCAATATATTGGGTGAATTCTAATAGAAAAATTAATGAGATTAATTTAAATAAAAACATTATATTTACTTAATTTTTAAGATCTAAACAGAGTTTTTTAATGTGTACTGTTGTAGTGGTCTTAACTTTGATCAGCCTGTTTTCATTATTGTTTTTAAATGTGTTTTATAAAGAGTCCACGTACTGAAGTTCCTCAGAAGCTCTGCTTAGAGAGCAGTCCGCTGGAGTGGAGTGTCACTGATGTCGTACGCTTCATCAGGACCACCGACTGCGCTCCACTGGCACGCATCTTCATGGATCAAGTAATGATACATCCTACATTCCCCTCCATTACATTCACATTGATCCATTTATGCTCAAACTCACATGCCATCTGTTTGTGTTTTTTAGGAAATTGACGGTCAGGCCCTGCTTTTGTTGAATCTTCCCACCGTACAAGAGTGTATGGACCTTAAGCTCGGCCCTGCCATCAAGCTGTGCCATCACATTGAGAGGGTCAAGCTGGCATTTTATCAACAGTTTGCAAGCTGAGGGTGACATTTGATTGAGAGGGGGAGAACTATGACATTTTGGGCATTACCCTGATGTTTATGATCTTTCTTTACCCCGATGGACTACAGAACCTTTAAAAAAAACTCACTTAGCGCTTTAGAAGCCTCCTTAACCATTAGTTTGTTTACACAGCAGTCACAGTCGAGATTAACTACTGGAGGGGCATTTTTAACAGGGTGAATCTGGTACTTTTATTGCAGGGCTGTCCATCTCAAATAATCCTTCGTCTGAACTACTTCGGTTAAAAGTGTTGTGTTAATTTTAGATATTAGTTTGGCTCAGATTGCATCTAACCTGATGGAAAGGAACTAGTCCATTCAGTCTCTGCAAGAATAAGCAAAACTCTTTACTTGTTTTTTCGAAACATCTGTTAACTATAGAGCGGATGACAATGCAATTACCTTAAGCACAAAATAACAATTGCCCATGTACTGTAAGTGGTATGCAAACATGTACATACAGGAGTGTGAATGTATATAGTGTATATAATCAGATGTTAATTTTAGTGGGACTGAATGCTCCCATTACGCTTTGTTTTTCTATAAAGGCTTGGGAATTACACTGTAACACAATAGTACTAAAGAAAAGGCAGGGATGCCTGATGCCATGATCGTGATTGATGTAAATACTAATAATAATTATTGCTTATCTTGATAAATCGTTAGTTAATAAAAGTGCAGAGTGATTGACAGGTGTTATGGTTAAGATATAAGCACACAAAGATTTCAGGTTGTGTCACTGACTGTGATAGGGACTATATAGTGGCAAATCCAGGGTCTGTCAACACCAAATTGAAGAGTCTTGGCACTCTTTGAAAAATGTCTGCTGTTAAAGTAACATTATTTAACATCAAGATAACAACATATGGTTTAATGCATTAAATAGAAACCTTTGTGTTTCAACGCATAAATAAGTGGTTTGGTCTTGCATTGCAAAACTATGGCACTGAGCATCAGTAGGTGTCATTTATGAACTGTATCTGACTTGATGATAAGATATGCAACAGTCTCCTTTCCTTTATTCATTTCTCTTGCTTCCCGTTATTTAGGCATTGTGCTGGACCGAAAGATGTCTTTGATATGTTGTTTGGCCATGCTCTGTTAAGTTTATTTCCTGTTTTTCACCCCATTAGTTACAAACGCTGTTGAATTAATATTGATTTACTTTGAATTACATGTTGGTGGAAGTGTTATTTAAAAGAAAATAAATTGAATGGAACTTTGTCTTTCAGTGTCTCTCTTTTTGGATGAATTTTGGAAATGTGCTTGGTGTATTTATATGAAAGTGACAAGAGATAAGAGACACAGCCAACTATGGTGACCCATACTCAGAATCGTGCTCTGCATTTAACCATCCAAAGTGCACACACAACAGTGCACACACACCAACCGTGAACACATACAACCGTGACCATAAACACACAGCATTGAACACACACACACACACACATCTGATGAAGACAAACACAGCAGTGAAGACACACACCAATCATGAATACACACACACAACAGTGAACACACTCACACAGTAGTGAACACACACACAACAGTGCACACACACCAACCATGAACACAACCACGACCATAAACACACAGCATTGAACACACACACACATCTCATGAAGACAAACACAGCAGTGAAGACACACGCCAATCATGAACACTCACACACAACAGTGAACACACTCACACAGTAGTGAACACACACACAACAGTGAACACACAACCGGAGCAGTGGGCAGACATTTATGCTACGGTGCCGGGGAACAGTCCGGGGTTCGGTGCCTTGCTCAAGGCCACATGAGTCATGGTTTTGCCATCCCAAGACTTGAACCAACAACCCTAGGAGTCAAACTCTAACCACTACGCCATGACTTAAGACTACGCTAGGCCATATAATAAAATCTCTATTTATAATCTTGTAAGACTGTTAATGTAAGCATATAATCACACATTTTTTAATTCTTATAACACATATTGGTCGTATCTTCTCATAGGTGAGATGTTTTTTTCTAAATATGAAGTGCGGTCACTTCTGTTATTGCTGTGGTGCAAGCCGCAATAGCTGCCTTTGTGACATCATAGATACCATAAGATGTATAGACAGAGGTCGTAAATAGGTGAACGAAACTTTGGTTTGTGAAAGGTGTTTCTAAAACCGCTTATTTAATTAGAAGAACCACAATGTTGTAGATGACACATTTATCTGCAGAAATCTCTTTATGGTGGTGAAATATTAATATTTGGAACAGTGCATTTACAGGCCTGATGTACATAAATAGACATACACAAATTAAACAAAAATGAACAGATTTTGTACAATAAATTAAAAGGTAAAAATCATTTGTAAGTGTTCATTGCAATTAATATCAATCAAACAACAGTTGGTTTGTTTTATTCAGTTTTATTAAAAAAACATTTAATTTAGAATAAATATATAAAATAAATAATTTAGCACATTGGCATACAGAAAAATCCTTTTGTTTACATAATTTATTTATTTGTCCTTGATCTATTTACTTATATGTATATTTAAATTAAGATTGAATTCAAATTAAATAATTAACCCTATATACACACATTCATTTACTGTTATATTATAAACATAAACATGTATGTTTCTATATTTGTATTATATTTTCATTCGTTTTTATTTATTCTCATCCATTTTTAAAGCCTTATATAAAACAGGATAGCATTATAAAAATCATTAAAAATGTAAAAATCAACAATTATACACGAAACGATAAAAAAGTCAATGACTACATAAATCCACCCGCTAAGACTACATATCCCAGCATGCCCTTGTGATCCGTGACACGGTGATGACGTAGTAAACCGTCGCGTAAATGAGCGTCAACGGCACCTGAATGACGTGAGCGCGGAAGAATTCTTCCCTTGCGGATATTTCGTGTTGTCACGCGCGCTTGGAGACGATATATGACGTAAAATAACCCATCCGGAGTAATTCTGACGAAACTTTTCTCCTCAGGATGTTCTCCATCCGGTTCGCCAGCAGGAGCGTCCGATCAGACTCCCGCTATAAAAGACACGCTATGACGTCATCAACCTGATCACAAGCAGTTCTAACGGCATTTAAATGGCAATTTAACGATATATGTGATATATATGTGATATATGTCAGGTCGTGTGTATGACGTCACGTCTGTGAGGTCGGATAATAATTGTGTGTTGCGGGGTTCGAACCTCCAACTGTCGCGCGATGGCGGCCGTCGGGGTCAACTCGCTGTCCAGGGGTCAACTGCCCCCAACATCCAACTCTTCTGCCACTGATGCCCGGGGCTGCTCCAATGGGGACTTCATGGACTCTTTTGGCATCTTCTTGCAGGGCCTGCTGGGAGTGGTGGCCTTTAGTACCCTTATGTGTAAGTATGGACATGCCAGGCATAGATACCTGCCCATGGGTCTGGTTTGGGCAATGCCAATGTGCCTGGCACCTTTAAAGGTCCTGTTCTTCATGATTCTAGGTTTCAACTTTAGTTTGTGTAAGGTTGTTCAATTGTAAAGCTCGAGGTTCACGATGTTTTATTGGATAGCAATGGCTTACAAAAAATGCCCGCTACTTCCTGCTTTAGTGACATCACTATCTCTGTTAATCTCCGCCCACTGGCACTCAAAATGGAGCGTGGTCTTGTGGGGAAGAGTTGTGTTTGTAGAGCGTGTTTTTGTTGTCGTCGTGTCCTCGAAACTCTGATATTTTATCCCCGAGTTTAATCGTCTTTGCTTGGCTTTCTCGGGCACGCTGTGCTTCGGGATCAGTTATTACAACTTTTGTTTAACTCGGTTCCCGGATATTATAATCCATATCTAAAACTACTTGCTACAGTCATGTTTGACTGAGGACAGCTTCCGCAATCTTAATCATTTTAATGCTCGATTGACACAAAGATTATTCTTGAAAGATGGAGCGCATCCGTCTGTTGTTTATAGTGTATTTATTATTTAATTCGGTGCGTTTAACAGTTTCTGTAACTTATTACAGAAAAGGCAAGGTTTAATGAAATTAATCCGACGAAAAAGTGTAGGTATACAACCGGACACCACCTATTGTTTGTATTTAAAATGATCCGTTTAAATTATTTGTTGATTATATTTATTGTTTATTGTTTGAACACATGCTGCTTTAGATCAGGATGAAGTTTAGCTTCAGACATGTGAATCATGGTTCTATGTTTAGGCGTGTACAAAAGTCATGCTTGCGCTAGCTCTACTCGATCCTCATCATCTATGTTCTCCGGGTCTGAATCCGGATCAAATTGATAACATTAAAGACATGTTTACATTAACACTGAGCGCATGCATGTCTGCGTTATGGTAAGAGGCGTGACCTCTTACCGACTTTGTTGTCAAATCACAACACAGGAACTGCTGACTCAATCAGAACACGTTACATATTCCTGAACACTTCTTCGCAACAAGGAAGTAATCAGCCGTTTTTATGACAGTGACAAAAGCGGTATACAGACATGTATATTGGGGAAAAATGCAGGTTATTTTTACATGGGAAACATTAGTACATGTTATATTGAACACTTTAACATAATCAAAGCTACAAAAACACACGAAGAAAGGGACCTCTTAAAATAGTTAACCCAGGTTTTTTCCAGAGGTATTTGTGTGGTTTGGTTGTTCCTCCTTTGGCCAGGTCTAGTCATTGACACTTCATTTTCACAATAATATTCTAGAGTAGGATTTTGTTTACCAGGTTTAAAAGCAGTTATAAATCTGGATCATTGTAATCCTTAGCTATACTCTATTTATCATGTCTGCTATTTAGATTTTACCCTGGTTTAAATATTCGCACCACAATTTAGAGTTAAACCTGTTTTTGAGTCGTGTTTCACAACCCATGTTTATAAGATTAGTATTTTAACCCTGGACGACTTTTAACTCTGGGTTAAGTAGTGAATTATTGTTAAAAGGCAGGATAAAAAAGCATATTGCTTAACACCGGGTGTGACCCAGATGTTGAGATAAGTAAAGTTAATCCAGGGTAAGGTTAATCCAGGGTTAAAGGAATAGTTTACCATAATATGAAAATTCACTCGTAACTTTTACTGACCGCTACACCATCCAGTTTGTGTTTTTCTTCCTTTTTCTGTTAAGCACAAACAAATTCTTTTATATCAATATGGAATGACTTTATTTGATTTAACAGGGTTGAACATGTCACGTATCCAATGGAGTAAGAGTAATCCAAATGACTTGAGTGGGTCAATAAATGTCTTTAAAAGCAAAACTATGTTTGCGAGAGAAGATGATAAATATGTGACCCTGTCCGTGAAAACCTTGCTAAAGTAAAACAAATCTGATAAAAAGAGCAAAAGTTAGATTTTTATCTACTATCCAATATAATCTTTGACCTGGTCTGATTTAGTACATTTTTAAGATATCAATGTTATATTCTCAGAGAATATTCCTCACATTTTGCCAAAGGATTCAGAGGGAAATCGCAAGGAAATGACTTGAGCTGTGTTATCACATTTCATATTTTAATGTATTTTGGATCTTATCATGTTTTATTTTGAGATTCCAGTAAGCAAGTGAGGTTGAACGTTATTGCGGTTATCGTAATTGATTTTCATTTTCGTTTCCAACAATTATGATAACAAAATAAATTTTTTTACTTTTTTATTAATTGCGTAGTATATAAATAAATGTATATAATCTTATCTTATTGAATATATTTTTTATTTATATGTTATACAGTTAAATATCATATTGGACATCTGTTATTTATTAAGTTGTTAATAATTTATTTATTTACGAACTCGTTGCCATAGTTAGTATGTGATCATGTTTAAAAATTGTGATTTCGTAATTTTTTTCATCATCGAGCAGATCTAATCTGGGATGGCATGAAGTGAAGTATAAGAGAAGCTTCATTTCATTCACTTATATATTCCTTAAACATAATATATGGCATAACATAATGACAGCTTAATAGTAAACCTTTTAAATTCACATGCATATATTTTGGGTATTACATGCTAGGTTTATAGACACACATGTTCTTTATTTTAAAAAGTTATGTCACATGCTTTGCGTGTTCTTTAAAGGGAATGCAATGACTCTTGGGAGATCTTCAGGAAACAGATGGTTGTCAAGTAATGATGTGACAGGATGATTTGCACAAGGACATTGCATCATGTTAGATGGCCTCACTTAAACACTGTAATGATTTTTTTTATTGAGTACTGAGTGAGACCGGTAAAATCTCACTTAATATTGCTGTGCATGTCTGTGTAACATTTCCATGCGGCCGTACTTTAATGTAAAAAAACATGCTGGACAATACACCTCAATGTAGTTGTTAAAAATATCTAAAAGAGAAACCTGGATGGTTTTCAGGTGGAATGTAAGTTTCTTTATCAACAGTATAATGTCATGCTTACTCTTTCACGTCCGAAACTTTATTAGCTATTTTGGTTTGTGTCTGCACACTAAAGCGAAAGAATGCCTCAGATTTTTTATTGAACACGAAATACTTAAACACAGCGTTAGCAATAAGACTAAACATTATTTTATGCCCTGTTATATCTGCAAAATTATTATATATTTCATCTCCTCCCTCACTCGTTATGTAAGCAGTAATTGTAGGAGGTGGTGTTCAGATGCATTGTTAATAGCTGTACACATTACACAAACAATCAGCCATTGTGACAGACATACAGTCCTTTAGTTGTGTGAGCCTAGGGTCATGTTCGCCATTGGGTCAATTCAGATTTGACAGCTTTGAAGGCAGTTCTCACCTCATGTTAAAAAATAACACTGCAAGCAATATACATGTTTACTCTGCATGACATTAAAACGTTTGTATACACCCATCCATCAGAATTGTATTTAATGGTTTTATTTAAAATTCATTTCTGGGTAAAAGCGATATCCCACATCTTGCATCGTTATGCTTGGAGTGTAAACTTTAAAGAGATATTACACAAAAATAAAACATTTTAAAGCAAATTTATACACCCTAATTCCATCATATAAAAATGTAAGTTGCTGGAGATAACCAGCTCTCTGTAAATCTTAAACAAGGTTGCCAGGTTTTCCAAACAAAGTCAGCCCTAAAGCCAATTACAACTAGCCCCACGACCTTGACAACAACTCGCAGCGACAGCATTAACGAAACTCAATTCCATAGGAAGCCACGAACTTAAGACCATACAGTATAGTATGGTTTTGAAACATTACTAATAAACCATTCAATAATTAATAAGCAATACTAGATGCACTCTATTGCCCTATGATCTGTATTGCATTACAGAGAGGTTTTGTTTTGTGCGAGGGTTGGAAGTTTTTTTTTAAACTCATAATAATACAGTTCCTCTCATCTCTTTCCGTTGAAGATTCTAATGTTATGTTTCATTTATCAAGCCTTATTTGACTGCCCTAAAGCTTGTTTTTCAGCATCAGCACGGCATCCATGAGCAAGTTGTTATTGATTTCTTCTATTCTACTTCAACCATTTGAAAGCTTGTCTTTCTCCACAGTGAAACGCTTCAGGGAGCCCAAGCACGAACGGAGACCCTGGAGAATCTGGTAAAGAGACATTTTGTGTCATTAGTAAACATTAAAAACTTTAAGTCATTGCAACACATGCACGGTCAACCCTGCACCCCACTGATCGGCCTTTTAAAGCACATCATCTAAAGGGGGGTTACATGCTGTAAGTGAGGTCTAACCCGGTCTCACTCTCACCAATCCCCCACTATACCTCTCTCAGGTTTTTGGACACCTCCAAACAGGCCATAGGGATGCTGTTCATTCACTTTGCCAATGTCTACCTGTCTGACCTCACAGAGGAGGACCCATGTTCGCTGTGAGTGTTTGTCCATGTTGTCAGCGTTTCCCCCACACATTGTTGTACTTCCCCATTGTGTTATGTGTCTTACTTACATATCTGTGATAGGCTGTGCACAATAACCTCATTCCTCATGCTGTTTCCATAGATACCTTATCAACTTCCTTTTGGACGCGACACTGGGTATGCTGGTCATCTATGGTGGAGTGAGGGCTGTTAGTGCTGTGGTCGAGTGGAGACAGTGGGACTCGCTGCGATTTGGAGAATACGGTATGGGAGGAGATGAAAGTAAATAATTGATTCCTTTTTGTGTTTTAGGCCTGAAGAAGACTGTCCTACTCAGGATTGTATGGAATTGTAATCCAGCCATACTATTACAAAATGTTAGGTTCTAAGGTTGTGTTAAAACCACTCTGACATGCATTTATTTTAAACCACTTGGAATTGAAACCAAATGCTTTTTATATTCTTTAATTCACCATTTAAAATGGAAACATTGTGTTATGGTATAAGAAGCGAAGGATACAACTGTCAGATCATAGATTAGCGTCATACACTGTCTCTTAGTTTGTCATTCGCATCCTCTTTAAACTCTCAAATTCTCTTTTATTTGCAGGGGAGCCACTGCAGTGCAGTGCCTGGGCGGGTCAGTGTGCTCTCTATATTTTCATCATGATGATCGAGAAGATCATGATCATGCTGGTTCTCCTCATCCCACAGTGGAAGAAGGTCAGTGAGATGTTGCATATTCATTGCAGTGTGTTTACCTTTACAGACCTCAGTATAAGCTAAAGTGATATAAATAAGAAATGTTTGTCTTTTGTTCTGTGTGTTTGACAGCTGGCTACACTCAACCCTATAACAAACCCTCATCTGGAACTAGCTATTGTCATGCTAATTGTCCCTTTTTTTGTTAATGTAAGTGAAAATTTTGTTAAAAACATATTCATGTATAAGGTAGCTGTAAATAATATTATTCACTGTATGTATGTAAATATATATAGGTTAATAGTACAACATGTATTTTAATTGCATTTAATTGGTCAGTTGTGGGGACTAGAGAGTTGAACTTGCAAGCAGAAGGTTGCTGGTTCGATTCTCATGGCCAGCAGGCAATGCCTTACCCGTTTGCTCGGCAGTGATAATTGGCCACTGCACAATACTTGTAAGTTCCTTTGGATATAAGCGTCTACTACATGAATGCTTGTGTTTGTATTGGGTCATATCCAGGCTCTGATGTTCTGGGTAGTAGATAACTTTCTAATGAAGAAGAGCAGGACAAAAGCCAAACTGGAGGAGAGGGATGCAGAAGATGATCCTCGTGGCAACAGCAAAGTGCGCTACAGACGGGCTTTGTCACACGATGATTCTGAGTCAGAAGTAAGTAACATTTTAATCACTTTAATGTGACAGCCGTTTGGGACAATATTGGACCTTAGAAAAAGAGACTTGTAAATTTCATCATTTTATTGGAAGTTTAATAAATCTTAAAAAATTTACATCACGGTACAAATGATGATACAATGGAATGCATACAACTATTTATGTACAACAGTCTTTTCATCTGGATGGAAATGAGTCAAAGCTCTTTCTGGGTTATAGGCAAATGAAGAACGTTGTTGTTTTTGAATACATAAATCCAGTGAGTTTGAAATGAAATAAAGCAGGTGTGCCGTTCACGGTGTTCCACACTGTATGTTCCGGCAAGTAGAACATTAGCACATCCGGTTATTTCTTCTGGGTACACAGGACTTTTAATACAAGACAGATTACTTAAACAAAGGCTTTTGTTTACAATAGGTGTTCTTAATAATTGACTGGCTTCTGTTTGACCAAACCTAATTGCATACCCATTTGAACTAACTTTCTGTTTAACTTGGTCACTGTTGATAGACGAGGTAAGTCATATGAGCAGCTTTGAAAAATTCATGTTTACAACTAAACAAGTTTAGTATTTCCCTCCACATGCCACTTCCAGGTGTCACCTGTAAACACACGGACATCTTTCCCAGGAGACGGATCTCAGTCAGTCAGGGTTTAATGGTTTAATATCCATTTTACACAGCACCAGCTGCATGCATGGAGAATTGTTGAAAGTGTGTACATCAATGTCATCAACATCACCGGCAACTCTCATTTTCTCTTCATTCTTCGTTGGCCAGATCCTTTTCTCTGCAGACGACGAAATGGAGGATTCAGATGGTGACGACGATGTACGAAGAATCACAGGGCTCAAGTCTGTGAAGAAAAAGAAGCATCGTCTTGGTATCCCTGTGTGATTTAATATCATTCTGGCTCCTGTGTGGACAAATTCGAGACCTCCTCAATTTACTACAGGACTGTGAACCGGCAAGTGGAAGGCATAATACTTCAATCTAAACCAGTAAGACATTGGGAGCAGTTTCACTATGACTTGTGGGAAACGACTGGGATTAAGTAGCAATGCACAATCTTTCTGCAACTTTATCCATGATTATACCTGAGAGGTGCCTACAGCTATACTGGAATGTCTATCGTAACAGATGATCTTTTCCAACCCTTAATGTGCATCACATGACAGATTTTCAGGACCACGCTATCAAGGGGCAACTGTATCAATTCTGGACTGTGCCGCTTCCACATCAAGTGGTTCTGCATTGAATATAACACAGTGGGAGATTATGGCTACAAGATCTTTTCCATAGCTACAAGATCTTTCCTTTGAACTGTAAAAATCCTTTCAATAAATGTTGTATTCCAATAGTCTATCCACCTTTACACATAACACATTGACATTCTTCTACCTTTATCCATATCCATATGCATGTAATTGTGATGACACTAAAGGCTTGTAGTCAATTCCAGGCTACGTATTTGAGAGTATATGCTGTGGCAGAATGCTGTTAAATCTTTGGTTGGAACAGATTTGTCAGCAGTGTTATAAGTCCCTTTATATTATTATTCAGCTGGGTACAGTCTGCTCGCTATGCCTCTTTTAACCATTAGGCACCAGACAAGAGACACTTTAATGACAAGGTACATGAATCCAGGGAGAGGCCTTTTCAGCTCCCTGTACAGCACTGTGTCCTTAATCTGTGATGGCATGCATGTCTTATTGTTCTGCATTTGAATGTGTATCTGCCTCTAAACTCAGAGTGTCTGTGTATCGCTGTCACTTTCGTTTTCTTGTGTATTTATTTGTTGCGTTTGTGTGGCCTCTAGTTTTATTGGTTCCCCACGTCCTTGTCATTTTAGGTTAGAGTTATGGTATTGGACATGTTTGATAGTCTTCCTGTGCTTACGTCATTTCCTGTGCTGAAAAACCATTGTGGTTTTTTGTAAAAAAAAAAATTGTTGTCCTTTTTATGCCTCTATGTAACGGTTTACAACACAGTTACTAAACAGGAGCGCCTATATTCCAAGTTCAGCCTTTCCAAACATCTACTGTATTTGGTTTAACTTCTACTCTGAAGCACAGATACTAACAGGGTTATACCTCTTCATCTTGTTTTCTGTGTGATCTTAAAGATTTAGGTGTGTCTGAATATATTTGGTATTATTTTAGGGAGTGGGGTGATGTAAGCAATGGAAAGGTGTTTGTAGGTTTTCTTTTGGTGTGATTCACACACAACTGTATATGTTTGGCTTCCAGTTGAAGGAAAGGAAGTTGAGTCCGTAGCTCCTGCAATGATTCTACCATCTATTTTACATTGATGGACCAAGTCGTATGAGTGATCATATTGTTTGTGTACAATATCTGTTTATGTGTTACAGGAAATGTGAATTTGAAAGCAAACTGTCAGGTCAGCCCTACTGGGTAAACATGGTTACTGATAAGGATTTGAAATGTAACTGCCTTGACTCTTTTACTGAGCATTTTTTTATTTTCTGGTGGTTTGGAAAACAAACTGATGCGTTTTATTAAAACGTATAGGACAATTATGAATAACTGACTAATTATGAACGTACATTATGTATGCTTTTTCAATAAAACATAAAATAGTTTGTGTGTTTGATTTTGGACATTTTTATGTTTTTATCAAACCCAACCATCCACTTTTGTGTAACGATGATCTCCTACCATAGCTGATCATTCATTTTAAACATAACCTAAAAAAACCCTAATCAGCAAATATGACACATTTACCTTTCATGTGACAAAATAAATATTAAAGATGGGGTATTTTTGGACTTGACTGTGAGAGTATTCAATACAAATATGAAGTTTTGTTTTAAACCACTGAAGTGCACTTACTTTATGTCATCCTCCTTAATAATATCAGGCACGTTGGGAGGATGTATGGTTTTCTCTTTGCACTTTAAAGGTGCATCGATGGGTTCACCGGTGCTCTCTTCCATTCGTGGTCTTTTAACTGGCATTAACGTGGGTGACACTCCAGAACTTGTGCTGAAATCCTCCTCTGAACAGGAGACGCTCACCTGAATGGCTAATGCACAACACAGAGTGCAAAGAAAATGAAGCCCAAAAGCAACGAAGCAAAAAGATTAACTGTTAAAAACGAGAATTTATCAATAAAATATTACCTTTACTCCGTATTTTTTTTTTCTTTTGGGCAAGTACTGCTTGGACCGATGCGTTCTTCAAAAGTGGTGCATTACATTGGCAGCCCACTTCTCGAGTCATTGGCTGTAGGGCAGACACACAAGACAAATATTTTGTTAACTCCATTACATAATCTGTTCTTTACTTTTACTACTGGTACACGTCAGAATACATACTATGTTTTGAAGGAAATGTTTCTCATTATTAAAATAAATAAAAAATTGAAGTTGAATGTTAAAGATAGAACAGCAACTAATACTGCAGAATACAGATCAACATCTTTAAAATGCATCTCAGGGTGATACCTTAAAGACAGGATGTATGATTTCTCAAAAATGCTTTGGTCCAAGTCAAAAACAATCGTGCTGCCAATCAACATTTAGGGGGGTGTCTTTTTGTAATGTGCTTTTTTTTGCCAGAGAATAGTATAATAGAATATGCTATATAATAAGTTACACAATCATGTATATACCATAAATGTTGCGCAGTGAAACAATTTGAAGGGCTTTGGATTAAAATCCAAGTAGGATTTAAGGCCATTACGGAAGACAGGAAAGTACTGCTTAATATTTTAAACCTGGTATTTGTTTAAAACAGATTTTTGCAAGTAAGATAAACAAATTCAACAAATAATATAAGCCTTTGTCTTCTTTAGAAAGTTATGACAACCAAATAATACATCCTTATGTACTAAAATAAACTGAGTAAAGAGAAGGCATGTACAAAATGCAGAAATCCTTCCTAAATAATTTAGTACATGTACATTCCCAAAATAGATAGGACATGGATTCTTCTATGGTCCCGCAGAAGGAACATAAATAATCAATATTTGAAAACATTTTAATATAAAGCTTAAGACTAAAATATGTATAATCCTCTATTAAAAACATCCACAATTATTTATGTCATTTATTTTGAATGAATACTGCTGCACAGCAAATAAAAGAATAACCCGTAAAACATCTGACGTTGTTTTCAGGGGTTATTAAACGATCTGTGATTGGTCGCTTCATGTCAGCGATCACTTCCTTCTTATTTAAATTAAGTTGTTTCAAAATTATAAAAATAGTTTTTGTAGTTAGGAATTGTTTTTTTTTGTGAAATAAAAATGCATAAAAATAAAACTTTCTAAAAAAAAGATTCTGTCGACATTTCGTACCTTAACATTTGTTGATGGACCAACGGATTGCCTTTTTTATCAGGTATTAAAACTGCTAAAAAACTATATCATACCGATTCACATTTCTAAAGCATTAACACCTATAAAAATATTTTTTACCATATTAACCATTTGTTAAACCAGCTGTAGTGCTGACAAGTGACGGTTGGTATTACGCTTCCCAGTGACGTAATTTTAACGGTTTGTTCCAAACGGTTTGTTGTTGTGTCTGTGTATTGTTTATTGATTTACTACTTTGTTATGTTAAATAATAAAATAAAAATAAAAACAAACAAACAGTAGGAGAACATTAAATAATTTTTTTACATTTTTTTATTTAACACTACAAACTATAAATCAATACAGATAAACATGTACAAATAACAAAAATATAAAAATAAACAATAGATGACCCAATTAAGTTACCAGGGTGACAAAATAAAAAAGAAAAGAGAATTAAGAGGCCATAAAGGAAGAATATAGAGATAGAGTTTTCATTGCTTTGGGATTAACAGAGTTTTGAATAGTTTCAATGTATTTGTCTAGATCATCCTTAAATAGAGAAAAGAGGCTTAGAGACAGTAAATGTTTGCTTATGCATGTGAAATTTAGCTAGAAAGAAACATAAATTAATTATATAATATTGTCCTGTTTTTTCTTTTGGATAATCAAACAAACCAAAGAAAACATCTTTAAAACAGAAAGCAAAGTCACTTACAGAATAAGATTGGATAAACATTAACAAATCTGATCAGAATTTCTCTGTGTGGGTACACTGCCAACACAAGTGAATGACATCTTCATCAGAAGAGTTCACTTCAATATCTGACTTATATTTTCTTAGGAATGTTCTGGTTGGGTAACATTTGTGAATTAATTTAAATGTTATTTCTTTTACTTTATTGGTAAGGAGATACTTATGAGACAAAGACCATATTTTCTCCCATGGAAGATTCTATACAATGCCATTCCAGTATGATACGACATAAGGAATTGTAATAATCTCTTTCTGGAAGAGAGCTCTAATTTTATAATTATTTCTTTATTACTCAGTAGAAAAGCACATCACAGTCCCGATCATTGTGTCAGTTGAGTTAAAGGAAAGTAGGCCATGGAGATGAAGATCCTTGCAACAGAAGAGACTCTAGAGGGAATTACACTGAAATCAATCGCATATTCATAAGCAGTTACAGGAATTTTGTATTTGTGTAAAAAATCTAAATAGTTGTAGAGTCTGACCTGTGAATTAAGAAGCTGTCCAACTAAAAGAAGGTCACTTTTTAACCAGCTGTCAAAAAAAAGTGATTTATTCTTGTAGAGAATATCATTATTGTTCCATAAGTAACATCTTATATATATATATATATATATATATATATAGGGACCAAGCCAAGAGCAGCTGCTAATGAAAATATGAGAGTTTGATAGGGATCTTCGTAACAAGTTACGAGAAATACAAGAAATAGTTACAAAGTAGGAGAAAATAGCCGGCTCCTATAACTCCCAAATGGCTCTTTATTTGTATCCACTATTGTAAATAATTTGTGTATTATTATTAAAATGACTGTTTTTCTTAAAAAAAAACTAACAAAAAAACACAATTCCTACAATAAAATATTTTTGTAATAGTATGACATTAATCCCTCTAACAATACATTGTCTGAACCAAATAAAGCAGGAGAAGACTCTTCTCGTTCACAACAAAGAATCGACTCTTTTGACTCGGTTCATTAAGAACAGCCGGCTCCTATGACTCTCAAATGGCTCTTTATTTGTGACACTTTCTATTGTAAATTATTCGTGTAATATCATTAAAAAATACATTTCCATTATAAATAAAACATTTCTTGCATTAAAATTATTTAATTTATTTATTTTTTAATTAAAAAAGATAAAGAATCGACTCTTCTCATTCACAACAAAGAATCGACTCTTTTGACTCGGCTCCTTAAGAACAACCGGCTCCTATGACTCCCAAATGGCTCTTTATTTGTATCCACTATTGTAAATTATTTGTGTATTATTATTTAAAATTGCATTTTTCAACATTTCCTACTGTAAAATTGTAATTTTTTCATTAAAAAGGACAAAAGATACGACTCTTCTTGTTCACAACAAAGAGTCGACTCTTTTGACTCGGTTCCTTTAGAGAATCCGGCTCCTATGACTCCCAAATGGCTCTTTATTTGGTCACCTTCTATTGTAAATGATTAGTGTATAATTATCATAAATAAATTATTTTCATTATAAATAAAACATTTCCTGCATTAAAATTATTATTTTATTTATTTTTTAATTAAAAAGAGATAAAGATTCGACTCTTCCCTTTGGGAGTCGACTCCCAGAACGACTCGTCTGTCCTTTAAAGGAGACGCACCCGTTGAATCAGATTTCAGGGTAACACGAATACTCACCGGTGCTGCACGGTTACTCCCCACAGTGTATAAAGAAGGAATGGCCGTCTCTGATAACGTGAGATATTTCACGATCCCTGCGGCGAACATCCCATAATTAGTGAAGCAGTCTTCAGAGAAATGTCTGTCACAGAGTCGCGTGTTGACGTGAACAGCAGACTCTTCGAAATGAACAAAGTCGAGCCACTTCCGCCTCAGACAGCTTACAGACGGGAAACAGAATAAAGTTCGCGCACGAGAGCAGCCGAACAAACACCGACGACCCATCGCGAGCTGACAGCTGTCGTCACGCCATTGGAGGGCGCTGTCGCCATGGGGAGGGGGCGGGGCGTTCTCAGGAGGACATCTGATTGGCTGATGGTATGCCTAGTGCAGGATGAGTCATCAGTTGTTTTAGGGCCATTTCTGGAAGTTTGTCTGCAGCCTGAGAGTCTTTTTAAAGACAGACTCGGTCTCTATCTTTAAAAAACTCCTAAAAACTCATCTTTTCCGGCTACATCTAACTTACTAACTCACTTCTTTTCTAAATACTCTATCAAAAAAAAAAAAAACTTTTGTAACTTCGCTCTCTGTGTAACTTTGTAGCATTGTTGTAGCACTTGTTCACCTATTGTTGTATCGGCTATTTACCGCTTCATTGTCTCCTCGACTATTGTAAGTCGCTTTGGATAAAAGCGTCTGCTAAATGACTAAATGTAAATGTAAATGTTTATTTTGATGTTTTATAATATAGGAATACTACGAAATGTCAATTATAATGCGGTGGGTCGCTTTGGAGTCGGACGAATGCGTAAATGCGATATTTGATTTCCACAAACACCGGCTGATTTTTAGAAGCGATTTCGATATGAGTGTATCCCACTATTAGGGGATTCAGCGAAAGGTAGCTGTGCTCGGCGTTTACTGTCCGTTGTGTTATCTCATGCGTGTGTCCAACAGCACCATATCACCAACATCAAGCACACAAATACACTACGCGTCATTGATATCGGTGTCTGGTTGAGGAGGCTGGAACAGAAATAGGATGTTTTGTTTGAGAATGTGTTCAGCTGTTCATAGTAGTCACTCTCTCAGTGAGGGAGCACCCACTTTAGGCCGACACTTACTGCAGGGCTAATAATATATGATGACAAAAGAGGGGTGGGGAAGTTTGTGCTGGTAACGGTATAAGAGACGGGCACAGAAAGAGAAGAGTACACAAGAAATCAACACGCCGCTGTCCAGAGACAAGACCACCACCACACAGTATGTCTCAGGTACGCATATGTCTTCATTTCATGTCGGAAAATATGTTTGTGGCATAATTTGTTGATATCTTTGTAAATATTGTTTATATTATAAACATTTTTCTCCGTCTATTAGCCAGAGGTTAAGAAGAAGAAGCATCCAGTTGTGAAAGAAGAGGACCTGAAGGGAGCCCGGAGTAAGTTGGGGCTGAAAGGAGAGGTCAAGAGCAAAACATATGAGGTCATGGTTGAATGTGGTAAGTTTGTTACTCATGTTTTATGTTCATTTTATAGTTTGAGAATGCAAATTTAGACTGATGATGTGATTGTATATCATATAGATTTATCATGATAATAATAGTGCATCTAAGATCATATAGAATTATATGACATTGTGAATTAAATTGTCAAATAAAAAACTAAATTTGTGTTTTCTTGTGCAGAGCGAATGGGAAAGGTTGCTCCATCTGTTTTCAGTGGCGTACGGTCCGGTGGAGAGACAGCACTTGATAAACCCAAAGCTCCATCAGGAAGTGTGTTTGGCAAATGAAGCCAATGGATCAAAACAATTACAGAACGAACAGACTTTGCTCGTTGTTTTCTATCTGTGTTTGCATAGAAAGTTTAAGCATTCACACATTAAATGATTCGACTTCACTATGGATACTTTAATATGGATAAATAAGACATATGTAGTTTTTTATACTGCTGCTAATGTGTGCCTGTTTTCTGTGTCGTGATTGGTATATTAAACAGTTGCTGAAGTTATAACCGAGTCACGCTGTGTACAAACTTTTTCTGTCCTTTATAAACAAGTGTGCAAAAATTACATCACACGATGCAATTGAATTAAATAAATGTTTAAGAAGGTGAAGCACAACTGGAAAACTTATGCTTAAACACTGATGTACATTACTGTCATAATACACTCATCGTTTACACACACCTAATTTAATAATTGTAAAATACTTCAACATAAAGAAAACTCAATTGCTTATAGATAATATATTTATTTTCCATAACTGTAAATAAACATCTGACCCGTTAAAGCAAAATAAGTAAGTGTAAGATAAAACTTAAAAACCTTAGTGTAGAAGATGTGTCTGTAGCTGAGTTATGGTTTTATTTGTGTACAAACCTTTCTGTCCAACAGGTGGCGCCACGTCATAATACAGTGATGGATACAGCCTCCCTAGCTGATGCTGCTCTTCTGTACCAAGAACTGTAAGTTATAATGTCCACTGTGTGGAAAAATAATTAATGAATTAATCCTCAAATGTAATGAAACAGATTCCTATACACAATGTCAAACGTTTTTCAAAACACTTCTGTTAAATGTATGCGAAATGGGAAGAATTTTTATACTCGAATATACAACCGGACTCGTTAAAAAATTGGACATATGGTACCAGCAAACACGTGACCAAGTTTAGCAATTTTAAAACGGCATGTTTATTCTTTTCATTTTAAAAATAAAAAATAAAACTAAAAAGGACTATTTCATTGTCGCTATAAGAAACAGTACGGAAGCACTGAAAGTCTTTGAGCATTTCTAGCTCTTCAAGTATGTTCATTCAGTTCTTATTTCTGGGGACTGTGCCTCTATGAGGGCAGACCAGTGGGAGCAAAGGGCAGTTTGGGCCTACTTGGGTTAAGAGGGTTCTGATCCTTGGCCCGGTCTATTAAAGCCCATTAAAATCAGACTCCAGTTGCCTCCTCTTCCAAAGAATCCTTCTTTTCCTTCATATACCAATTCATTCTGAAGTAAAGTCCAAACAGCAGCAAAACGGTTGTGAGAAAAGTGACGTTCTGAACACAGGAAATGAAAAAGAGTTAAAGATAAGATGCATGTAAGCGGAAGAGTGAAGACATTTCAAAAAGTGTGAAAGAAAAAAGAAGAGATTGTAAAAAGTTAGGAGAAAGAGTAGTTGTTATTAAAAACAAGGAGAAGAATCTCCATCCAGTGCATGTTAAAACCACTCAAGTCAATGCAATGCAACACTCAGTAAATTGCATATAAATGTATATCCTAACAATATTTTACAAGAACTTGAAGAACACAGCTTGCATCAGTTCCCACAACAAATAAAAGGAAACTCAGCAATACAATTAATGTTGATGGAAAAGATCTTTAAAATGTAAACAAATTCACTCCTTCGGTGAAAGAAAAGAGAAAAAGAGGTTGTACGATACATCCATGACCACCACTCTTGTGCCAGGTCCCTCTGTACTAAGTGCAACTGAGGCAGTGTTAGTCTCCATCCTTCAAACAAAGCTCTCGCTCTGCCGTCCCTTCATTAATCAACAATAGCTCCTCTGCAGGTCATCTGGGGTGCTGCAGAAATCGGTCCAGGTATTGAGACATGGCTTCCCAATTCCGCCACAGGAAAGCCAAGATTATAACCAGGAGCAACGTTGAAACCGTACGGCTACGTGTTTTCATCAGTGGAACAACACAGTTTGCCACCGTCGAGACAAACACTAGGAGAACAGCCATGACGGCCAGCAGCACATTGATGAGTTTGCCGAGTAAAGTGCGTGCCGTGGCATTTTCCAGACCCTCCAACTGAACCACCTGTTGCTGCTGCTGCTGAAGCTCCATCTTAGAGATACGAGTCTGACAAGCTTCCAATGCCTCCTACAGAAACGGAGCGAGACAGGTGTTATGGGTAATAGAAATAGAATGATGCTAATGCAGTTTACACAAATCTTCCTTTCCCGTCAATGTAAAACAAGAGTAGCTAAACAAGCTTAATGGAGCATTTAGCTGCTTCAAATTAGGCCCTCAAGGAAGCCCATAAGTGAGTAATGTATGGATTTCATTATAAAAATTAAATTATGAGAATAAATGTTGGCCATCATATTGACGCAAAATAGTTTAAGGAATCCAGCAGATGCTCTTGCCAATCAATAATCTTTGCATTAGTACCGCAATGACCCACTTAAATGTGCAATTTAGCAGTTTCCCTTTTTGCATGACTTGCACATAACTACTTAAGCTTGAACAGTACGTTTAATGTAAATATTCTGGAAATATCAGTTGATTTATACAGAAACAGAAAATAATTTACTTGTATATCTCTGGCTCGTTCATACGACTGGTAAGCGATTTTCTCCTCCATGCTGGCCAGTTCCTGCTTTAGGTTGAGAATCTCATTTTGATGCAGCTCTGTAAGATCATTTAACTGCTCTTCTAGGCGTTCACACCTAACATATGCAAAATATTTTTTTTAGAAAAGGACCTACAGAGGACCTATCCTTTCCAATGCTTAGATTGCAATATTACATACACATGATCAGCTATAGTACGTCATACCTGAATCTCTCCTCCTGCAAAGCCTGCATGATTTCTGTGTAGTCTCTCTGATAATGAGTCTTCAGGCTTTCAAAAGATTCTTCAAGTCGATTCTGGTTGTCCTTCAATTCCTGAATCTCGTGCAGCAGTGTATCAAATCCAGAGCTCTGACCGTGGTCAAGTGTATTACCCTTTGAACTCGGCGGCCCCCCAGGAGCTCCCGTGGTGCTGTTTGCCCCTGCTGACCCCGACGTTGCGCTGGAGCAGTCTTCCTCGCTGCCAAATTTTGGACTGGATTGAAGCTGCCCAGGGCCTGGAGTCCTGGTGACAGCAGTCCCTGCACTTGGCAAAGGCTCATCCCCTTGTTGTTCATCAAGAGAGTCCTTTAAGGAAGAGATGTTGTCTGCACTTCCAAACTTGTTGCGGATAAGTGAGGCAATCTCACGGGGTTTGGACACAACTGCTCCGGCGGCAGAATGTGTGGCCTGTGAGATACTGGAGAGGCCACCAGTCACCTGAGAGAAAACAGGATCATTTTGTGAAATCTGTATATATATCCGTCAATATTCAAAATCATGACCTCCAATTTATCAAACAATAACTGAAAAGTGTCATAGGTTACCTTTGCCCCCACATCCTTCAGACCCTGATGCATGTCTCGCAGGACATCTTTCGGCTGCCGCGGTATTCCATTATGCTCCACCTCTCTGAGCTTGCGGTGATAATGTTCCAGCTTTCTCTGTAGTTGCTGGATAGTCTGTGCAGACTTCTGGTTTTTCTTTTCGAACACTTGCTTGATGCGACCACTCTGCTGTTTATCTGCATTGTTGGCCAACTTCAGGTACTCAGCTACATTGTCATCTCGTGCCGTTTGTTCGATTTTTATCTGCTCTGTGAGTTTGAGGATCTTCTGCTGGAGCTGGGAGATGGCCTGCTTAGTGCGGTGAGGGTCTGGAGTACCGTCCACTGAATCCACACCATACTGACCGCCATCTGAACTGCCTGACAGAGCGTTGGGAGATACGGCTGGACCAGAACCTTCCATACGATCTTGCTGCGTAAATAAGAGAGATTTAAAAGTGTGGCAATAGCATATTTCCTTGTACTGAAACAAATCCTTTTTGATTCTATTTATTGTCTGTTTATATAGAGCCATTTAAGTGAAATATCAAATACAAAGCCATTTTCTCTTAAAGTCTCCACATTAGACAAATGTAAAAAAAAATTACATTATGGTGCAGTATAATATATTCATGTTGTGTTTGAAAACAAGTCATGATATATGCATTGTTCGTTTAAACATCTTTATCTCAGAGAAATTGGTAACAGAAAATAATTTAACTTGAGACGTACTAAACTAGAGTTTGAACACACCAACTAGTTTTCAAGATGATCTTGTAGCACTTTCGAATATAGTTCAAATAATTGAAATATTAAATACTTTTTAACTTACTCAAACCAAAAATCAAAACACATTACCGTCATTGTAACCACAATTCTTGGCAATTCACTTTCCATGTTGTTCATCTTCTCAGGTGTGCCACTGTGAACTGTCTTTGTCTACACCAGCTTTGGGTGCCACTAAACATTTGGACCTCTGGACCATGACATCACAATACCACAACCGTCTAAGGTAATGCCGGGGACATTGTAAATAACTGATAAAGAATATTATACTGCATTGCATATCAATTGGCAAAGATGAACCAAGAACCAACCAAACGTTATGTATACTTGCTTGTTTTTGTACAGTTTTGTACATTAATATTTTAAGTCATTATATCTTTAAGGTGACCTTACACTAAAATGAACTGTGGAATGCTGCAAGTCGAAACCCTTATTATCAGTAATTTGGCCTGGTCATAGATAACACATCTAGAATGATTTCAGGATCCTATAAAAGAGATTAAATATGACTCTTATAGCTCTGATATGTTCTACAGTATTAAATCTAATTACTGTCAATTTAATCAAATCTCTGTTGCAGTTCAAATTCTTAAATGTAACTTGATATAGTACAAAAGTCTGGCTTTCTCTACTATGTGGCCATGCACACAGGGGAACTCTAGGTGAACTGTTCACGTGATAAACAGCTCATTGATAAGATCTTGTCGATACCTATAGAGAGTGCAACAGGGCCATTACAGTAGACTTTTCTCTCAACCTTGGTCAGTTTATCATCAAACCCACAGTTGCTTGATTAAAGCATTCAGCCCTCATAAGCAGCGAAGCCAACTCTGACCAAATGTTAGCTTTCAGTTTCCCTAAAACTACACAGCTAATGCTCATAAAGATTACATCTAAATAAACAGAACTGTAAATCCCTATGGCACCATGCGTCTTCTTCAAAAACTCAACATTGGCCTGAAATGTATGTTTGGACACTCTTTTGTGAGAGGAACATTCTGGATGGTGCAACTAAGCTCTCCAACAACGAGTGAGTTGGCAGACACCCAGATCCTTTAGTGTGTCTGGTGAAAATGCTTAGCTGTTGAAAAAGGCACACGTAAAAGGATAGTACTATGAACAGTAAGCATATTTTTTCTGCAGTGATGCATTAGTCTTAGTCAACGCTTGTCTTGGTAAAATATACAGATGGCTATTTAGAGAAGCAGAAATATCTAGACTGCAAAAGAAAAAAGCTGCGATGAAGATTAACTGGTTTTGCAACCATCTGAAATGCAGGTCTTAATAAAGTCACTGCACCTGCAAAGCAAGAGCAAATTTAACCCTGACTGTATCCTTGAGGGCACTTGAAAGCAAACAATTACTATGAACTTAAAGCCTGGCTGGGAAAAGGGAACAAAGTCACCGTTTTTTATATCATCAGCATCAAGTCCTGCCTACAGACGGGATATGCACTGAGGTGCACCCAAAGACTTGGCTAAATATAGCAAGGCTCAGAGAACATAGTGACCTGCCACACAAGCTTCCTGACCTGTGCACACTGTCAACTCATCCATTCATCCCGAAGATTTCCTCAAGACTCACATAACATGCAACAGATTTCTGTCTGGGCAGTACTCAAGTTCAATTCAAATGTGTCCCTCTTCTGCAATTAAGCCTCCTGATAGCATTTCCATTGGCAAAATGATCATGATTATGTCCAAGGCGAGCATGGATACTTCTACAGTGTCAATACATGTGAAATGCAAAGCAAGCTTTAACCATGCATCAAAAGAAGATTAAATCAAGCTTCTTATACTGTGGCTTATACATTTCTGATATAGAAACCAATGTTTTAATTTAAAATCCAATGTATAAAGGTTGGAGTGTACAAAATTGAATAACATGGAAAGGGTAGCTTCTTAAGTGTTGCAATGTCTGGTGTAAAATTTGTTAATAAAGCAGTTACACTGTCCACAAGGTGTGTCACTAAGTCAGTATTTACACTGTCATTGTTTAGGATGTACTCACAGATTTGAGTCTGGAAATGTCCTGTACACAACAGCTTACAACTATATCTGCATTACTATCTTGCATGAATGAGCAAAAAAAAATTCAATCCTGTATTTTATTCACATGTGGCATACAAATATCAAAGACAGCAAATTCTTTTTCAATAGAATAGTATCATTTCCCTAATGCACAACAACAGTAGGCCACATTTACAAAACATGGCCGTTTCAGTTTTTTAATGCTATACCTATGTGTTAAGACGCAGAGTGTACTCATACAAGCGCAATCGAACTTAGCCTGGTTCAACTGCCTATAGCAAGAAGAGGTGGGCTGGAACACCATCCCAAATATTACTTTATATAACAAAGTCTATCGTTAAAAGGAACAATAGAACATTTCAGTAGGGTTGATTTTAAAGCAATTTACTCTCATATGACTTATTATCAGTCTGCGCCGAGAGCATGAAATAAGTCAGACACACTTATAAATAAATCACATGTTACGATGGAATATATAATGCTGAGAGAGATCGCTTTGTTTTTATGTTTACTTTAGCAGTTGCATTGTAATGATGAAAGCGTGCTGGGATCTGGTTAGTTTTTACAGTGTGTGCAAGAGCTAGAGGAGTGGTTGGAATGAGATAGTGTTAGAACTCCCATAAATATATAGGTGAAATAAAAACTTAAACAGCATGTGCTTCTTTTGACATATGTGGGTCTGATTATATATGTAGTTGTCACATCTAACATATTTAAATTCTGAAACTCGCATGTATATTCTAGTTCCAATAAACCTTAGGAATGCACAAAAAAGATGGAGGCCATTGCTTTAGCATGATCTTGGAAGACACCCTTGGGACAAAAATGGCCCCATTTAGGATGAAACACTCACCCGTTCTGACTCCTCAGTGGATAGATACCCAGAGGTCAGCAGCATGTCTGCCAATGCCGGGCTGCTGGGTGTATCCGTGGTGGAAGAGGACCGTGGCCGTCCCGCCTGCAGCAAGGTTTCCTGGGTGCTGCGCCTGTGGATCTGCGGGCTGCCTTTCTGGGGGGGCTCCCCTCCCCCCCCTGCTTTGCTGCGCCGGCTTTGCAGGCTGGTCCCTCTCTTCATCATGGGGGGGGCTCGAATCTGCTGCAGCACACGGCTCAGAGCTGCAGGGGGGGCGGAAGCGTGGGGGTCAGAGTTAGGGGCGGCGACCGTAATGGAAGGCACGTCCCCAAGCTCTGGCCCCAAGTCGACGGGCTCAGGTATAGTGCCTGTGGAAGAATATTCGTATGGCAAGACAGAGGAGCGTCTGCGCTGGGGTTGGAAGAGCTGCTTCAGGCCATGGCCCAGCGTACCCATGTTCTCCAAGGCATTGTGGGTTATTTTGGACAGGCTATGATCAGGTTCGGACGCCCTTCTGCTCACCTTTCGCTCAGCACGAACCCTCGAATCTGGCTCCTCCACCCCAGGCTGCTCGCTACCGCCCTGATCCATTAGGAGGCACCAGTATCATTCAGAGGGTCAGCACAGGGGTGGGGTCAAGCCAAGCCACGCCTCCACCAGCCCTCTGATGGGCTGAATCAAAAGCCAGGAAGCAAAGGTAGGCAGCGGTCAGGTGGACTCTTAGAGCGTACATGCATCTGTGTTTTGTTGTTAAGTCATGCTCCTCTACCACAGAAGGAAAATAAAATGGATTATGTCATGCAGCTTTGAGCGATGGAACACAAGCAACAATGACCTTAGTTAAAATTAAATCACAACAGCAGTGCGTTGGTTGGCTTAAAACGAAAAAATTTGGCTTATATTCTTAACTTTAAACAATTGCAGATGGATACGGATGATGATGTTACAATTATCCGAGTTCAAATATCACATTCAAAGCCACGACTTCATAGTTCTGAGCCAACCAAATTATACCACATTAGCGAAATCACTACTGACAACCTTCTAGCAGTCTACAGCCATGGGTGTTGCAAAGCAAATGAGGCATGACAAAACTACGAAGAAAACATGAAAGTGCTTGTTTCTGAAATGCTCCACGCGGGTCATTGTTAGGTCACTACAATATTTTTTAATGTTGACCATATACTGAATTTCGACCCTTTTGTGAGAATCATTGCAGAAATGTTTTAATAAATCATTATCAAAACCATTGTTGAAGAAGTCTGAAGCATAAACACAAATCTATGGTGAGTAGAGGTTTTAGCCTGATGGAGAGTGGAAGGTTTGCATTGTTAAAAACATAAGTGAGCTTGGGTGAGGGGACAAACGCTCCTTGGTAATAACCCTTGAAGTTGATGACATTCCATTGCCTCTTGACCAATCATCAAAGTGGAAAATAGCCAAAACTCAATTCAATTTGTTTTGAAAATGATTTAATCATTATAAACAAACATTCTACACAACACATCCTATCTGTTACACACAAACGGTAGCAATAGTTTGACGTTTAAAGAAAGATAATCAGTGTCTCCTACCATAAGTCCAGCCTGGCCTCCACTGGCTCACAGTTCAGGGTTGGCTGTAGAAGAAAATGGCTGTCACTATCCCACTGAACAACACTGAACCAATATGACATACAGGGATAACAGACACTTTCACAATGCTCGATAAAGACTTGAAACAATGAAAGGGTGTGCTCATGTTTAGATTATGATAAATGATTCTGGCATCTGTTCTTTTCAAACAGCCACGGTTGAGCAATTTCCGGGGATCATTAACCTCCTTTATGATTACATCATTAGACCATCATTACATTACCTCATTCGGTAAATAACTTCTCGCTTTACTTATAAATGAATATATTAAGTTACAAACAGACAAAACAAATATTTTACAAAACCAAGAGTAAAATAAATCTCATCAACTTCTCAATGCCCAACACAGTCTAAAACACACCCATAGGTTTAGTTGTATTGAGTAAAGTCTGTTGTGCGAGCTCTGGGACCTTAGTTCGAGAGAATAACACCCTAATCCTCTTTATTCAGCTTATTTCAGCACACATGAACCCTCTTAGTGCACTACCGCAACGATCTATAATCATTTCAACTCTTACCATCATTGGCATACAGAGCTTCTTGAATGTTAACCTCATGTCACCCTATGGAGACTACTGGGAAACATGCAAATGATTCTTCTACTCTTTGCAAACAAACACAATTGCTAAAACCTTCTTGTATACAGTATGTAGACCTGGACCACACCTGAACCCATGGTCAAAAGTGTGAAAAAAATCTCAGAAATGTACAAGGTTCAACAGCAAGAATGTTGTTTAGTCAGTCCCGGTGCGAAGACAGTTTGAGGGCCACTTTTTAAGTGCTTTTTTGCCTTGCAAAAATCCGTTTGTACCTTAGGTAGACATGTCGAAATGGAAGGTACATATAAGTACAAAACACAGCCATCATTGTGAACTAGGTTAAACAAAACCTGAGTGCAGTAAATAACCCTGACCTTAATTTGTTTAGAAACATAGTATCCTTCAGATGTGGGAGTGGCACAAAGCAAGGTGACAAGCTGGGTTGTGAAGGTACTGGCGTTTCAATCCGGAAAGAAGTGTTGATGTGTCTGTGTCCTACATGCATAATTAAACGGACGAGTGACAGAGTGACGCATACGCTCGGCACAGCTATTATAACACAATTACATTCAATGCAACAGGGTTATAACAAGCACAGCACACACCCAAGAACACCCAAGAAAACCATGAGGTGCTGTCACACCAGTTACATCTACATATACTCTAGGCAGCACAATTAATTGTCTGAAATTGCGATTTAAAAGGGTGTGGTTTTTCACATCACAAGATATGAAATCATTTAGATTAAGTATTATTAAATACAAATATGGTAATAATAAGTATACACCTAGTCTTGAAGGTTTTGTCGAGCGCATTTAACGTTTTACTGAGAGTTTAGGTGGTAGGGGGCATTTTAACCCTGCAACGCAACTTAGAACTGAGGAGTACCATCAAAAGCATACGAATATACATGGAAATGCGTGGGTGAGTCCCTGCAAGTAAAAGGAGAGAGGCTTTTAAAGCGTTGCAAAGCATCAGTTTTTAAACTAAGACTGTAGAACGTGTTGCACCGCATGTGCGTGATGACTCTATTCCCTCGTATCTGCATTTAAATGTATTTTACATTGACGCTGGTGGTGTACTGTATAATAGCCTCAAACAGAATAAGTCAGCGTGGATACTCTGTTTTAAAAGGAGAATAGCACGTCAGTTGTGTGGGATTGTGTTCTGTGGAGGATCCTGTGTAGTGTCAAGGGACAAGACTAATGATGCAATGAAGAACTTACACAATAATACATGTCGTGGTAAAGCCACAGTATCGTTTTATATTTCTGTAATCACAATCTCGGTCCCAAAAAATATTGTAATTACATTATTCTTTAAAATTGGGAAGCCCTTATGTACCCACAGAACAATAATAAATAAAAAGTGATCAGAGACTCCAGGTGACCTTGTGAACAATATTCTTGTTACAAACTTGTTCTGAAGCGCTGGAGATGATTCCCTACCCTTTGAGTCAAGGCAAAGCCAAAATGTGTTAAAACGGGCTAAGTTACGAAAATATGCCCATGTAGTATATGATAAGAAACTGTGATAGTCAAGTTTATAAACCTAGCATTGGAGGTGTAATCAATCAGTGTAACTGGGTTCACAATAAATAAATTGGATTCATAATCTTTACTTTTTAAATTAAACAAAAAAATGTATGTATGAATTCAAAAATTAACATTAAGTATTTTATTTTAAGGTGGGTGTACACTGTGAGATTTAAAATTATAGTTAAGGAAGTTGCATTTCACGCAACATGATCTCAGGTAATAGATGTCAAACTCGATCTTATCTGTAATTTATGACAGATAGTAAGACACATGTAAGCACGCAAGAGATAGCCCAGCATACCAGTGGGTTGTGGTAATACATCAAATCCTTGTTTGTCAAACAAAAAGATGTACATCAGATCGTGACAGTAAAGCGCCTAAACAACATGCTCAAAATAGTTGCCGGTGCACCATAATCTAGAGCTTCTATTGGTTGCTGTTTTGACAGTCGTTGGTTAAGATGTCACACTGCATGTTAGTGGCTCCAAATTACTGACATTATCAGAATCTGATCAGAGGACAGATTTGATCCCAGTGATAATTAATCGGCTGTGGTCAGACCTGTCAAACCCGTAATTAAAAGAACAGATCTTCACCTAGGATTTCAGAACACATTATATTTTTGTAAAACAGCCAAATCATTTTAAAATCCCATAATGGGCACCCACCTCCAAAACAAGTTTTTCTTTATTGCGCCAACCTGAAAGCCTACCATACATTTCATGAATATTATTAAACGACCAGAAACGGCAGATTTACTTTACATATACTCTCATTAAAACATGAATACAACCGTTTTGTTTAATAAACTCAACATCTAAATAACACCCCGCTGCAATAAATGTTTCTCATCATTTGTCCCCGTCTCCCAGGTATATACACGTAATTGCCAACCTATTTCAAGTGACAATTCTTCCGGCATATCACCCCCGCCTTAACTCCTCCGGTTTTAATTTGGCCACATTTTACTCACTTATAATTCAGAGTTAGGCTCAATCCGATCAAAATAAGCCGACCCTGTTTAGAATCAATACAAACCGAAGGCAGGTGGGTACAAATTGATTCCCAGATTACTGAAACTAAAAAACACCTTGTATTGGTATATCAGGGCTGATGCACGGATGATAAAACGTCAAAGCATCCGATGTTACTCCCTTGCCGATTCTACACCAAAACACTTTAAAACCAGCAGATTTCGGGTACCTAAGCGGGTCAGCTTCTCCATCACTCTCCCGCCCAGTCCCGATGACATCGACCCAAGGTCGCGTCTGTGAATACGTCTGTGTGTGTTTGAGCAATCCCCACCACGTTCAAGAAAAGCGTCATTACAAATCCACACGTCCTGCATTCTCAATCTCAGAAGCATCTCGCGTGGTGTCCGTGCCTAAAAACAAGATGTGATCAACAAGGAGTCGTACCTTCGGGTTCAGTCATCGGTGGACCAGCTCTCTCCTCCTTACATAGAAACTGATGGTGTGTGCGCAAATTTAAGAAGTGATCCCCAATCTTCGCAGGGTCAATGAATCACCGCCGGGTACTGGATCCTCTTCGGTCAGCTCGCCCCTCATGAGTGTGAATCACATGCTGGAAAACAGAAAATCAACAACTGAAGCAGAACACATTCACATGATGTCACAGGCTAATCATTCGAAGCTAATCTCGTCGTGTTGTGGTAAGCTGTCACAGACAGATTTAGGCACGACACGACACACAGGAAGTGAAAACACTTCTTGAAACCAAAGGAAGTCCTCGACATGTGTAGTAATCCGATCCTTTTCAAGCAATGATGCAGCGGCTAGTCAAGTTAGCAAGCCGGCTAGCAAGTAGACGGACTGTTTACGCCCAACCCCGGATCACACGATTGTACAGTCAACACGGCGTTAAAAACAAACAAGATATAAAGATATAAAACACGACTAAATACGTTACATGTTTTGTCGTAATTGTACGTTTTTAATGTCGTCTGCTCCACCTGATGTCCAGACGTCACACTGACACGCCAACAAACGTCGAATCTGAAGGCCTAACGGGAGAACTTCACGTGTCGTGTCGTGTCACATTCGCCGAATGTGAGAATGTAAGAACTTACGTGAGAGCTGTGAGAAATTCTGCTGATGTCCGTTAATTTCCTCAGTGGAACACGCCCACGGTGACGTCAGAGGCGCGCGCACGCACGGTGCGTGGCATGATGTGACGAAACGGCACGTGCACTAATGCAAGGATTCAAAAGTGCATCGCCTCTCAGCCTCAGGTTCACACCCAACCGGACAAACTCACACAACACCAAAATCATTTAAGAGCTTTATTAACCGCAGACTCAAATCACACGGACACACATACTTTCAATGCGAAACTTGCACCGTCGAGCGATGTTTTAACCTTTTTGTGCGACTCCGGGGACCAAGTCGGGGCATGAATGGATATTGAAAAGCTTGATACATTTGGGGATATTGTGGATGCTGGTCAGGAGTTACTGGCGTCGTCGTGGGTTCAGGGTCCTTAAAACCATGAAAATATGGAAATTGAGGAAACATTGGGTAACTTGGATATTGTAAAGCTTGCGGGTTGTCCGCGGGTTGGGCATCGGTGGTGGGAGGTGGCAGAGTAGGCATATAGTAGCCTGGGTAGTGATGGAAACCATGTCCTGTATAAGGGTGATGTGGTGGAAAAACAGCTGAACCATCCTTGGGATACAAGTAGGGATAAAACATTGGCAATGGGAACATAGGTTGCTGAGGATCTGCTGGAGCCACCGTTGTGGTCGTGGGTGGGACAGTGGGAACTCCAGGTGGGTAATGCCACCATGGGAAAGGATAAAACATCTGGGCTGCTTGCTGGCCATCAAAATGGTCTGAAGGGACATTAGCAGGTACTTTTGGGGGCACTTTGGAATCAGCAGGAGGAGAGATTGTCAAAGGGCAGGAAAGAGTCACTTCACGGTCACCGTATAGCAAAGGGAGTTGCCTCTCAGAATCCTGTGGAAGACAAGGTTCAAATTAAAGCCTACGTTAAATGAGGTTTAAAGCTTTTGTATCTGCAATACAAACCACAGGAAGGCAATAAGCGTGGCTAACAGTATTGTCAAGGCTTACTTTTATTTTCCAGCATCTTCCTGTGAATGGCGCAATTACCACCAGAGCACCATCAACAGTTTTCACTTTGAACCCACATGTAGAGTAAGTTAGCAACAGAGGCTGCCATGATCCATCAACTAAGGGAAGGCAAGACATTAACAGCAACTCAACCTTATTGAAATTAAATAAGTACAAGAATACCTTTAATATTAACAGTTTCAGCCCTCATTTGAAGTGAGATGACCATTCCAGAGGGGAAGCAAGAAACTGTTGGAAGGGAGGAACTCACAGGGCATGACATCTGGACTGGTGCCCCCAATATAAGCAGAGGCAAAATAAAACTTCCACCCTGTCATAAAAGGATAAAATAAGTTCATGTACACGATTAGAATTAGTTTATTGGTGCCTTACATGTTGATGGACATGACAGCCACGATAGGGAGCCACAAGCGAAACATCCCGACGGGCTCTTTTCACAGAGATACCACAGCTGGCTGGAATGTCAGAGATAGGTACTGGAGATCCATCTCCTATTTAAGATTAAACTCAGTCAAAAAAAAAAAAAAAAGGTAAAAAGAACACACAAGTTTGATAAGCTTACCTCTATCCACTAGGAAGTGGGGTGTTCTCTGTCCTGGAACACGCAGGGTCATGGCATCATCACCACAGCGCACAGAAGGACCAAGACGTTTCAGCTTAGTCTCAGCCAGAGGGAATTGGGCTTGATTATAAATATAAAATACAAATCAGCTAGTTTTTCATCTAAATACGACTTCACTTTGAAATTTTACAATAATATACCTTGTTCATCAGACCCATATAAATTAGGCTGTTCTCTTTGACTTTTAGTATCACTGAGTACACCATTTCCAATAATAAGTTTTCCAAAATTGTGTGTTCTAGTTGCAACAGTGCCATGGGTAAAACCTGTTCCTGATAAAACCTCCTGACCATTTCCCACCCAACATGTTATCAACACAGTCAAGCCATAAAGAAAAACATCCCTAAATCCAGGCATCCCACAGATGATTGTTTACTTGTACGTCTCTAACAACACAATTTAGTTACTCTAAACCCTTGACTTCAAATGTGATTTAGTTAGAGTATTTTGCTTGCACTCTCCTTTTGTACTTAATCATTTGCAAATTTACACGGCCGACCAATCAGATCTGTCATCTGTTTCACACGTTATCTCTTAGTTTATTGTGATCACCTGTGTCTCACTACGCTATGTATGAACAAATACATCAAGAAGCAGATATCTACAATTTGAAGTCTTTTAAATGATTTGAAAATGTTTTATTTTACAGATAGTTTAAAAGTTGTCTCACAATACATGCATTATATCAAATCAGATTTAAAACAAGATAACATAAATACACATAAACATTCATGCATAAACTATAATGAAAGAACTCATGTTATTCATTGTGAGATATTTCTCTGAATAGAGTAAAATAATTACATTTTCCACATCTCAGACGAAAAGTACTACGTTTTAGAATTATTTTATTACGGAGAATGTCATCTCATTGAGTATTAGATTATCAGGTATTCTTGATATAGCTTTATCTCTCTCAACATTTTGAAATAGGTTCTGAAGTCAAGGATTCCTGGGACTCAATCACAGACTTTAGATCTAAAATTGCAAAGCGATTTATGGAGTCAGGCTTGAGCAGGGATCTAACGTCTATCTTTAGGCTAAGTTAGTTGGAATGGGTGATTTCATTCAACCTTTAAATGGTCTTAAGTTGGTGATGGTGCAAAAACTGTTCCCACTGTGAGCATGATTGAGGGCACTATACATTCTGTGACGTGGGGACATGGTTTAACGTACTGACAATAGAAAGCACTCTTGTTCTTGCCATTTCAGTCCACTAGTTCACAGAAGAGTAGCACGAATCATTGCCACTTCTTTATTGGACACCTTAATTATTAATAAGTGTTATCATGTACTGAGGTGACAAAAGCTGTTAGTGTTGCTTTTTATATTGTTTAAGTGGCTTAAGATTAATTTAAATTGATCTTTCCAATTATGTGGTAACAGTTTAGCCCATTTTCTATCAGTTCTACTGTCTATTGGTAATTTCTTCAGTATTCTTAAATTGTGCCATCTGTGCTCCAGAGTACTGCCCTTACTTTTCAGTGCCATGAGACTTTTGTAGCCTTCAAATAATCAAAGATCTAAACAGCAAGAGAACACAGAGCTGGATGTTTTACCAGCTCAACACAAATCCTTGCCATACACAAAGTAGCCCATAGACCTAACCGGAAGCCATGGATTTGTAAAGCACTTGCAGTAGCACACACATTTGGTGTCAATTGCTACATGTTGAAAATACACTCCACCTTTCAATCAGTTACACAGATTGTCATAAACAGACATTCACTTGGGCAGCATGTGTTTTACAATATACGTGAAGTTAAGTGACATTTACGCCATCCTAGAGTAGTCACAGAATAAATGAACACACAGAGCATTCCGTCAGCCATTAACCAAGTCACATTTGAATTCAAGGGTTTAGGATCGCTAAAGTTTGTTAGAGAGCCAAAAGTCAAATATTGCATGGCAAGAACTGCAAAACTGGTGCCCCAGATTACACCACATCAACAGCAAGCAGCTTGAAGTATTTTATGACAAAACTCAAATCTGCAAACCTAACAACACTACAGAATAAATACCAAGTCGTCAATACAAGTGCTGCTTCTAGAAAACCATAAACAGCTTATATGGTAGTGGTTATGTTTCAGGACTAATGGGAGAGTACTTATCCTAAAATGGATAAAATGACAGTACTAAGTTAAAGTCCTCCCTCTGAAAAACAGACACAAGACCATTTGGAGTCGAGCAAACTTTATTAGGCTTGTTCATTCACCTGAAAAAAGAAACCATATCACACAAGTCACTGTCCTAGCATCATAAAACACCCTTCTTTTGAATGCCTAACTTGCTCTAGATTTAGGAGGGCGATCTTGACCTTTTCGTGCTAGGTGGAGATTAAGGACTCCGGGGACCAAATCGGGGCACGAATGGATATTGAAAAGCTTGATACATTTGGGGATATTGTGGATGCTGATCAGCAGTTACTGGCATGGTCGTGGGTTCAGGGTCCTTAAAGCCATGAAAATATGGAAATTGAGGAAACATTGGGTAACTGGGATATTGCAAAGCTTGTGGGTTGTCTGCAGGTTGGGCACCAGTGGTGGGAGGTGGCAGAGTAGGTATATAGTAGCCTGGGTAGTGATGGAAACCATGTCCTGTATAAGGGTGATGTGGTGGAAAAACAGCTGAACCATCCTTGGGATACAAGTAGGGATAAAACATTGGCAATGGGAACATAGGTTGCTGAGGATCTGCTGGAGCCACCGTTGTGGTCGTGGGTGGGACAGTGGGAACTCCAGGTGGGTAATGCCACCATGGGAAAGGGTAAAACATCTGGGCTGCTTGCTGGCCATCAAAATGGTCTGAAGGGACATTAGCAGGTACTTTTGGGGGCACTTTGGAATCAGCAGGAGGAGAGATTGTCAAAGGGCAGGAAAGAGTCACTTCACGGTCACCGTATAGCAAAGGGAGTTGCCTCTCAGAATCCTGTGGAAGACAAGGTTCAAATTAAAGCCTACGTTAAATGAGGTTTAAAGCTTTTGTATCTGTAATACAAACCACAGGCAGATAATAAGCGTGGCTAACAGTATTGTCAAGGCTTACTTTTATTTTCCAGCATCTTCCTGTGAATGGCGCAGTTACCACCAGAGCACCATCAACAGTTTTCACTTTGAACCCACATGTAGAGTAAGTTAGCAACAGAGGCTGCCATGATCCATCAACTAAGGGAAGGCAAGACATTAACAGCAACTCAACCTTATTGAAATTAAATAAGTACAAGAATACCTTTAATATTAACAGTTTTAGCCCTCATTTGAAGTGAGATGACCATTCCAGAGGGGAAGCAGGAAACTGTTGGAAGGGAGGAACTCACAGGGCATGACATCTGGACTGGTGCTCCCAATATAAGCAGTGGCAAAATAAAACTTCCACCCTGTCATAAAAGGATAAAATAAGTTCATGTACACGATTAGAATTATAGTTTAGGGGTGCGCTTACATGTTGATGGACATGACAGCCACGATAGGGAGCCACAAGCGAAACATCCCGACGGGCTCTTTTCACAGAGATACCACAGCTAGCTGGGATGTCAGAGATAGGTACTGGAGATCCATCTCCTATTAAAGAGTAAACTCAGTCAAACAAAAAAAAAGTATAAAGACCACAAGCTGGATAAGCTTACCTCTATCCACTAGGAAGTGGGGTGTTCTCTGTCCTGGAACACGCAGGGTCATGGCATCATCACCACAGCGCACAGAAGGACCAAGACGTTTCAGCTTAGTCTCAGCAAGAGGGAATCGTGCTTATTATAAAAAAATAAAAAAAATAATCAGCTAGTTGTTCATTTAAATATGACTTCACTTAGAAATTTTACAATAATATACCTTGTTCATCAGACCCATATAAATTAGGCTGTTCTCTTTGACTTTTAGTATCACCGAGTACACCATTTCCAATAATAAGTTTTCCAAAATTGTGTGTTCTAGTTGCAACAGTGCCATGGGTAAAACCTGTTCCTGATAAAACCTCCTGACCATTTCCCAAGCAGCATGATATCAACACAGTCAAGCCAAAAGGAAAAACATCCCTAAATCTAGGCATCCCACAGCTAATTGTTTACTTGTACGTCTCTAACAACACAATTTAGTTACTCTAAACCCTTGACTTTAAATGTGATTTAGTTAGAGTATTTTGCTTGCACTCTCCTTTTGTACTTAATCACTTGCAAATTTACACGGCCGACCAATCAGATCTGTCATCTGTTTCACACGTTATCTCTTAGTTTATTGTGATCACCTGTGTCTCACTACGCTGTGCATGAACAAATACATCTAGAAGAAGATATCTACAATTTGAAGTCTTTTAAATGATTTGAACATGTTTTATTTTACAGTTATTTAAAAAGTTGACTCACAATACATGCATTATATCAAATCAGATTTAAATCTAGATAACGTGATTACACATATACATTCATGCAGAGAAAAATGTCAAATTCCACACATTTTATTCATTTTGAGATATTTCTCTGAAAAACATAAAATAATTAAATTTTCCATTTTCCGATGAAAAATACTAAGCATTGTAACTGTTTAAATACTGGTAATATCATACCACTGACTACGCTAGTCAAGATATCATTTATAGTAATTCTTGATGCAGCTTTATCTCTCTCCCACAATTTTCAAATAGTTTCTGGAGTCAGAGATTCCTGGGACTCAATCATAGACACCTGAGCCTTTAGATCTGCTATCGCAAAGTTATGTGTACGGCCGGGCTTGAGCAGGGATCTAAAGTATATCTGTAGGCTCAGTTAGTTGGAGTGGTTGATGTAATTTTAACTTCAAATGCTTTCAACAAAGAGGTGAAGGGGCAAAAATGGTACCTACTACTAGCAAGTGAGCATGATGGAGGGCATTCTGCATTCTGTGAGGGTGAGGTCGGGCATTGTTACACCGTATAACAATAGAAAGAACTCATGTTTTTGCCATTTCCACCAGTTCACAGAAAAGTAGCGCGTTGCATTGCCACTTCTTTATTGGACACCTTAATCATTATTTCAAACTTTACAATAGTGACCAAAGCTCCCGGTGATGCTTTGTTTTTAAAGTGGCAACAGTTAAGCCCATTGACTCAGTTCTACTAAATCCATTGGTAATTCATTTAGTATTTTTAAATGTTGACAACCCCAGTGCCATGAGAATTTTGTAGCCGTCAAATAACCAAAGATCCCAACAGCAAGAGAACACAGAGCTGGATGTTTTACCAGCTAAACAGAAATCTTTGCCAGTAACAAAGTAATCCATAGAGCTACAGGAAGCCATGGATTTTCAAAGCACCTTTAGTAGCGCTTACATCTAGTATCAATTGTTACATGTTGAAAATTAACCCCACCTTTCAAGGTTACATAGATTGTCATAAGCAGACATCTACTTGAGCTGCACGTTTTCACAGCATATCTGTGCTAGATGAATCACCTGCTTACACCACACCAACTGCAAGCAGCTAGAAACACTTTATAAAACCTGACGGCCTAGTGATAACTAGGGATGGCCGTTTTCTGCATATATCACATTCGAATATTTGAGCTCACACTAAACGAATATTGGAATATTCGTTTATTTAAATTAAGTTTAATGAGACAGACGTCATTTTCAGTAACATTTATTGTTTCCGTCGTTTTTGAACAAGCTTATACACAATAAGCTTAAACCTTACGCTAAATCGTGTTTTGTAGGTGAAAACCTTTAACAATGTGTGCAAACAAACAAAAAAGTACAGAGCAAAAGCAAAAAAAAACGTGAAAAAAAACGTAAGTAAAGCCGCCTGCAGCAATTAGGCTATTGTACAGAACGTAGCCTAGGCTACATTTAACTTTGAACCTTTTAAACTGTCAACATATCTTTTTTGCTTTCTTTCTATTGTTTGACATGTTCTTTTTAAGGAACACAAACATGTCAACATGATCAGGGAAAGTCAGTTCCTTAGTCTGTTAACAGTGAAAACGCGCTCTGACGGCACAGAAGTGTCCAGGACACACAAGTAACTGTGTGCTAAACGACAGTTTTGTGAAGCGCTTCGTGTTTTTGTTCCACCACTGAATGGGATCCTCATCTGACTGTATAATGGGATCCTCATATGATGGAATACATGGCTCCAGCAAGAACTGTTTCCACTTGTCTCGACTGGATTCTCTGTAATCGTCATAGAAGAACTGGCTCAACCTTTTCCGACGAGCGGGCATTGCCGCATCCTCTTCATCGTTGGTGGCGGCTGTATCCGCACCACTCACATTAAGGAAAATGCTCGTATAATGTTCAAAGCTACTTCTCTCTTGTTTTCGTCGAGGAACCTGAGATGTTTGTGTCGAGGTTCTAGGGCGGACGCGAGAAGAGTTTTCCCTGCATTCGAATAGCATTTTTTTTTATCGCATAATTACAGCAGACCGAATATTCAACTATCCGTGCACACCCCTAGTGATAACATTACAGAAAACACTCACAATGCAAACAAACACAGCAGCAAGACAGTTGTTAAAACAAGTGCAGCTTCCGGGTAACCATAAACAGGTGATACGATAGTGCTTGCAATTCAGGAAAAGTACTTATCCTTAAAGGATAAAACCTGAGTGAAAAACAGACACAAGACCATTTGGAGTCCGGCAAACTTTATTAGGGTTGTTCATTCACCTGAAAAAAGAAACCATATCACACAAGTCACTGTCCTAGCATCATAAAACACCCTTCTTTGAATGCTTAACTTGCTCTAGATTTAGGAGGGCAATCTTGACCTCTTCGTGCTAGGTGCAGATTTAGGGCTCCGGGGACCAAGTCGGGGCATGAATGGATATTGAAAAGCTTGATACATTTGGGGATATTGTGGATGCTGGTCAGCAGTAACTGGCATGGTCGTGGGTTCAGGGTCCTGAAAACCATGAAAATATGGAAATTGAGGAAACATTGGGAAACTGGGATATTGCATAGCTTGCGGGTTGTCCGCGGGTTGGGCATCGGTGGTGGGAGGTGGCAGAGTAGGTATATAGTAGCCTGGGTAGTGATGGAAACCATATCCTGTATAAGGGTGATGTGGTGGAAAAACAGCTGAACCATCCTTGGGATACAAGTAGGGATAAAACATTGGCAATGGGAACATAGGTTGCTGAGGATCTGCTGGAGCCACCGTTGTGGTCGTGGGTGGGACAGTGGGAACTCCAGGTGGGTAATGCCACCATGGGAAAGGGTAAAACATCTGGGCTGCTTGCTGGCCATCAAAATGGTCTGAAGGGACATTAGCAGGTACTTTTGGGGGCACTTTGGAATCAGCAGGAGGAGAGATTGTCAAAGGGCAGGAAAGAGTCACTTCACGGTCACCGTATAGCATAGGGAGTTGCCTCTCAGAATCCTGTGGAAGACAATCAGATTAAAGCCTACGTTAAATGAAGTTTAAAAGCTTTTGTATCTGCAATACAAATCACAGGAAGGCTATAAGCATGGCTAACAGTATTGTCAAGGCTTACTTTTATTTTCCAGCATCTTCCTGTGAATGGCGCAGTTACTACCAGAGCACCATCAACAGTTTTCACTTTGAACCCACATGTAGAGTAAGTTAGCAACAGAGGCTGCCATGATCCATCAACTAAGGGAAGGCAAGACATTAACAGCAACTCAACCTTATTGAAATTAAATTAATACAAGAATACCTTTAATATTAACAGTTTCAGCCCTCATTTGAAGTGAGATGACCATTCCAGAGGGGAAGCAGGAAACTGTTGGAAGGGAGGAACTCACAGGGCATGACATCTGGACTGGTGCCCCCAATATAAGCAGAGGCAAAATAAAACTTCCACCCTGTCATAAAAGGATAAAATAAGTTCATGTAAACAATTAGAATTAGTTTATTGGTGCCTTACATGTTGATGGACATGACAGCCACGATAGGGAGCCACAAGCGAAACATCCCGACGGGCTCTTTTCACAGAGATACCACAGCTGGCTGGGATGTCAGAGATAGGTACTGGAGATCCATCTCCTATTTAAGATTAAACTCAGTCAAAAAAAAAAATTTTTAAAAAGAACACACAAGTTGGATAAGCTTACCTCTATCCACTAGGAAGTGGGGTGTTCTCTGTCCTGGAACACGCAGGGTCATGGCATCATCACCACATTGGACCGAAGGACCAAGACGTTTCAGCTTAGTCTCAGCAAGAGGGAATCGTGCTTATTATAAAAAAAAATAATCAGCTAGCTGTTGAAAGACCTCTGTTTGACCTTTAACAATAATATATACCTCGCTCACCAGACCAGTATGCATTAGGCTGTTCACTTTGTCTTTTAGTATGATTGAATTCACCGTCTCCAATTATAAGTTTTCCAAATTTGAGAGTTCTGTCAGCAACAGTTCCATGAGTAAAACCTGTCTCTGATAAAGCTTCCTGACCACTTTCCAAGCAGCTTACAAGCCCCACAGTCAAGCCAAACAGCAGAAAATCCCTAAACCCAGGCATCTCACAGGCAATATTGTCCCTGTGTGTCACAATTCAATTAAACAAGTGCCTTCTCTCCAAAAGTTGTCAAATCTTATTGAGGAAGAGCATCCTATTTGTGCTCACCTTTTGTATTCAATCGCTGGCTAATTTACATGGCTGAACAATCAGATCTGTCATTTGTTTCACCTATCATCACTTAGCTTACCGTCATCACCTGTGTCTCATTAGATTGTGCATTAACACAGACATCTAGAAGGACGATATAAATAATTTTGAGTCTGTACAATATTAAAATATGGTTATGCTATCTCTATAAAATATGGTTGTATTGTCTTTTTTATTTAACAGTTTGTAAAAACATTATGATTTTACAATACATGCATTATATGGAACCAGGTTCAAATCTAGACCATATAAATACACATAACAGGCATGCATATAATTATATCAAATTCAACTCATGTTCTTTATTCATTCTGATATAATAAACATTTGATTCATATTTATCATGTTATTTAGTTTTTCTGATATTTCTGTAAATAGAATAAAACAATCTACTTTTCTATTCTTAAAGTATATAATGCAAAACTTTATAAAAATTTAAAGACTAGTCAAATAATCCTCACTCGCCATGCTAGTCAAGTCATCAACACTACTGGTTATTGGTATTGCTGTATCTCTCTCCCACACATTACAAATGGTTTCTGGAGTCAAGGATTCCAGGGGCTCAATCTCAGAAACCTGAGCCTTTTGAACTGCGATCCCAAAGTGACATGTGGGCACGGGGCTTGAGCAAGGATCTAAAGTCCACCTGTAAGATCTGTTAATTGAAATTGGTGGAGTAATGTTATTTTTAAATGGTCCCTCAATCTGGTCCCAAGAAGGTGGCCTTGGGGCAAAAATCGTACCTACTCCAAGCAAGTGAGCATGATGGAGGGCACTATCCATACTGTGACTGAGGGTAACATGCGTGGGGGGGCAATGATGAAACTCAATTAACGATAGAAAGCACTCATGTTCTTGCCATTTCACACTGCTAGTCCACAGAGGAGTGGCGTGACAATCATTGCCGCTGTTAAATTGGACATCTCCTTCAGTAATTCCAGTGTTATCATTTACAGTTGTGACTAGAGCAGCTGGTGATCCTTGGTTTTTGTTTGTTATCTGTCTTTGCCCTTTCCAATTATTTGGCAACAGTTCAGCCCAGTTTCTATCTGGATTCCCCCAAGGTCCCATTGGTAACTTCTTAAGTGTTTTGTTAAATTGTGACATCTCTTTTTGTGCTCCACTAGAACTGCCCTTTCCATGGTCTTCTGTCCCATAAGCTCCTCGTGGCCTCCAGAAAACCTGAGATCCCAACAGCAAAAGAGAAAAACTCCATGCCAATTCCAGCAGTCTTGCACAGAGCTGGACAACCCACCATCCCCAACCAAATCTTTGCCAGTCACCAATTAGTCCATACAGCCACAGGAAGCCATAGATTTGTGAAACACAGGAGAGCATCCCCAGTAGGCCACATAAAAAAAGGACACGTCTGACATTGTTTACCACACGAATAGAGGCGCTCCACCTTGGTAATGGTGTCCTGTGTGAAGGACAGAGCTGCTTTAGAGACTGGAAAAAGATTCCTAAACAAAGTGGGAAACCCCAGCAAACAGTAAGTGTCTGGAGCATTAAGGGTAGTGCTGGAGAAAAGGTTTCAGATAGCAAGTCAGCCATTAGGATGGAGGTACAGTGCAGGGCCGCCAATCCACCAGTCAACGAGAGTTGTTGAGGGGAGGTTTGATGGCTAAGCATCTCTTGTCTTAGTGAAAACGGTGCCAAGGTGGCTTGAGCCCAGAGCAAAAAGGTAATGGGTAAGTTATACAATGCAGTAAGTGTAGGGCGAGAGATTGTGTTTCTGGTGCCGTATGGGTCTACTAAGAACAATACTAATCGAAGCAAACCTGCCGACAGCAGAAGGATATTAGCAAGAATGAAAGCCCTACATAAAGGATGGAGCATTCGCGTTCCACCAATGATGCCAAAAGTAGCAAGAGCTACTACCAATGAGAAGAGCATAGCTGAGCCGTAGACATGAAGGTCCCATGCAAAGGTTAATGTCCGTTTCAGATCCGCCCACTGCAGTCTGGTTATGTTGCTGTTGGTGGAAACCACACATGGGCCTGGTATACATGAAGCTATTGTACCAGACAAGTGGCTTTCTGTTAATGCTCCAAACAAACCTCCAAACCAATTAGATTTTTCACCTGTTTTGAAAATGGAGAGAATTTGAACATTAGAATTTGTATATTTAGATGGTTATATAATGATGATAGCTTATACTAATAAAAACAAAAATCACAGTATGACCTTGCTTTTTTGTTTTATCTATATTTGTCTCTGCATGCATATCAGGTGGATTTGTCAGTGGTAACTCTGTATGGATTAGTAAATTAGAGTTGGTCTCTTCAACCCCCTGCTGACCTGAAATCCAGAAAACAAACATTGTTTGTATTGTGGTCAGAACTGGATTCAAAGCAATACAGTTCTCTATAAATTAAGGGATTTTAAAGGATCGGTGGTTGGAAATGATAAAATTTGCCCCCAACTTAAGTGACCCCAACTTTCACCACTGATTGAAAATGTAATGAAAAAATCTAGAGTTGTACCAACCAGTTACATGTGGTGGTGTGGCTGTAGGCGCATGGTTTGTAACATAACGTTCCTCTTTCACTGAGAGATTTTCAAAGGATTCGGATAGCATCACAAGGGTGCCATTGTTTCCCAATGTTTCGGGCCTTGTGATGGAGCTTACAGCCTGTGTGGATGAAGCATACCTGGTTTCTTGAAATCTATTAACATCATCACGCTTGTTCATCTGTAAATCTTTCAGGGATGTACTGTTATCCAGTTTGTCATCAGTTGTAAGCCTCTGTACGTGCAGTTTAACTTTAGTAGACTTTTCCAAAGTATTGTTCCCTCTTATTGGTTTGTTAGTGGTCAACAAAGACTGGTCTTTGTTTATTCTCTCATTGTTATGTATAAATGTGGTGTGGGTGCGTGTAGTCAACTGAATGGGCATTGTGGAAGTGGCTTGATAAAGGTCAGTGTTTGTTTTCGCTAGAATGACATCTCGATCGTCGTCATCGCTTACAATATGTTGTGTTAGCCTTTGTGGAACAGGAGGGGTGGATCCCTTGTCCTCAAAATATAGTTTCTCTGCTCTGTCTGAAATAAACATGTCCATCTCTAAGAGGCCACCAGAGGGCATAATAACCTCAATGCTCTGCTGAAGTCCACTACCTTCCCCAGATCCTTCAACTTTGGGAAAGTTGGATTGATTGGGCAAAATCAAGTCTCTGTATAACCTATTGTCAACTCTTTCCACACTCCAGCTTGATGGACGAGATATAGGAGGAATTTGCTGAAAATGATTCATTACTTGGGTGCTTATGTCGTCTTGGTCTGAGGGTTGGGTTGATATTGATCCATGAGTGGTAGCAGGTTGCACAAGAAGAGATAATCCTAATATAAGAGTTAGGAGCCAAGCCATTGTGTTCTATTTCTTTTAAAACCACTGTTAAGCCAAAGGTTGCCAGGACCTGCCCTGTGAAAAAATAAACACAAAACTTCTTCAAAAGGTTAACATTTAACGTAAAAAATTATTATAAGCAGTTAAAACCACACACACACACACACACACACACATATATATATAGAGAGAGAGAGAGAGAGAGAGAGAGAGAGAGAGAGAGCTACACAATAATTGAAAAAATTAGGGATGCTCCGATCAGTATTTTTACAACCGATACCGAGTACCGATTTTTGTTATGGTGATCGACCGATACCAATGCCAGTTTATATAACTGATATGTAAGCTCTATGATCACCGTTAACCTTTTTGATATCAGTTAAGACCATATATGTTGCCTTTGATATATTTTTATATTTCTGTTACAGTTTACAGTAAATATGTAATGAATGTTATGTTACTATTGTTTTAACAGAGTACAAAATTACATAAAAGTATTCATTATTTAGTGAACATTTTAATGTGCGTTACATTTACACCTTCACTCATCATGTACCTCCTCATGCTTTGACATCATCAATTGACATCGGTTCATAAGGTCGGCCAAGCATAGCGAGTACAGATCAATCGGAGCATCCCTAGAAAAAAGTCTAGCATTGATTTCAATTTTTAACTTCATGAAACTTACATATACATATTTATACATGTATATTACTACAATCAATAGACATGCATGGCATGCAGTAAAACCATGAATACAAATTTTGCACAATAATAAAATTGAATATAGAATTCAACTCCAAAGGCTTCAAACTTACCTGCTTCTCAAGTCATAAACGAAACATCCCAGTTCTTAAGTGCTTCTCTTTGGTTTATCACTGACGTGTCTGTGATCAATGCATGCTACCTACCCTCAAACTCCTGCATATCCAAGCTGATGCTTAGAATGTAGTCCACCTGACGTTGCTTTGTAATCTTTCTGCCATCTGGTTGATGTCCTACTGTACCTTTGCACTAATGCACGTCTGTTCTAAGCCCTGAAACTCAGTCCAAACAATATAGGTTACCATGACCCAAAGGCTGTAAAAATAACTAATGCAACATATTTTTTTTATGTCTAATATAATGTATCTCATATTATAAATTACAAAAACATACATTTTAAATCTTCAAAGGTATGGAAAGTTTTCTAAATTTTTTGTTACCTGTTTTGGTGACACAGATGTTACAGATAATCCCTTTAATATAGAGGCTTTCAGTAAGACTATTAGCATGGTGCTGTACCCATCTGGTTTAACAATAAAACAATATGTGTTGATGTTATTGTAATTTAGAAAATAAAATATTTTTTTTTAAACTGCATCTTACAAATCTCACAACCCCTAACAAATCTATAGTATGTTGTGCCAGTGAAATATGGATTTAATTTGGTTGTACATTATTTTGTACAAGAGGTGCATATTTCTAAATATGTACAATATGGTTTTCATATAGCTTTATATAAGTTGATCATGTTAGGTTTAATGATAAAAAATACACTACTGGTCAGAGGTTTTGAGACACTGTAATGTAAAATGTTTCTCATTATTTCAAAAAACCTTTGATATGAAGGAATGCCATAACAGAAGTACATTTTATTGATTAAAATGTATTTGAATGGATGACTTTGACTTTATTTGTATGAAAGAACATCCAAAAAGAGTTCTGAATAAACGAACACTACAAATTCAATGAAAAGAATGTTAGGGTGAGACCTTAAGAAGCTTCGTGACAAAATGAATAGAAAACATTTCTGCAAATTCTAGTCAAAGGTATAAGCAACGTGACTTACAGCCAAGTATGGTGACCCATACTCTGAAATCGTGCTATTCATTTAACCCATCCAAAGTTAACACACACAACTCTGAACACACACACCAATCATGAACACACACACAACCGTGAACACACACACCAATCCTGAACACACACACCCACCATGAACACACACACAACAGTGGGCAGCCATTTATGCTGAAGCCCCGGGAAGCAGTAGGGTCCCGTTGCCAGCCCTAAATTTGAACCCACAACACTAGGGTGAGGAGTAAAAATCTCTAACCACTAGGCCATGACTTACCTCCCTTATGTAACATTTACATTTACACATCTTGCAGACGCTTCTATCCACAGCGACTTACAAGTATTATTGTTGCCAATTATTACTGCAGAGCAAACAGGGGTAAGATGTCTTGCTCAAGGGCACTTCAGTCATTGTCTGCTGGCACTGGGATTCAAACCTGCAAACCATTTCTTACAAGTCCAACTCTCTAATCACCAGACCATGACCGACCCACTAACATATATTTGGGTATAAAATCACAAATATAAATATCATAAATATAATAATTTATTTTTCCAGTAAGAATCAGAATGAGATCAAGCTTTATTGCCAAGTGTGCTTACACACACAAGGAATTTGTCTGTTACAGAAGCTTCTAGTACATAATGTAAGATAAGACAAGTGACAAAAATAAATAAACACACAATGGTGGAAATGCAATGTGAGCTTCGGATGGAATTGAAGATGTAGAGATGTTTTATGAATATACAAGCTATATTGAAATGTGAAAATAATTGTGTTATAGATATAAATAATTCTAAGAGATAACTTTGTTTTGTTTTTGCTCCCCAAACCTTTGACTGGTAGTGTATTACTGAAATAATTGCAACAAGCAATAAGGGGGAAGTCAGGGCCTAGTGGTTGGTTTGACCCCTAACCCTAGGGTTGTGGGTTCAAGTCTCCGGTAATATCATACCTTAGGTGCCCTTGAACAAGGCACCGAACCCCCTTCTGCTCCCCGGGCATTGCAGCATAAATGTCTGCCCACTGCTCTGTGTGTGTGTTCATGATTGGTGTGTTGTGTGTTTACTGTGTGTCTTCACGACATGTGTGTATGTGTGTGTTTGTGTGTGTTCACCACTCTGTGTGTGTGTTCACTGCTTTGTGTGTGTCTTCACAACGTGTTTGTGTGTGTTCAATACTTTGTGTATGTGTTCATGATTGGTGTGTTTGTGTGTTCACTGTGTGTCTTCACGACGTGTGTGATTGTGTGTGTATGAATACTCTGTGTATGTGTTCATGATTGGTTTGTGTGTCTTCACAATATGTGTGTGTTCAATTCTCTGTGTATGTGTTCAAGATATGTGTGTTTGTGTCTTCACGACGTGTGTGTGTGTGTTCACGGTTGGAGTGTTTGTTCACTGCTGTGTGTGTGTGTTCACGGTTGGAGTGTTTGTTCACTGCTGTGTGTTTGTGTTCACGGTTGGAGTGTTTGTCTACTGCTGTGTGTGTGTTCACAATTGGTGTGTGTGTTCACGGTCATGTGTGTGTTCACGATTGGTTTTTGTGTTCACTGCTGTATGTGTGCCTTCGCGACTTGTGTGTATGTGTTCATGATTGGTGTCTTCACTGCTGTGTTTGTGTCTTCATGACATGTGTGTGTGTGTTAAGGGTTGGAGTGTTTGTTCACTGCTTTGTGTTTGTGTGTTTCCAATTGGTGTGTGTGTGTGTTCATGATCGTGTGTGTGTGTTCACTGCTGTGTTTGTGTGTATGCGTGTGTGCACTCATGTGTGTTCACTGCTGTGTGTGTTCACAATTTCTGTGGTTGTGTGTTCATGGTCGTGTGTGTGTGTTCACCACTGTGTGTGTGTTCACTACTGTGTGTGTGTGTGTGTGTGTGTGTGTGTGTGTTCACTACTGTGTGTGTGTGTGTGTGTGTGTGTGTGTGTGTGTGTTCACCACTGTGTGTGTTTTCATGTATGTTCACTGCTGTGTGTGTGTTCACCACTGTGTGTGTTTTCGTGTGTGTTCACTGCTGTGTGTGAGTGTTCACTGCTGTGTGTGTTTTCGTGTGTGTTCACTGCTGTGTGTGTGTGTGTGTTCACTGCTGTGTGTGTGTGTGTGTGTGTGTATGTTTGTGTGTGTTCACTGCTGTGTGTGAGTGTGTGTTCACTGCTGTGTGTGTGTTCACTACTGTGTTTGTGTGTGTGTGTGTGTGTGTGTTCACGACTCTGTGTTCCCTCTTGATAGGTTAAACGCAGAGCACTAATTCTGAGTATGGGTCAGCACACTGGCCCACACGTCTCCTGCTTTTCACTTCCTGTAATATAAAGTAACAAACAACATGCGGATCACTTAAACTTGATCCACAGGGTCATTCGGGGGTTAAGGGACAAACCGTGGGAATTAACTCTTTCACATCTCACAGCAGCTGTGCAATGACCAGACGTCCAGCGCATCTCAGCCGGTCCACCTTAAGAGCTCCGTCAGGCAGTGTTTCACAGGGCGCGCGGGGGGGGGGGCCTCACACACACACGCTTGGCGCTTTAAGGCGGACTGGAGCGAATCGAGCTCCGCTTAAAGGCACACGCACACAAAAAACGTCAACACAAAACGCACAAACAATTTTTTTTATTTAACTCTCAAATCCCTTTTATAAAATAAAACAAACGTGTGCGATTTATCAGTAAATAAAATAAAAAATAATTAAAATGCGAACAAATACAAACTGCGTTCACAGTGCGCGTTCCCGCGACGGGCTCCGCGCTCACGGCTGCAGTTGAGCCGGAAGGGGGAGCTCCCGTTCCGTTCCGTTCCCGCCTTCACCAGACACGGCGCTCACGCGACACGACAGCCCGGGGTCTACGCTGTCACGTCGGGCCTACTTCCGTCGGCTCCATCGAGAGTGAAAGCGAGCGTTTAAAATCCGTCCTAAGCGTTCAAACAAAGCGTTCTCGCTTTATTTCCCAACACGGTACGTTTGCAAGCGCGATCCAAGCGTTTATTTCTCATTTGTGTACGAAGCACACGTCACAAAAGCCACGTTTTAAAAACGTTTGCGTTTAAAAACACCGTTTCGTCCGACGGAACCCGTTTAAACCGCGCGTTTTTTTCGTTTTGAACGGCGCGTTTTGGCGGAAAACGCTTCGGTTTTTATTTAAGGTAGCATGGCGAGATGCGCGGCTGCGCTTGCTAGCATTAGCCACGTACCTCGAAACGCGTCGAAACGTAAACATGGAACGCAACGGGGTGTTTAAACGCGCGAAATAACGACGGGGTTCGCGATTGGTGCTCTTAGCGTGTTAGCATGGATGCTAGCGCGTTGTTGTGCGGCTCACCTTGTTTGGCTAAGTCGCATAAACACGTTTGATAAGTCTATGTGCATTGTGCTCAGGGGTCAAGGGTCAGGGGCACAAACTTGAAATTCCAATCAAAAACACAACTTGGGAGATAGTTAGTGCAATGTTTACCTTTTGCATGGGGGTGGGTGCAGATGTTGTGTATTATAATGCATTAGATGCCTATGGATTCCCAACATTCCTGTATGTACAGATGTAAACACATGGATGAAAGTGTACAAACCATCCCAACACTTTCATACATGTGCACATTCTGGGATGTTGGAAGTAAATATCAATCTGATTCGTTCGTTCATCGATACACAACTCTGGCCGACATTGTGGACGGATCTGTCGTGCTCTCATCCCAGGAACAGCATCAAGTCATTCATTTACATTTACATTTAGTCATTTAGCAGACGCTTTTATCCAAAGCGACTTACAATAGTCGAGGAGACAATGAAGCGGTAAATAGCCGATACAACAATAGGTGAACAAGTGCTACAACAATGTTACCGAGTTACACAGAGAGAGAAGTTACAAAAGTATTTTTTTGATAGAGTGAGTAGGTTAGAAAAGAAGTGAGTTAGTGAGTTAGATGTAGCCGGAAAAGATGAGTTTTTAGGTGTTTTTTGAAGATAGAGACCGAGTCTGACAAGCGTGAAGCCAGAGGCAGATCGTTCCACCATCGAGGAACTGAAGCAGAGAACGTTCGAGAGAGAGATTTCTTACCCATGTCATGTGTCAAGAACAGGTTGTCGTCACGATCATGTGTCGTTCGTTAATATCACACGTTGTGTTTTTCAGGCTCCTGTACAGGGTGGACTGACCTGTCATGAATGAGCCCATCGAAGGCGGTGCCATCTCGTTCGACGAGTATGTGCGGCAGAAAGCTCGCTCTGTCCCCCAGCACCGCATGAAAGAGTTCCTGGAGTCGCTGGCCACCAAAGGCCCTGAGGTCCTGCAGGAGTTCAGTCAGCAGACCAGTGCCACCACCGCAACCATGGTCTACCAGCAGGGCGCCAACTGCATCTATACAGATAGCACTGAGGTCGCAGGCTCGTTGCTGGAGCTGGCGTGTCCGGTAGGGATGGAGTCGCGTCCTGGTCTTCGGTTTTTATTTCGAAGGCACTGACCGTATCTTCTCTTCATCTTTGAGCAGGTGCAGGTGACATCTACGCAGATCTCGCCGCAGCTGGCTGCAGCCGTGCACCAGGCATCTGAACAGCAGATCCAAGTACAGGTCTGACTCTTGCTAGTTCATGCAGAACAGTTACAGCTTCCTGGTCATCTTGAACACACATGGAAATCATTTAACGTGGTTTAGATTTAGTTTATTTAATAAAAAACATTTTTTCAAAGTACGTGTGAGGATTTGTGACATTGGCATCAAGGCAGGCTTTTTTGTCGCAGTTACGTTGCATCTCCGTTCCCGTAAGACTTATTGGGAATGATGAGTGTAACAAAACAAATTGATTCTTGAAGCCAAGGATATAAAAAACATTTTTTTTTTAATTGAATGCCCATAGGATGCCTTTATTTTGTTAGGAAGTAGATCATAGTTTCAGGCATGTCTAATTTTCACACTCATGATGATCAAGCTATTGAAGTTATTAGAAAGACTCTTTTTTTAAAATGTAATACTTTCATTTTATCCACAAACAAAAGTTTAGCTTTGTAGATGCTTACACTATATATTTAGTTGTAACATGAGGTAGCAAAAACATTTAATAAATTCTGTTCGATTTCATGACTTTGTTTGTTGATATAGTTTTTTTTTTAATTTAGTTCACTTTTTTATGTTTATTCATGAGTTTTTAAATATTTAAAGAGATATTTTAAAGTTAGTGAGATACTTATAGCTCAAAAATAAAAATGTTGCCATAGTTTACTCACCCTCTTGTCATTCTGAATCTTTCTTTCCCCTGAACACAAAAGTAGATATTTTGTAGAAAGTTTGTAACTGATCTACAATGGAACCAATGTAAGTTAATGCATGCATTTCCCAATTTTCCTTCGCAAAACACAGAATATAATATTTTGAAGAATGTCATACAGACTTGAAATGACAAGACATTGATTTCAGTTATAATTTTTAGGATGACCCATCACTTTTTTTAACAGTTTTGGTTAACTGTAAAAGCATTGCCCAGAGATGGTGGCTTTATTTGACAATATGAAAATGTGAAATGTTTCTTCTTATACAAAATAACTTGCTCTTAGAAACAGCTCTAAATAGCTCTCTGTCTCCCTCGGCAGGTACAGATTCAGGGGGAACAGGGTCAAGTACTTCAGGTAGCCTCACCAAACCAACAGCTGCTACAAGGGGTTTCCACAACACAGCTGGTGCAGCAGGCAGATCTAACAGAAGAACAACAGCAGCAGGTAACACTCACGCAGCTGTAAATGCAAAATCCATCATCTCATAAGTTTGAAGTGTTCTGGATCCATTAAGACAATTAAAAAAAACTTTGTTCTCTCAGATCCAGACCCAGCTTGTTCAGCAGATTCAGATCCAGACAGTCGAGGCCCTGTCGCCTTCTCAGCAGCAGGGCTCCCCGAGGGAGGCGGACCGAAGATCTGGAACGTCACCCGCTGTCCTCCAGCCTGCTAAGAAACGCAAGGTGGATGTACCTACGGTTGTGTCCTATTCTCTGCCTCAAGGGCAACAGCTAGCTACTGTACTGGCCATCCCACAGGGCCAACAGCAAGGCTACCTATCACTTCGGCCAGACCTGCTAACTGTCGATAGTACCCACCTGTACAGCACCACCGGTACCATCACAGGACCAGCAGGAGAGACATGGACCATCCCGGTGTACTCGGCCCCACAACAGCAAGGAGTGGCCCACATCGCCATCCCTCAGGAGGCCTACAGCACAGTGCAAGTACAGGCTTCACCTAACTCACTAGATAAAGACAAAGATAAGATGATAGCAAGTTTATCTCAGGCCGGAGCAGTGGCAGTACCTGTGTCTGGCTCAGGGATCACCACGCAGGAGGAGGTTGTGCATTCGCTGTTTCCTGCGCAGTTCATGAATGGAAACATTCACATCCCTGTAGCAGTGCAGACTGTGGGGGGTGCATATTCTGGGACTACGCAGGCCCTGCACATATGGGATCCACAGCAGCAGCACCACATTCAGGATGGAGAGGCTCAGGAACAACAGCTTCACCTGCAGGTCAGTGTGAACATGTACCTTAATATTCCCTCACACATTTTTTTGTAGGACACAAAACCCTGTTTTTACATTTTGTTTTAAATAAAAAAGATCTATAGAATTGAAGACATTTTTGAAGTGAATTATTTGCTTTTATAGATCATTTTAAATGTTCTTAATCTTGATGTGCATTTTAAGGTTGAAGGTATAAAATGGTTATTTGTCTAATGTGTTAAATTGTGTTTGGCTGTGTTGCTTAGACAGAGGCGGAGCCACAGGTGGAACCTCCCCCGGAGCTGATTCTGCCAAACACACTGAAGCCTGAGGAAGGCCTAGAAGTGTGGAGGCTTTGGGTTCAGCGCAAAAATGCTGAGCTGGATAAAAATGAACAAAATAAGCTGGCACCTATTGGACGTGAGTTTGTGTAATGCAAATGCTCTGCTTACTCTGATTCGGCTCTTTACTGTTCTTATTTTCAAGAGATCCCAGATATGTTTCCTTATAGAAAATTCAATCTTCTTTTGCAGGTCGACAGCCACTGCGGTTTCAGGAGGATTTGGTGTCGAGTTCAGTGGGCGAGCTCAACTTGGCTCTCTCCCTTATGACCCAAGAGTCTCGTGGCCTGGAGGGAGAGCCATTTGAACCTGACTCGCTCTACTACGTGTTTTTATGTATACAAAAAGTATGTCTCGAAAGCACACTGTTATGTTATCACCACTATATTTATGTAAAATTGTCCATTATGAATATAGATTGAAGTCTTGATTTCTTTTTGTTTGGGTAAGTACATGTTTGAGAACGGCAGGGTAGACGACATCTTCTCAGATCAGTACTACAGCCGATTTTGTCAGTGTTTACATAAAATCCTGGAGGAGTGGAGACCCAGTGTTCATCCTCTTGGTAAGGACATTTTGTGTTTTGAAATTATCTTCTAAGGAATCTTGGGAGTATAAGTTAATAGTTTAAAATCTTCTGCAGGCTACATTATCCCAAGTCATGTGACAGAGGAGATGCTCTGGGAATGTAAACAGCTTGGAGCTCATTCTCCAGCCACTCTTCTTACAACACTCATGTACTTCAACACCAAGTGAGTCTTGCCTCCGTGTCTTGTCTTTATAAGCAGTTTTACATTGAAGAAGCTGAAAATGGTTAAATATTTTCTTTTCACAGGTATTTTCACCTGACTACAGTAGAGCAGCATATGAAAGTGGCCTTCTCCAAAGTGCTTAGACACACGAAGAAGAACCCCACCAACCCGAAAGACAAGAGCACCAGTATCCGATACCTGAAAGGAGTTGGGCCCCATCATGTTGGACAGAAAGGTCAGATGGTACTATTACAGCATGCTACCTTTCCTTTGAAAAGGAATTCCTGAAATCTTGAAAAAGTTTATATTCCTGAAATGTAAATCTGAGAACATTAGAGTTAGATTATTTTCTCTATGATTTAAATCTTTGACCTGGTCTTACTTTAATATTTTGTGAGATATTCGCAGAATTTCTTACATTTTGTAGAATGATTTTAGGAATAAAAAAAAGAGTAAATCACAAATTACTAACTGTTTTTTCACAGCCTTCACATGTGATTATACCTATAGAAGTTATAAACATTATATTTGTTTTTGTTTTACAGTGACAGATGATATGTACGCAGAGCAAGCTGAGGACCCGGAGAACCCACTGCGGTGCCCTATTAAACTCTACGACTTTTACCTCTTTAAATGGTGAGCAACTGATTTTATAACATGTGCATATATATGTTTTAAAATATAAATATTTATTAGCTTTTTTTTGTGGCATTTTTTCCTTTTAGCCCTCAGACTGCCAAGGGTCGTAATGACACGTATTACCTCACACCAGAGCCTGTGGTAGCACCAAACAGCCCCATTTGGTACTCCACTCAGCCAATCTCGAGCGAGCAGCTGGAGCACATGCTCACGCGTATCATGGTGGTGCGGGAAATCCAGGAGATAATCTCGATTGCGCAGGCAAATGTACATTGAGGAAGATGTGGGTAACAAAGCAAACAAAACGAGAAAGCAACTTTCTCCTTCGACGCTTCCTTTTCTTTTCTCTATCAAAGAGACTGAATCAAGCTGCCTCTGCAGTATCTCCTTTTAATTATTACCAGGAGAACAGAGGTTTTCAATGAACTGGACACTCAAGCCTTTTTTTAGATACAGAAGCCTATTTCTATGTTCGTTCACCCAATGTCCGTTGAAATGTATTGGTCCAGGTCTCCTATTGTGTGCATTTTCTCTTTTTGCCATGTATGTTATGCTCTATCCCACAAACCGATGCTGTCTCTCTCTCTTCTTTTTTTTTTTGAATTAGTTAGGAACTGAAAGGATCTGATGGTTATAAAATAGCAAGCTCTTTTATTGGCACTGGGCTTGAATACCATGTGATGGTCACTTGTATACACTTAAGCAAACATGTAAAACAACCCTCGCTCACCCCAAGAGCTTGCAGTAGTCAACATACCTGAGTGTATTATACACAAGGACGTTTTGGTTCTGTTTTTATTTTTTATATGAATACATTCAAGCATCTATTGTAATCTGATATGTATTGATATTATAGTGATGCTGGAGAATTGAAGCCTGTGTTTTCAAACATGCCTTTTTGTACAGTGTACGTCCTCTGCATTGGCGTTTGTTTTCTTGACTCATGTAGTCGTCTTCAAAGAGTATGATCACACAGATCCTAACACACATTAAGACTTTTTGTTAAACTTGACCAGAATACATTTCTAGGAAAATCGTGTATGAAACCTTTTTAAAAATTGTTGCATTCAATTCAATGCAAGAGTAGTTTTAAACACCATTGTCCGCTATTAAACACATCCAGTCTGTCTTTTAATTTAAGTCGATACATGTTACAAAACCGAATAAAATAACCACAAATATCTTTTTTCAACATTAAAGGGATATTTCACTGAAAAATTCTGTCATTTAATAACTTTACAGTTGTTCCAAATCTGTATTAATTTCTTGCTCTGATGAACAAAAAAAAAATTTATTTAGGCAAATTCCTGAAAAACAATTTTGATTACCACTGACTACCATAGAAGGAAAAAATATTTTTTGTTCTGGTTTTAACAAAATATATTTCGCAAGATTTAGGTCAGAATAAATTCTGGGGTACTTTTGACTACCATTGTTGTATTTCCCACTATGCAAGTCAAATGTGTCCAAGAACAGTATGGTTACAAGCATTAGTCGAAACAAGGAAATGAATGCAGTTTTTGAACAAATAATGAGAGAGTAAACATGACAGAATTATTCATAATTGGTGAACTGTCCTTTTAAAGCAAATCTTCAATGCTATCAATGTGGAACATTTAGAAAGAGTTTGTGTGATCCATCTCATTCCTTTCCTGGAAGTGGGATCTGTAGTTTCTTCAAAGCATTGGTGAAATATTTCGGAAGAGGACAAGACACGGTGATTTCATGATGACCTTTGAGCCCTGACAGAACGATCCTTCGGTAGTGTAGGTGAAGTGGAAGGTATCGGGTTTTGCTCTGTACCAGATCCAGCCGTCGCAGCACACCCTCTGGCAGCTTCTGTAATCAGAAATGTGAAACGCGTGCACTCAGTCTTTAAACGTGACTATGAGTCATGTCTCAAGAAAACACTACACCACAAAACGAGCTATATTATATGTATAAAGATAGAGTCCAGTAAAAACCTATCCTATTACCTTACGAGTATCCTAAAATGAGCTATGATAAAACAATGTAAAGAAAAACTTGAAGATGTGTCCTCATACCTGAGGTGCTAGTTTGTTCCAGTTTGCATATTTGTGATCTCCCAAAATCGGACAGGCCAAAGCAAGAGCCATGTGCACTCGAAGTTGGTGTTTTGCTCCTAAAACACATTTGTAACAGTTTAGATGTCATGTGGATTTAGCTTTGGTATTTTTTTAACATTGTGTTATTCTGTACCTGTGACAGGTTGCAGTTCCACCAAGCTGCAGCCACTAGCGCTGTCTAAAACCCTATACTGTGTGACTGCACTCTCTGCCTGTCGATGAGCTCTCACCCTGGTGACTCCATCTCCATCTTCACGAATTTTGAACAATGGACTTAGACCCATCTAAGAAAAAAACCAACACAATTCTTGTAGTTTTTATATCTGTTTCAATTTAGAGTTACTGTATAGGATTAGTGCCTTTTTTCTATTACTTTACGAAAAATATTTTAGGGGGAGATGGGTCAGATTCTTTAAAAATAAGAAAAAAGAATTGCAATAACATTTATAGAAATAAATTAAAATAATCCAAAGATTATTTTAAGATATTGTTTAATATTCTAAAAAAAACAATACAAAAAAATAAAGAAAACAGTGATACAAAAAAAAAGATATCTGTATTTGTTTATTCATTCCTTATATATTTACCTATTTATTCTGTTATGTTTATACAATAAATTAAACCCAATGTTTTTGTACCTTAAAGTGCGGCTGGGGTCCAGTAACTTCCTTCTCTATTAAAGGAATATCAATCATTCCCTCAGATGGAACCGGCACACCCACAGTTATCGCTCTGAGCAATACAAATAGAAACAAGCTTGTATGATTACGATCGAAATATGTCAGAAAACAAATTTATTCTAAGTGGTGAAACTTACTACGGCCACGATTCATGTTAGGAAAAAGTGTGACCCACTACATTCTTCTAGATCAATTTACAAAATAGAAATGCAATAACCCATCTTTGATTGTTTTGTATCAACAGCATGAATCCGAATTGTTCCATGCTTTAAGTCATGCAACAAATACAGCTTAAAATAGACCCATGCATGTTTAATTCCGCACAACTGCACGAAGAATAAAAGTGTTTCCATCATATAAGTCTGTGCACCGTGCGTATTAACTTGTACCCACACGCATACAAACATACACAGTTGGAAACCCTTAATATATTCATTTATGCATTTTAAACATTAAAATTAAATGATATTAAAGTGTATGCCCATGCATGTGTTCGTTTATACTAAATAACCAGCTCAAAGGGGTAAGAAATCTCTCCCTCTCTCTCTCTCTCTCCCTCTCTCCCTCTCTCCCTCTCTCCCTCTCTCTCTCTCTCTCTCTCTCTCTCTCTCTCTCTCTCTCTCTCTCTCTCTCCCCCTCTCTCTCTCTCTCTCTCTCTATCCCCCTCTCTCTATCCCCCTCTCTCTATCCCCCTCTCTCTATCCCCCTCTCTCTCTCTCTCTCTCTCTCTCTCTCTCTCTCTCTCTCTCTCTCTCTCTCTCTCTCCTTGATGGTGGAACGATCTGCCTCTGTCTCTATCTTCAAAAAACACCTAAAAACGAATCTTTCCGGCTACATCTAACTCACTAACTCACTTCTTTTCTAACCTACTCACTTTATCTTAATAAAAAAGAATACTTTTGTAACTTCTCTCTCTGTGTAACTTGGTAACATTGTTGTAGCACTTGTTCACCTATTGTTGTATCGGCTATTTACCGCTTCATTGTCTCCTCGACTATTGTAAGTCGCTTTGGATAAAAGCGTCTGCTAAATGACAAAATGTAAATGTAAATAAACATGCACGGTGCAAAGACAGACATCACGCACACTTTTACACCCCGCACCGCCTTTGAAGTGACGCCCTTACAAGTATGTTCTCTGTATTTGGTGCGATCTGACGAGTGACTGCACATGTTCGGCAGCTTCCTTGGTTTTGGCCAAAATCAAAACTCCTGTATGTTCTTTTTCCAGACTGTGACATATGTGAAAACGTGACCCGGCGTGCATGTCGTCCGTTATTTTGGCCAGCAAAGGCAGACACTCGGCAACGCTGTTCCTGATCCCATCGACTCCTGCGAGAAAGTAAGAGTTCACACGTTCGAGAGAGAGATTTGTTTACATTATGCAGAACGTGCACACTCTGTGTATAGTGTTTAATGTTTTTCTCGCATATTGCACATTGTCTTATGTCTGCACTATATGTTTCATGTTATATGTTACATGTACTGCGCTGTTTTTGGAGCAAGCTCCCAAGAATTTCACTCACCAGGGCACATGTGCTGTGGTGATGTGACAATAAAAGTGAATTGAATTGAATTGAGTGTATTTAACACACAACATTATAATAAAAACCTATTAAACTTACTGTACACAGGCACGCCGTATGGTTTATTTATGACAAGTATGTTTTTGTCTTGATAAAGGATGCTTCTGTAAATGGCTTTGGCAAACACACTGGGATGGAGAGACTGAAGCTGCTGGGAGAACTGTCTCAGCTCACTGACTCTCTTCTGCAGAGGGGAACCCGGAACCTTTGAAGCGGAAGCAGGAAACACGGACGGTTAATTGTGTTGCACATCGGGATATTTTAGTAAAAACTCAAATTCAGACTCGACTAACTTCCGTTTGGACATCTGACGGGTTCTGCTTCTCACTCCGGAGTCGTTGTGCGATATCCGCCGCTTTAAATCTTATTTTCGGATGAGGAGTCGTCGTGTTTGACGCGATGACGTATCCTCTCCTGAGCATCTTTAAAGACATCTCACAGCGCGTTTTCGAGAAAAAGTGTTCGAACGCCATTCGGGTTTATAATAATTGCAATATTTCAAGAAGGAAGTCGGAGAGACACGAAATGTGGGAATGACGCGAACCCGGACACATTTATAACGCGGAAATGAACGGAACACGATTCAGAATTTCAAAATAAAAGTCCCTGCATTAATGAGCTTGAAGGGTCAAACTTGAACAGCTTGTTGCAAACATAGATTTCCTTTGTAAATATACATCTCAATATTTAAATGAATGTCTACATTATAGCAATTATTTAAATAGTTTTTAAAAGTGTGTGTGTGTGTGTGTGTGTGTGTGTGTGTGTGTGTGTGTGTGTGTGTGTGTGTGTGTGTGTGTGTGTGTGTGTGTGTGTGTGTGTGTGTGTGTGTGTGTGTGTGTGTGTGTGTGTGTGTGTGTGTGTGTGTGTGTGTGTGTGTGTGTGTGTGTGTGTGTCTGTGTGTGTGTCTGTGTGTGTGTCTGTGTCTGTGTCTGTGTGGTGTGTGTGTGTCTGTGTCTGTGTCTGTGTGGTGTGTGTGTGTGTGTGTCTGTCTGTCTGTGTGTCTGTCTGTCTGTGTGTGTGTCTGTCTATTTGTCTGTCTGTGTGTCTGTCTGTCTGTCTGTCTGTCTGTCTATTTGTCTGTCTGTCTGTCTGTCTGTCTATTTGTCTGTCTCTGTGTGTGTGTGTCTGTCTGTGTGTCTGTCTGTCTGTCTGTCTCTGTGTGTGTGTGTGTGTGTGTGTGTGTGTGTCTGTGTGTGTCTGTGTGTGTGTCTGTCTATCTGTCTGTCTGTGTGTGTGTGTCTGTCTGTCTATTTGTCTGTCTGTGTGTCTGTCTGTCTGTGTGTGTGTCTGTCTGTCTATTTGTCTGTCTGTCTGTCTCTGTGTGTGTGTGTGTGTGTGTGTGTGTGTGTGTGTGTGTGTGTGTGTGTGTGTCCAATAGAAGTGGTTTCAAAAGTTGTACTGGATTCTTATTAGAATTGATAATATTTCTTATAGGAATACATAAAAAAATACAAATTTCTCATTAATTCCTATAGGAATGGTTGCACAATATGAAAGCAATTCTTATTAGAATCCAAAACAAACTGGGATTTTCTGGACAAGGGTGTCTATGAAGAGAGGGCTGTGTGTTAATAATAAATAATGGCTGGGTCTGTGTACTCCCTACTGAGTGAATTAAACATGAAGCCATCACTTCCATCTCACAGGTATGTTATCTTTTTCCTTGTATTTCTCATATTCATAAATAATATCAGACATAGGCCAGGCCCTACTTCCTGCACATGGCACACAAAACTAAAGGTGCAAACTTTTACAACAAACACATTTCCCTTTTTTAAATGACACATCGGATGCAAACTCCCAAAGAGTGGTCATGTGAAAGAATGTATTGTTTGCTGTAGGTTTTCAGATGCTTTTTCAAGTCTAAATGAAGAACCTCCTGATGGTCGGTCACCTGCACCGTATCTTATGTCACGCTGGTGGAATTTGAGCTTTCCAAGGCCGAAGGCCGGTTTATATGCTACTATCAGGTCCGCAGTGTGTTCAAGTGATCATTTCTTTACTCAAATGGAGCCTTACACAACTGAAGAGGATCCAGAAACAGAACGTACACGCTTCTAGATAAGAGCCCTTTTATAATCATCTATTGCATATCCACAACATCCATCATCACAGATACAAGGTGCTCCCATTCATGTTATCTTCTCCTGGAGCGCCCCCACTGATAGGTGAATCATTCTAGCTAGGTGGTTTACTGGAACCCATCTCCTGACAGGTGTAATATTAGGCTACACATCTTTCTCAGTTCCGCAGATTAAGTTTCACATAGGATTCCCTAGGTAAAGATGCTTAAGTGGCGTTGATGTCATTGCATGGAAGTGAGTTGGACCGCAAGGCTGAGACAAGTAACCAGCTCATCTGGAGACAATAGGAAGACGCTCTAGGAGTTTCAACTCGGAATTCTGGCTGAACTGGGTCACTTTTGGAAACTTTTGGGATGTCACATCAGACGGGTATCCATGGTAAGGAAAATAGGATCTTTTTTTAAACAAGATTACATTTGTATAGTGAGGAATTTATTGATCCTCAGTGGCAAGGAAGTCATTGTAATGGATGGAAAAAGCGTGGAAATGTTATTTATTTTGCATCATTTCATTTCTTCTGTGTAATTCGGAAAAAACTTAGAAAAACAACATTTTGGAAAAAGCATTACAAGCAATACAAATTTAAAAGCTTCCGTTAAATATATATTTTTGAACCATCAACCATTAAAAGGATTATTTCCATTTTTTGGCCTTATTTCAAAAGAAGGGTAAAATGACATTAGGTTTGTCTTTTCGAACTCAAAATTAGATATTTTGAAGAGGACAGCAAACAATTTGGGGTGATATGGATTTCCAATGCAATTTTTTTCTAGTATGGTAGTGAATGGGGTCCAGTAACTGTAAGCATTCCTCCAAATATCTTTCTCTGTGTTCAACCAAACAAAGACATTGATACAGATTTAAAACACTATACATTATTTTAATTTTTGGAACTAGTTGATAATTGAAAGATAATATCAGGATGTATTTCATGTGAATGATGATGGGTGGTAATTTAAGCTTACGGGCGGAAGCACCGCTCCTCATCCATCTCACCTGTACCTACATCATTTATGAGTCCTGATGCCCGGTTACCATGGCGAGGCCAAGAATAAGGCAGCAGTCGTGTAAAATTCTATTTGTTTTATTAATGCCAATGCTGTCTTGTAAACACATATGTGATCTAATACAAGACATGCATATGTATCATTTGTAATATTGTTTCCATATGCTCGCTTTGTCAAGTCAAATTAAATAGAAAGCATTTCAGCTGCAAAAAAAATAAATTAAAAAAATATATATTTATGTATGACGAGAAAATCTAACCTTATAGATAATTCTGTATTTCTTTCGCTTGTTTTTTCCAATTCATAATCCTTTGTTTCCCGCATACAATTATTTATTGCAAACAGCAACTGCAGATCTGAAGGATTTTCTTGTCAAAGCAAGAATGGGAGCTGTCAGACTGTTGAAGATAGTTATCAGGAGCGGTGAGTTCTTTGTGCAAACTCAATGTTTTTTAGACACATTATGTACAGTATTTCAATATCAACATGGTGGTTTAACAACCAAAATTACTTAATTTATAATTTTTATTAGATTTGGTTAAAACTGTCCGTTCTATCCTTAATATGCACTTGCCCTCATGCAATAAAGTTCATACTTCATACTATTCATTTTTTAATGTGTCTCATGATGTGCTCACAACAGAAAGATGTCTGCTTAAATTAACTAAGTGGTGTAGACAAACCGTCTGTGGAATGTTATATATGCAGTTTGTGATAACCGCTTCATGACTCTGGCCTGTTTTTGGAAACACACTGATACTCAAAGCGTTTATCTGAGGCTGCAGAAATAGTCAGGGTGTGTGTTATAAGGTGTGTATTTGTGTGTGTGTGTCTGTGTGTTTTAGAGCAGCTGGTGTTGGGGGCATATCGAGAGGTGTCTCAGAGCTGGGATCAGGACTATGACGCATGTGTCTTGCCAATGCTGGACACTTTAGAACCCTGTTATATCCTTTACCGTCTCGATTCGCAGAACCAGCAGGGCTATGAGTGGCTCTTTATCTCCTGGTCACCAGACGGGTCACCAGTGAGTACAAAGACAAGATAAAGAAACACTCTCACACTTGCATTACACATTTATTAACATTATATTTTCCATACAATTCTGAATCACACAGGTCAGGTTAAAGATGGTGTATGCTGCTACCCGAGCCACGCTAAAGAAAGAGTTTGGTGGAAATCATCTAAAAGATGAATTGTTTGGAACAGTCAAGGTAGACAAGTTTTCATGCAGGTTCATTTAGGAATAACTCATCTCAAATTTAAATCATTGAAATGCTGAAGATTAATATTCTGACCTACAGGAAGACATCTGTTTCCAAGGTTACTTGCAATACTTATCCTCATCCTGTAGCCCAGCTCCTCTTACTTCCGCAGAGCAACAGCTCCATCAGATTAAAATAACAGAGGTGAGCAATATCACAAATGTTAATTCACTTTACATTGAGTCAATAGTGCAAAGAAAATCTGTGTTGGGGTGTTTCATATCAAATAGATTAAAATGTATCTAAAATGCTTTTCCCAATGATGCATCTACCAGGATAAAGTTGCACGGGTGAGTTTCAAATTGTTTGTTTAGTTTTTGAATATGCAGTATGTACTGCAAGGTGATTCTACTTGAAGGTCAGTGAACATTTCACATTTCTGTTTAGGATGAGCGAAGACGAGCTATCCCTGTAAGTGGAGGAGCAAAGGTTCCGTCTCTCCGGGTCTGTATATATTAATAAAAAAGAAATTCTGCCATAATTTACTCTCAATCTTTTCATTTTACTGACATCATCTATATGATGTCGTCTATATGTCATCTATATGATGGACAGTATACCTGATGACTTTAATTTATTCACAGAATGCAAAAGAAGATTTTTTGAAAGATGTCGGTTCTGTTACCACCTTTTTTCAAAATATCTTCCTTTGTCTTCTGCTTAAGAAAGAAACTGCTACAGGTTTGAAAAGACAAGAGGGTGAATTAATGATAATGACATCATTTTGGATGGACTATCACCTAAAGTTATTATCTATTTAAAGGCATTTTAAACATAAATACAATATTCTGTACTAAAGAGATAATGTGACTGGTATCATCAGTCTGTTCTTTGTGTCTATTTATTTCAATGTTTTTGACTTGACTTGCTAACTTGATTTGCCTTTACAATAAAATGTATTTCCAATACAGACAGAGATCAACGTGGAGAGTAAAAATCCAACTTTGCAAGGTCTGGCGTTTCCATTACAACAGGAGGCTAAACACGCTTTACAACAACTTAAACATAAACGCATCAATTACATCCAACTGGTAAGTGACTGATGACCACACAAACATATACTCAAAATCTATTTGTTCACACTGTCACATATTTTAAACAGTATAATTGTAATAATCTCCAAACAAGCATTGACTGTTGTATAACTGCGGTCTCTAGAGGTTGGACATTGAAAGAGAGACGATTGAGCTAGTCCACACCACTCCAACTGAAACAAAAGAGCTGCCAAGTAGAATCCCCACTGATTCCCCACGATACCACTTCTTTATGTACAAACATGCCCATCAAGGACAGGCAATGGAGGCTATAGGTTAGTACCAGATCCCATTAAAGAGCTGCCGTTGTACTGTTTGGGGTTTAGACGAGTCCTCTAGATGACACTGTAGAAAATATTTTCTCTATACAGCTAATGCATGTTTTTCATGGTTTGTGTTTGAATAAATGGAGCAGTTTTCATCTACTCCATGCCTGGGCACAGCTGCAGCATCAAAGAAAGGATGCTGTACTCCAGCTGCAAGAATCGACTGCTGGACGACGTTGAGAGAGACTATCACATAGAGGTCGCCAAAAAGGTAATAACAATAAAATACACTATTTTACTTTATTTTTAACTGCATAGTATTTATAGTTATATGAAACACAAACATTTTGTCATAAGCAGTTGTAACAAATTTTACTGTGGTGTTGAATACAAATAAAGATAAACTGAGTAAGATATTAAAGATATTTAATAACTGATTGGGGTCACCATTGACTTCCATTGTAGTGACCTCAAATGACTCGAATACAAACATTTATTAAAATATCTGCTTTTGTGTTCAGCACAACATACCATATCGAAGATTTTCAGTTCAACCATTTTTTGACCCTTTGTCGTTTCATCCAGTCTGACTTTCTTTTTTCCGCAGAACATTGGGGTAATCGATTATGACAATTCTTTTGGCCAATGTTGAGATTGTGGTTATTTTTCTCTTCATTACTTGTTGATTCAAATCAATATCATAGGTGTAAAATAAACAAAGAAGATATGAATACATAGACTTAAAAATAAATTTATAAATAATAATAAGAAGTGGCATAGAGCCAACCATGGTGACCCATAATCAGAATTCGTACTCTGCATTTAACCCATCCAAAGTGCCTACACACACACACACACACACACACACACACACAGACACACAGACAGACAGTAGTGAACGTACACACAGTAGTTAACGTACATACAGCAGTGAACACACACAGCAGTGAACACAGACAGCAGTGAACACACACAGACAGCAGTGAACACAGACAGCAGTGAACACACACAGACAGTAGTGAACACACACAGACAGTAGTGAACGTACACACAGTAGTTAACGTACACACAGCAGTGAACACACACAGCAGTGAACACAGACAGCAGTGAACACACACAGACAGCAGTGAACACACACAGACAGCAGTGAACACACACAGACAGCAGTGAACACACACAGACAGCAGTGAACACACACAGCAGTGAACACAGACAGCAGTGAACACAGACAGCAGTGAACACACACAGACAGCAGTGAACACACACAGCAGTGAACACAGACAGCAGTGAACACAGACAGCAGTGAACACAGACAGCAGTGAACACAGACAGCAGTGAACACAAACAGACAGCAGTGGACACAAACAGACAGCAGTGAACACAAACAGACAGCAGTGAACACACACAGACAGCAGTGAACACACACAGAAGTGAGCACAGGCAGCAGTGAACACACACAGCAGTGAACGTACACGCAGTACTGAACGAACACACAGTAGTGAACACACTCAGCAGTGAACGCACACATAGTAGTGAACGTACACACAGCAGTGAACACACACAGCAGTGAAAGCACACACAGCAGTGAAAGCACACACAGCAGTGAACGTACACACAGCAGTGAACGTACACACAGCAGTGAACACACACAGCAGTGAACACACACAGAAGTGAACGCACACAGAATTGAACGTACACACAGCAGTGAACACACACAGCAGTGAACGCACACGCAGCATTGAACACACAGTAGTGAACGCACACACAGTAGTGAACGTACACACAGTAGTGAACACACACAGCAGTGAACACACACAGCAATGAACACACACAGCAGTGAACACACACCTGGAGCAGTAGGCAGACATTTATTCTGCGGTGCCCCGGGAGCAGTTAGGGGTTCGGGTCCTTGTTTAAGGGCACCTAAGTTATGATATTGCTAGAGACTTGAACTATTTTAGGGTTAGGAGTCAAACTCTTCTACCACTAGCCCATGACTTCCCCAGAGTAACACAAATATGACAATAATAAAACAGGATTATTGTGTTTCGATAATCGTTGGAGGACAAAATTGAAAATGAATAACGATAAATTGCGCAGCCCTATTGCAGAACACAAAAGAAGATATTCTTAAGAATGTCATTAACCAACTCACTTGCATTGGTGTTGAGTCCATTCAATAGAAGTGTCGCCAACCTTCTTCAAAATATCTGTCCGTGCTCTGCCAAAAAAAAGTCATACAGGGCCTGAAATAACATGAGCCTCACATCCTTACCTGGTCAGGGGTACGTCCGGGAAAACATCTTTCAAGCGTTAAGTGTTTCCTTGTTGATATGTGTGCAGATGGAGATTGACAGCGGAGACGGCCTGACAGAAGATTACCTGTATGAAGAGGTGTACCCCAAACACCATGCCCTAAAACAAGCCTTCACCAAGCCAAGGGGCCCAACGGGCAAGCGAGGGAACAAGCGTGTGATCAGAGGACCAGAAGACAAAGAAGACAACTGACACATCTCATCCCTCTCATCCTTATTTCATGTCTGAAACACATTCTGTCATGTAACAGTTGAAATAAAACGCCTCATTTTACCCTAAAGGTCTCCTGTCGAATTACTGACCCAGGAGCAGTCGAACCAGAACATGATGTCATGAAGTGTCTGACAATTTCAAGAATGAGACAGCAAGCATAAAAGCAGTCGTTCAAGGGTCACTTTGTAGCCACTGTTTCAGCATTCCTGGAAAGCTCATTCCTGGAAAGCTGAACCGGCCGGGGCGCTCTGTTGAATGGAACGCGCCGCAGCCAATGAAATCGCTCGGAGCGCAGTTCTTCGAATGCGCAGAGATGTAGCGCACTTCTTGGAATGTCATTCCTAGAATGCGACTTATGCAACCCAGACGTGCGGTCAAGGCGTTTCTCTGCGCTCTTGTTTAGGGAGAATAATAGCCAGACAACCCATTCGACTCTGTCTTTGTTTGATACCCCCCCCCCCATACATTTTCACATTCGTCTTACCCAAAAGGTTTCTTGATGCTGGGCATTGTGGCAGATGTTTAGGTGTTGTCGAGATGTTGTTTGTTGTCCTGCTGGAACAGAGACAGAGAACTGGACTTCCTATTGTGTGAATTCTTCATCTGTGGTTTCCTTTATGCAAGGAGAGGTAAGACATCTTCAAGATTCAAAACATTCTTCTTCAATTGTCTGTACTGCAGGAATGATTCCATCATTGAAATACTCAATTCCTTATATGCTCTTGTTTGACATGGCCGGTATTAACAGTTAAGTCCACAGATCTGTGATGTTGATGTGTGGAAATGTCATTCAAATGTAACATTGTGTGTTCTAAGGATGCAATGTGTGATGTACAAAGTTACTTTAAGGAAATGTGTGAAATGTAAACATTAATCACGGCTTTGTAGTTTTTTGTTCAGGCCCAGAGGTCGGTCTCTTTATTTTAAACGATTGTTCATTTAGGCCGTAGTATTTTGTTACACCTCTTTCAGCACCAACATTTTCTTGCTGTCTTTCAGAAATGCGACTGCGTTAAAGGACTTTGTGTGACACTTGGTTTCAAAGCCATAAATTATTTATCAAAGCCTTTGAAGTAAATGGAATAGCCTAGACAATACTTCAAATCAGTACAGGATTTACCCGTGTGTTTTGATGTATATAAATGCTCCAAAATGTCCATGGCTGTTTAAGGCATAGGCATATTATACATTTTTATTAATTCTTTATGTAATATTTACTACTTATAAATGTAAATGCATTTAAGAGATTAAATACCGGCGGATTACTCAGAACAATGTTTCCTATATAACACAAGGATTTTTTGAAGAGTTTTTCCCTAGTACTTGGAAATGGCTTGTTTTATTACATCAATTATTATCCAAGAAATGAAAAAAATGTGTAAAAAATGAAGTGCTCACTAAGTCATGATTTCATTACTGAAAAAAAAACTTCAATTTATGAAATAACTATACATTTATAAAGTTTTAACCAATTCACACGTTACGTTGATATATTCAATTTAAATCCCGTTTGTCAAACCAATTTGGTTTAGAACATTTTTAACTAAAGGTAATTTTTATATTAATTCCCTCTTTAGCAATAGGCCTTACATACTTTTTACTATCCTGCTTTTAAACCTACATTTTAAAGTTGGCCTTTATATGGAGGATGTTTTATAGATTACACTTTATGGTTAAGACGTTACTCCATCTGGTTTGATCCCTCTTTGACTTTAGTTAAAATTACAATTCTATTGAAAAATAAAGAAAGCAGAAGTGTTTAGTTAATCTTTAACCTTTTAGCAGCTCTGTCTCACCTCATTATAAATGTATGGCTATATAAAGTATGGTTTAATAACATATAATTGCAATCAATTATTCTTAAACAGCTCTTTCTTTTATAGAACGGTTCTGTTGCCAGGGCCACCTTCAGAAGACAAGTTCTCAGAATGAGAGGGAAGAGTCAGAACTGCATCAACGCTATCTACCCGTGCAACGCATTTCTCCAACATGTCTCTACCATGGGCTACTGCTGAGGATTTGTGCTTCATCACCACTACCTTTCAGCACTTACACAACTCAGGTATATCTTTTGACTCATATAACAAAAAAAACACCTTTACATACACACAGATTAATAGTGAACTCAAATTGAACAATTAAATTCATGTTTTTAAATTGATAAGTGTTGCACTTACATTTAAAAATGAAAAAGAAGTTACTATGAACAGGCCTGTGCATACCTAATGCATATAGTCACTATTATGTACACATTGTACTTTTTAAAGAATGTTTTAAAGGATTTTTTATGTATAAATGTAATAAAACTTATTAAACTTAACTGGAAAATGGATAGTCTCATGACAAGAAACAAAGTTTTGCGTTTGCATTTCAATTATACAAAACTAAGCTGTGTCAGAAATGCCACTTAAAGAATATGTGTAGGTGGATCAGAAATAAAGAATATTTGACTTAGAATTATTGACCTGAAACTGTTCAGCCTTCACTCAGGTGTGTACACAAAGAACAGTCTATTAAGTCTGTCTCACACAATTGTGTCACTTTTAATTCCAGGATGTATAATTATTCTATGCCAATTATAATCAAAACCTCCCTTTTCCTTTAAACAATTGTTAGAGCTTATAAGATTTCCTGCTAGGCACAAAACCTTTTAATAGTCTAATGACTTCTTTTTAAAAAAAATTTTTAGATTTAATGAGCATTACTGCATGAATAATGTCCAAGATCATATTATGCATTAACTTATCACTTTAGGTTATTATCACACATACACACATACATTGTATTACTATATAATTATTTATAATATTATATTTTACAATTTTTATTAAAGGTCCATTTTACCCTTTTATATTTTAACCAGTTTTATTTTCTGCAAATAATTGCAAATAAAATATATATAAATATAATACATATTTTGTGCCCATGTGTTATTGTTTGGTCAAAATTTGTATTTGTTCGCCATAATTTATAATATCACCCATTTATCTAACCATAACAAAGGATTGAAAAGTGCTTGTAAAGTTTGAAAACACATAATTTTTTTTCCATTTTCTGAATAATATCCAAGGTTTTAAAAAGCGATGCCATGCTAAACTCTTCATTCTGCTGTACAATAATGAAATAATATTTAAAAACGTGATAATACTAAATCCCTTTTATATTAAAGGATGGTACTGGGGTAGCATCACAGCCGGTGAGGCAAGAGATGCCCTCAACGGTGCATCGGAAGGTACTTTTCTTGTGCGTGACAGTAGCCATCCACTCTTCCTCTTCACCCTCTCGGTAAAGACCTGCCGAGGCCCGACCAACGTCCGGATAGAATATGACAGCGGCCGTTTTCGCCTTGATTCAAGCTTCACAGCTCGACCATGCCTACTGTCCTTTCCTTCTCTTCCTAGTCTTCTACAGCATTACGTGTCAACCAGTCAAGGGGGAAAGGAGAAAAGGATAACAGAAGGACATCACGTGATGTCAAAGGACCATGCCATTTTGCTGAAACTAAGAAAACCTCTCCACAAGCCTCAGGCCTTCCCAATGTTACAGCACCTCACACGTCTTACTATAAACAGACACACTCAGTGCCACACACAGCTGCCATTGCCACGTCCACTGTTGCTTTATTTGCAAGAGTACCCCTTTCAGGTATGAAGACACTTGAGGAGGACATTGCGGGTTTATCTGAGCAAGAAGTTGGATGATGCACAATTTTGGAATAATGTAAATGTTGCTTGGCCTGCAGGATTGTAGGTCATGTTATAATTCTGTGAAGAAAATCTGTTCTACAGATTTAAACTGTACATTATTGCCATTGATTCAAAGATGATTCGAAATACAGGGATGCTTTTTGTAAATTTTTATTTAAAAAAATGTAAATAGATCTCTTTTTAGTAAACCAATATGTTTCTATACATTGTTGCGTTTCCCAGTATTTGAGCTCCTTCTTTTCATGATTTGATAGCACTATAAACAGAACATCCAAGGATGTTTTGACAACACCAAGTATTTAGAAGCGAAGTATTCTTAAAAAGTATTCTGCATAACTGGTTGTCTTCCACGTCTCTGAGCAGGCAATCAGTATTTTATCAGAAACACTAAGTTGTGCAATACAACCATAAAATATGTTTACCAGGTCAAACCTAAAACTTTAGATCCAATGCTGCCTTATATGTTTAAGTTAAATCAAATTGCTTCTATCAAGTTCACTTTATTTAAATGATATTAAACTGTCTTCAAAATCTAGTTTAACCAATTTTTCATGTGCTTCAAAGTTGTGTTGTGTTTATTTAAACTGTGGAAAGCTTATTCACTACACATTGTGTTTGCAACATGCATAAAGTGCGTGTAGAGTAGCGTTGAGCGAGTAAATATGGGCTTGGTCCTTAGTCAGTCTGAAAAATACAACATGTTCCTGCAGAGAATTCACGAACATGCCCAGCTTTAGCACATAATGACAAACAGGATTACAGACAAACAATTATCTTTGTACTTTGACTAATTCTGTATTGACAGACATACATCATTCCAAAATAACGTTTGTATGACTAATACACTGCACAAAGAACAAAATGCTCCAAGTACTCCTGAACACAATTAGATATGAATCACACAGGCCAGAAATTTGTAAACAGGATTGAAGCTTAATTTTTAAAATGTTTAATAGTGTATAGACTTAGCTTTAATTTTAAATAGTTATTTTAAAGTAAGTAAGTCAAAATAAGTAGTACCAACTTTTGATATCTTTCCTCATCGGACACAAAGATTCATTTTTTATGGGATATTTTCCTGCTATCGTTTAGAACAAAAGGTGGGCTGACGGTATGGAATTTAGGCGTAATCTTTTAATGTGTGTTCCATCTAGATCAGTTTGACCAATTAATTTATGTCATGTCTTACTACTTTCTAAAATATGTATTACCAATGTAAAGGGACATTTCAAATGGAAAAGCTATGGAGATTGAAAACAATATTTTAATTTATACATTTTAGTAAACTATGATAAAAATATGTCTAACATTAAAACAACATACAAAATCTTCATATCTTGGCATGTCTTAGACTGTTTAACAAAATGTATGTAATATGATGTACCTGTACATTTCTTACCATTTTGCTTAGTTTTATTAACCAAGCATGGAAAATGTATTTGGTATTACACAAAAATACGTATTACGGCCACAATTCAACATACACATTTTCAGTTAACCTAAAACATTCAGAATTAAATTAGACCTTAGGTATATGAATATTAACTTTAATGTATTCTATAAGAGTAGTAAATCTGCTTTCTTAAGTTTATGAAGTCAGTATTTTATGACTCAGACTGAAGCCGTTTATGAAGAGGTTGTATTTTAGTACTAGTTTAGAGAAAGCAGAAATTAAATGTCAAATGTCATCATATTTTACAGAAACATGGCTTAATGTCTTATCAAATAAAGAACAAATATTCACTGCTTACATGCTACAGACTCGTGTGGTGTGATACATGTCACATGAAGACATTTCTGTTTCTTGAATTGTATTGTAGAGCCTTTTTCCTTGAGTTTTGTCTTTTTAGAATCCACAAAGGTACAATAAATATTCATACATCAGACTTGTGCCAAAAAAAATGCAAAGAGAGAAGTGTTTTGTATCGAATGTTCACTTAGTTCCCTTCGCTTAGGTGATGTGGTGAGGCACGTTATCCACCGGGACGATCCAGGGCCAGCAGAGCCCACCTGGGCATCCCTCTGGCTGGCCACTGGGAGGAAGGCGTCCTGACTACTGCCACCTTGGGGGACTGTACTAACCTGTAATGAGCCTGACCGGTCCCCCTGTCAATATCAATGTCACTGTCACCTTTATTCATATAACGCTTTATACAAAATACATTGCATCAAAGCAGCTGAACAACATTAATAAGTAAAACAGTGTCTCATAATGCTTAATGATGTTTAAAGGCAAAAGTAATCTCTGTTCAGTTTAAAAAGTGTCCTCTTTGTTTACTTTAAAAGTGTCTGTGCATTTAAATTTAATAAAGTCAACTATGAAATGAGGTGACCCCAACTAAACAAGCCATTGGCGACAGTGGCAAGAAACCAAAACTCCATCCGTGACAAAATGGAGATCAAACCTTGGGAGAAACCAGGCTCAGTTGGGTGGCCAGATCTCCTCTGACCAGACAAAACCAGCAGTCCAAGCCCAGGCTGCATCAGAAAGGAGAAGAAACATCGATGTGCTGTGTCGTGTCCTGATGATCGTGAGGTTTCGCAGGGGATTGGTATCTGTGGTGTACTTGTCCAGGTCTTCGCTTTTTTTGAGGGCTGCAGAGAGCTTATAGAGTTCCGGACCCACCATCTGGTCCAGATACATACTGACACCGGTTTAATGCAATGTCCTACTCATCCAGGTATAGCCTGGCTGTCGTGGCTCGGGGGAAAGCTAGGCGCAGATGGGGAGCCAGTTTTCCTCTGACTAGATTTTAAACAGTAGGTCAAATCCTGGCTGCAGCAAAGTGGAGAAGAATCATCTGTTTCCTGTGGTCCCTTCCAGAGGGTCGTCTGAGGCAAGGTCTTGCAAGGGATCTGCATCTGGTCTTCTAGTCGTCCTGGTCTCCGCTGTCCTTGATGCAAATTCTCGAAGGACACGCCAGCAAATCATATGCTTTTCTGGTCTGTCCATGCGTCAGGCGGATAATAGCCTATCTCCAATTTCCCTGAACATAGAGGGTCGTGCTATGGCTCGTTGGAAAGGCCCGGCTCTCCCCTTTCCAGGGAGACCGGCCACGAGCCTCTATATGCCCGGGTCGCGGAGCTGTGTCCCAGGGACCGTGTTTTAGTGCTAGTCACTTTTTGCACGGGCCACAGCCAGGAGCCCCGGGGTCGTGAATACAAACGCTTCACTGGAAACACGAACCTCTCTAGGTTCTTTCCAACGTGCCATAGCACGGGTCTCTGCATGGCTGCGCCCCGAAGTTATTCCCGGGAAACCGTTTGACGGACCCCGTGCACTCTATCCACGGGGAAAGCGGGCACACACGCGGGGTTTGCATCTGCAGAAAGCCCCGGCGGAGACCTTTCCAACGAGACCAGTTTTTCATGGCATTGAGTTATCAACCGACGAAGTCTCTTGTGGGCCACTTTAACACATGATGAATTTGTTTTAGTTACAAAACTTCAACGTAGGTACAAAACGTAAGTGACAAGACAAGAAACAAGTAACATAATAACACACATTTATTGCACATGATGAACAATTAAATGTTCATGAGGTAAATGGCCTGAGGAGTAGCTTTTCCTGTGTCTGGGTGCTATGTAGCGCGGACAAGAAGGTAACAGTGCAAACAGAGAGTGTGCTGGGTGAGAGGGGTCCAGAGTGTTTTGCGAGCCCTTTTACCTTCTCTGGATTAGTACAGTTCTAAAAGTGTGGGAAGACTAGTGCCTATGGTTCATTCAGCAGTCCTGAATACTCGCCGTAGTCTACTGAGGTCAGTTTTGGAGGCTGAGCCAAACCAGACGGTGCTGGAAGTGCAGATGATTGATTTGATGACAGCTGAGTAGAATGAGTCAGATAACAGTAGTATCGTCCAAAAACTTCAGGAGCTTAATGGAGGGGTCTTAAGAGGTGCAGTCGTTCGTGTACAGAGAGCAGAGCAGTGGGGAGAGAACACATCCTTGTGGGGCACCGGTGCTGATGGTCCGGCTGTCAGACATGATTTTGCCAATTCTGTCCTTCAAATATGCAAACACCAGTCTTTCAAAAAAGTTATTGAACAGACCAAACCTATTCATCTAAGTTGGGCCAACTGTATCTTTAAAGAGTTATGAGCAGTTGCTCAAGTTATCAGTGTGTGTGTGTGTGTGTGTGTGTGTGTTTTCCTTATTTAACACTCTTTATTACAGCTTGCTCTTATACACACATACATACAGACATATAATACAGAAGAAAAACTGTTCAAAACTGATTTCAGACACACACTGAGTCAAAGGTTTCTGTCTTTGTTGCGGTTCTGTGGATTCAGACACTGCTGGAACTTGAAGGTGAGTTAAATTCTGAGAATTGTAAAAATCTTATTTAAACTTTAACCATTTCGAGGACAGTTTCAGACACTGTCTAGCTTGCCTGTGTTATGTATATTAAGCTATCTGTGGGGTAGGGGTTTGGGGGCATTTTTTACATTAACCAACTAATCGATATCTGACGTCAGATCACTTTCTCACATTAGTTCTTGTTCGTGTGCAGTAAAAACACGATTTTAACCTATTTAACTGCCTTTAGGATTTAAACATGCGGTTTACCACAAGACATTGTTTCTGCTAAGTTCCTTTAAGACAACTTAAGCGAATATGTGTATCTAAGGTTGCGTTTGTGGCTAAAAATACCTTATATTAAAGCTGTGTGTGTGTGTGTGTGTGTGTGTGTGTGTGTGTGTGTGTGTGTGTGTGTGTGTGTGTGTGTGTTCCAGAATGAATTATAGCTTGCATGAGCCCCTGAGATGCATGTTCTATGTTTCTATTTTATTTTCAAACCATTAATCAGGACTATGTGCTACAGATTTATTCATAATTTCAGAGTTTTACATTGTTTTTACAATATAATTGTCTGTATGTTTAATTTTTATGTTTAATTCTGCTGTAATTGTACAGTTAAGATGAAGCTGATCAAGCCAGGCCTCAGATCTTGAATGAACAGATCGTTATTTTTATGAAGAACATTTAGATAACATATATGATAACTAACACACGACTGTACATTTGTTTCTCTGTTTGTCCAATCAAACTCCAGTGGGATTTCGTTTCATCTATGAAGAGAACTTTACGCTGAACCGGTCCAAACTAGGAATGATCTTGGAAAATAATGCGGTGATGGAAAAACCTGACCAACCTTCCTCAGGCCTTCTGTGTCCTATTTGGACTGATATATGCCCTTCACCTGGACTATCTCAGATACATGAAGAAAAATGTTTGCGTTGTTCAGCAGGTGATGTTTAACCTGAGTAAAAGTGAGCTGGACCCAACATACACACTCTGAAAAACCAACTTCCAGTGTAAAGAGGTGTTGTTACACTATTTCTTCAGATATGAGAAATATTTTCACTGTTTTGCCCTTTTTGTATTTTATATTATTGGAATGGCACTGATATATCTGGTTTCATTCTGATTAACGAACCAAAAAATGATCAGTTTGCTGATTTTAAGTGATGTTCTGAATGATTGCAACTGATGGCAGGTGCCTAGTTTTATGTTGTGATTTTAGAAAAAAAATATGATATGTGTATGTCCATAATAAAGCATTTTACCCCTAACCAGGGTGTTTTCAACAAATGTTTCATCTGATTTCTTGATCTGAATAATAATTTATAATGCACCAGATTATAAAACTGAAATAATAATTAAATTATACTTAAGATATTAAGTGTATTAATTGTTCAAAAAAGTTAACTTGGCAAAACATGTTGAGTAAAATCCATTTTGAATTGAGTGTAATTTACTCAACATTTTAAGTTAAATGTACTTAGGTTTTGATTACACATTACTTATTTTTTATTAAGGCAACCGGTTTCCTCAAAAATTTTAAGTACATTCAACTTATCCGGGTTTACAGTTTGCTTAAACAGCAGGTATAAAAGTACTGGTCATTATCCTTTTTTATTGATTTGTTTTTACAGTGTATATAGTCTCATTGTTTTTTTTCATTGATCTTTTTGTACTTTAATTTAAAATGTGAATTAAAACCACAGAAAGAAAACTATTTTAATTTAAAGTTAAATGTGAAATAAATAAGAAATGGTTTAAACCTCTCCACATAAACTCCTTGCTGATAAAACGATTTACTTCTATAGTGATAAACTCAGACAAAGCTAACTTCACGAAATGTTAGAGCACTAAATTATTGTGAAACATGAAATGAGAAACATAACTTGTATTTAGAAAAAAAGTTCTTTGTATCGTGCCTATCCTTAATGTTTTTGAATACATTTATATTTTTACCATCGAGTTTAAATAGTGTGTATATGTGCTTACATAAGCTTTTGTGTGTGTTAAGGTGTGTAAATGAGTGTGTTTCTCTGTGTCTCTGCATGGAACTGTATCACACTTGAACACATGAACGCGCTTCTAACTCCACACATGAATGGTAATGGGCCAAAGATTCTGGACAAAATCTCCTATCGGTCAATGTATCAATACTGTATACAAACATTCCTTTTTCCTGTGTTACATGAGACCACATTTATTAAAATATAATTCTTGTTTGTGCATATTGAGTGCCACAAGTATATACTTTGTTCATTTTTTTTCAAGTTTTAAAATTTCTAAAGCATAATATAGTAAACTCTTTTCTTAACAATGAAAAGATTTGAAGTTTTTTTATAAAAGCATCCAGAAAAAGAGTAGTTCAACTGAGTTCTAGGAACGACACAAAATTAAAGACAAATCTTGCATTTTGAAAGAGAAAAAAACTGAAAGTTCATGTAAAGAAATTATAAATAAATAACTATAAATAAATATAAAGGTCATCAATTGAAATATATATTATACATCTATATAAAATGTAATTAATTATTAATGATTAATCATATATTGTTTTTTAGATTGTAATTCTTCTGGGCACTGCACATAAAGTTTCCCAGCACATTATTTAGGTTCCAATGACCCAGGATAAAAAATATTGTGCATTTTAAAATACAACATCAAATATCAACAAATTTAAATCTATTCTTTATCCAAAATGCAAATTTTGCATTTCATTTTCTATGTCTCCTATGGCTTTAGGAAGGGATTTATTTTGACCATGCAATTTCAGAACTTGCAGCAAATCAGTGATTAAAATATTAATAATCTCAACCCATTCTGTTCTTTCCTACTGGGGACTCTTATTCTGCTCTCTAACTGTATCCCAACCTATGCTTTTTGAGATAAATTGTCAAGTGCCCATTAATGTGTATACATCACACACATACGTATAGAAAGTACTCGGTATACGTATTTATATATGATATTATAAATATTATATAATAACTTATATTATAAATATGTTTAAAACGTTAATGTAAACCTCAAAACACATTTCACATACGCTCGACTTTTATTTTGAAAATCAGATGGTGCGTCACAGTTGTTTTGTCATAAGGCCGCGCACTTCACGTCGCGTGTTTATGACAACATGGCGGAAGCAGAAGAGCCGTAAGTGACATTTGATCAAAACAAATGAAAATGTTGCTTGTAGTTCAATCAACAGGACGCAAGGACTTAAACTTGCGACTAGACGAGTATGAATGAACCTTCTTTTATTCTCTCTTTGTAGGGAGAAGAAAAGAAGGCGAATAGAGGAGCTGAATGAGAAGTTAGTGACATGATAATTTAGCAGGTTTGGGAGGGGCTGATGTCCCCTTGATCAATAATGCAAATACTGATCATGATCAGCTCACAAACACATAGAAAATAAACCAATAATGTAGATAAAGCTTGAAGGTAATCAAATGCCAGACCCCAAAACATGAATATAAATGAATGTTATCATCTGTGTTTAATAAGCATGTTTGCTATTGATCATATATGCAGAGTTTGTTATTCAGTTGTGTTTGTTTGTTTTTATACAGTATGGTTGTGGATGGAGGATGTATGGATCAAGGTGATTGGCAGGGAAGATGGGATCATGTCACAAAGTTTCTGGAGAGATCTGGACCCTTCACCCATCCTGACTTTGAACCCAGCGCAGAGGTAAAATGTGTCCTGAAAACACTTTATCAATACACCGTGTGCACGATTATTTGTTCGGATTCATTTTGTTATTAACTTCTATGATCTTGGTCATAAACATTATGTTTACAAACCCTCAAATCTGGACACTGATGTTACAAAAGTGAAGGCTTTCTAAAGAGACATCTGTATGTGTTTCGTTAATAGTATAGGTATAAGTGTGCAGAATTATTATGAAACAATAATGAAGTGTAATGTGCGGAAACAAAATGATGAAAAAAGATTTTCCCAAATCTTTGATTTCATCTTTTAAAGTGAGAATGATAAACATACTCAAAGTATACAACACAAATATTATGGAAATGGAAAAAAAAGCATCTGTGATTCAAATATCCATCTTTCTTTTTGATAACAGTCACAAGACTTTCATTCACAGTCTGTTTCTTCATCGGTTCGAGATCAGACCAGACGCTGTTAAGAGAGATTGTTTATCTACACTGTACATTTCCAAAAGTTCTCAATAAGGTTCAGGTCAGGTGAAGAAGGCGGCCATTAGTTTTTCATCTTTAAGACCAGCCACGAAGTGGAGAACTTTGATCCACTTGATGGTTTATTTTCTGGGTTACAATGAAAGTCTTGAAGGTGCGAGTTTTTCCTGTACCGTTGCTTAAAGAAAGTGTCTTCTAAAAATTGGCAGGAGGTTTTAAAGTTGATTTTGAGTACAGTTTTAAACGTAAAGGTCCAACTAGCTCATCTTTAATAACACCGGCCTTCACCTGTACCTCACCTCCACCTTGCTTGCGTCTGAGTTGAAATGGAGCTCTGTGTCTGTTACTGGTCCAACCACTGGACTTCTATCAGGTCCTTCAAAGAGTTACTCTCGTCTCATCAGTCCACAAAACTTTTGAAATATCTATCCTCAGATATTTCTTGGAGCATTCTTTAGGTTATGACTTATGTGTCTTGTTCAGTGATGGTCGGATTTCTTCCTTTCTTATTTGGCCATGTCTCTGAGAACTGAGCACCTCATACTGCTTGACAGTCCAGTTATGTTTGATTCTTCTCAAAGCTTTGGCAATTACTTTGCATCTTTTCTTTTGTGACCCTGTTGACTATTTGCCAAAGAACGTTTGATGGTTCTGTCATCCGACCCAATATCTTAGATCAAGAGTGCTGCATCCCTTTCAAAAACACCTTGACAAAGGGGGTTGATCTCCTTAGGCTACACCCTCCCTCCTTACGCATATACACATCACCTAATATACATTAAATCCTGTAAGCATTCAGGTTTAGAAAGCTTAGAGTTGGAAATTATGGATAAAATGATAATATGGTCAACACAAACCCTTGCCTAATAATTGTGCACACAGTGTATGTTAACATTCATAGTGTGATTTAAAAATCACTTGTACTTTGCTCTTCTTTCAGTCTCTTCAGTTTTTATTGGACACATGCAAAATTCTGGTTATTGGCGCTGGTGGACTTGGATGTGAGCTGCTGAAAGATCTGGTATAGTTCTTGTTGCTCTGCAATATCAGTGTTTATTTTTGTTAACCTACAGCAGGGCTCGAAATTAATTGTTTAACTGGGCAGAACTGGTGCAAAAATCAGCGTGTCATATGCTTAAATGAGATATGTGAGAGTAAAGAGATCTTATCATGCTGTCTACACTGACTAATCACTTAGATCCCATTATAGCAGAAAGCCTTTAAAACTGCATAAACACTTTTGTTATATACTTTTATTTCACATGTAAGAAAAGTGCATCACTTTTTTAAAAGGTTTCGTGAAGGTCATTAAAATAACGTAAAATGAATTTTGATTTGGTACACTTGTGGTACAGTCAGCCTCTGTTCAACACAATGTGATATAAACACGGACGGCTTATACTGAAGACACTCCCAAATGGTGAAACACATTCGTGCTCATCTGACGTTTGTAAAGATGCGCAGTGTTCTTTTCAGAACATGTCGCATCACACTTGCACAAATGCTTTTTCAAATATGGGGCAGTCGTGGCTCGGTGGTTTGAGTGTTGTACTAGTGATACCACTAATTAGATACTCTGTACCAGCGGGGACTGTAGATAAAGGGAGTGAATAACCAGCACTCTCCTCCACCTTCAATACCATGACTGAGGGGAGTCCCTTGAGCAAGGCACAACCACCCCCAACTTCTCCGAGTGTGTTCACAGTGTGGTTTTGACTTACTCTGTGTGTTCTCTTGGATGGATTATATGCACAGTACAAATTCCAAGTATGGGATACCATACTTGGTCACATGTCACTTCTTACATTTTTTTAGGGTGCATAGAAAAACAAGGAAAATTTGTCGACCAAATTGGTTGCAATTTCGAGCCCTGCATATTTATGTGTGGATAGACCTGTTATGTTGACTAGAGTATTTTTTTCCTGATTATGTTTGTATCAATTCTTAATCCAAGGCCTTGTCGGGTTTTCGACACATTCATGTAGTAGACATGGACACCATAGATGTTTCTAACCTAAACAGACAGTTTCTCTTTAGGTAAGTCCCAGTCATTGATCTAAAATGCATAGTGAGAGAGACAAGACTTTAATTTTTCTTGTTTTATGAATGTAATCTGTTCTCTGTTGTTTTTGCAGACCTAAAGATGTGGGTCGACCAAAGGCAGAGGTTGCAGCAGAGTTTGTGAACAGCAGAATCGTAGGATGCAACGTTGTCCCGTATCCCTCCATACAAATACTGTTGCCATGGTTTAAAATGACTGTAATTGCTTTATACGGGTATTTCAACTACAATGTTGAACTTTAACTATACTGTTGGACAGTATGCGATATTCATGAAAGGTACATATATGTAGTAAATTTTGCCAACCTGTTCTATTCATGTTTCCTTAACTAGCATAACAGACATTTTAAGAAAATCCAAGACTTGGATGACATATTTTACAAACGTAACTACAACCTTCTCTTACTTTTGTAATACTATTAGGTCTATAAGTAGTTCTTTTCTAACACCTTGTGTGAAATATAGCGTTGTTTTTGTAGGATATGAAATGTGTTTCATGTCTAATTTTAATGCTTTTTTGCTGCTTAGAATTTCACATAGTAGTCTGTGGTCTGGATTCTGTTGTTGCCAGAAGATGGATGAATGGCATGCTGGTATGCGTTTCATTTCCTGTATATCAACAAACATTTATAGGATGTTTACTTTTTGTCATAAATGTTTCTGTAGTGTGAGGGGTGGTTACAGTTTTTGAAATTTGTTTATCGTTTGTCAGCTGTCTCTGTTGGTGTTTGAGGATGGTGTTCTGGACCCCAGCTCCATAATTCCTCTAATAGATGGGGGTACAGAAGGTTTTAAGGGCAATGCCCGAGTCATTCTTCCTGGAATGACGGCTTGTATCGACTGCACCCTGGAGCTCTATCCCCCGCAGGTGTGTTAGACAAATGTCAAGAACTTTTTGTAATTATTTTCTGTTAAACGTCATTTTGTCCCCTTCTTAGATCAATTTTCCCATGTGCACCATAGCGTCTATGCCACGGTTACCCGAGCATTGTGTCGAGTATGTCCGCATGCTGCTATGGCCCAAAGACAAGCCTTTTGGAGGTACGGCTTTACGGCACTTCTATTTGATTAAAAGAAGGCTGCATTAAATGTTTTTCTAAATGTTGTCTTCAGATGGTGTGGCCCTTGATGGGGATGACCCTCAGCACATTCAGTGGGTCTACCAGAAATCTCTGCAGAGAGCAGCAGAGTTTAACATCACAGGGGTGACTTACAGACTCACCCAGGGTGAGTGAGATGCGCAGGGGTAATGGTTTTTAAGTGTCTTAACCAGCTTTGATCTTAAATCGAGCATATTACATAGAAAAGTAAAACTTGCTGTTTAACATACATGAGTTTGGGTTTACTAAATTGACACCTCAAAACCTTTCGACTTGTTGTTTTTAGAACTTTTTGAAATTAGGAATTTATGGATAACTGTATTTTAGGGGTTGTGAAGAGGATTATTCCAGCAGTGGCTTCAACAAATGCTGTTATTGCTGGTAAGCTGCCAGGCCAATACTCACTGATCTTATTAAGACTTTTTAACATTTTGACATTTGAGATAACTGAATCTTTCTTGTGCAATACAGCTGCCTGCGCCACAGAAGTTTTCAAAATTGCAACAAGGTAAGCAGCAAGGACATGTCAGCAAGGACATGTTATTGTCTATTCTTGTAACTTATATATTCTTTATTGCTGCTGGATAGCGCCTACGTTCCTTTGAACAACTATCTGGTGTTCAATGATGTTGATGGGCTGTACACATACACCTTTGAGGCTGAGAGAAAGGTCAGTGATTTTTTTTAAAGGGCTCGAAAATAAGAGGGGCTGTACACATTTGAACAGGTACAACTACACTGCAAACAAACATACTTATGGTAACTTAAAGTAATCTTATTTCGACTAGTGATGTGATTTGGGGTGATCTGTTTTAGGCAAATGACACAATATATTGCCCATTAAACCTGTTTTTATTTTTTAAACAGTATGTCTAAATGTTTCCACATGTTTTATTTGTAGGAGAACTGTTTAGGCTGCAGCCAGGTGCCCCAGGACCTGAAATTTTCTCCTTCAGCTAAACTACAAGAGATTCTCGACTACTTAACTGAGAGCGCATCGCTGTGAGTCCCAATGTTCAGTCATGTACACATTTGGTTCTTGAACACAGTTCTTCTACGCTATCTATTATAACTACATTTTATTTTTGTTTTTATATGTGGTGTTTGTCATTGTGTTGTTTATTCTAGCCAAATGAAGTCACCTGCTATCACTACAACTTTGGAGGGAAAAAACAAAACTCTTTATTTACAGGTCAGAAGTGCTTTTCGTCATTTACTGACAAGAGTTGTCATAAGTTATTATGATTTAGTTTTTATATTTTTTTTTCTGTCAATTTGAATTAGTATAGAGTTGAAATATGAAATATTCTTGATTTCATTTTCAGACTGTAGCATCCATTGAAGAGAGAACACGACCAAATCTAAGCAAAACACTGAAAGGTAATTTAAAGACTTCTGCGAAATGACATATTTGACAGAGCTACATGTTATTTAATGTAAAATTCTTTAAAATGTTTGCATTTACAGAGCTTGGACTTGTGGATGGCCAAGAGCTAGCAGTTGCTGATATTACCACTCCCCAGACATTGCTCTTTAAGCTAAACCTCATCGCTTAAGATAGATGCTTCATTCACATGGACAATCGGATTTGCAACCTTAGAAATGCGTCCTGTAGATGTCATGTTGCAAGATGTCCATAGTGACATCACAAGCACATGCTTAGCCCAGTTATGGTTAATATTTAGTGTCTAGTTCATTTGGTCAACCCCGTCAATCTGTCATATGCACTCAGACTGTCGTTTTATTGTATTGCACTGATATAGTCCCGAATAAGAGCATCTTGGTAAATCTAATGTCCTTTTTTAAGTGCATATCGTTTATGTATTTATTTTGTAATTGTGCAAATGCCCTTTGACAGTTTCTTCTCAGTGTTGTAGAAAAATAATAATGCTTGAATAAAAAATGGTATGTTATTTTAAACTGGTATTAAATCATTTTTTATTTTCATTCTTTAATCAAGAGTTAGTTCACCAAAAATAAAAAAAGTCATTATTATACCTCAATGTTGTCATTTTTCTTCTTTGGAACACGAGATGTTTTGAAAAATGTCTCATTGAGGTTGTGTCCATACAAGAGAAGTCAATAGGAGCAAACAATGTTGTTTGGTTACCACCAGTGGCATTAATTTGTGTTCTGCAAAGAAAGAAAAGAAATACTTATAGGTTTGGAAATATGAGGTTAACTATCTCTTTACATACTCAAAATATTTTCAGATTTAACATCATTGAATTACATTTAAGTGCATTTTAATTTCAGACAATTGATAAATCTAAGTCTTATATTTTCAGAAATAGTGCTTCAGTGTTTTAAAAGTTGTCTTATTTTTAATAATCTCAAAAATGAGTCATTTAGAATGTTGGATTTTGATCGTTCCATGTGCCACTACAACATTTTTGTAAAAATCAGTTTGTGTAAAAATCATTTCGTTTTTTTATATAAATTAGCCACAAAAAAATTAAGGTACCGTACCATTACCATTGTTGTTATTTCTGAATTTAAATCTAAAGAGTTGAGATAAGGGTTAAATGATTACTTTTGTTTTATTCTGTGAATTTCTAACAATATTTCTAACAAATTTCAAAATACAACACTAGTTACATTTATTTACAGAAAATTAAACCAGGAGAAACATGTCTAAATAACAGACATTATTCTCTGTGTTTTATTCTCTACAAAAAGGTCTGAATACCTAAAAGTATAATGTGTTTAGAAAAAGTTCAACATTATGTTTTATTAGATTTTTAACATAGTTTAGATAAATTAAATTATCTTTTAGACTCAGAACTTTGCTGTTGGGTGACTTTATGTAACCCCTAATGTTGATTTTGTTATTCAACAGACACTAAATCAACCCTACACATTAAGAATGCTAATTAAATTAAATTTAAATGGACTCTTCATTTTTCAGTTTCTGAATATAAATCAACATATAATTTTTATGTAATTCCTTTTTTGTTATTGTAAAAACGATGATAATTTCCTATTTAATTAATTTATTACCATTTTATTTTTATTTTATTAATAAAATTATCTTTTTTCAATTCCATTTGGATGCCTCATTAAAATTTTGTTTTGTTAAAATATTTATTTGTTTATTTATATAATATTTATTTGTTAATATAAATTAACATATCATTTTAATGTAATTTCTTTTTTGTTATTGTAATAACGATGATAATTTCCTATTTTAATTAATTACCATTTTATTTTTATTTTATTACTAAAATTATCTCTTTTCTTTTTTAATTCCATTTGGATGCCTCATTAAAATATTGTTTTGTTGAAATATTTATTTGTTAATTTATATTAATATTATATTTATTTGTTAATTTATATTGAAATAATATGTATCTGTTAATTTATATTTATCTAATATTTATTTTTTAATTTATATTTATCTAATATTTATTTGATAATTTATATTTATCTAATATTTATTTGTTAATTTGTATCTATTTAATATTTATTTGTTAATGTATATTTATCTAATATTTATTTGTTAAATTATACTTATCTAATATTTATCTGTCAATTTATATTTATCTAATATTGAGTTGTTAATTTATATTTATCTAATATTTATTTGTTAATTTGTATCTATTTAATATTTATTTGTTAATGTATATTTATCTAATATTTATTTGTTAAATTATACTTATCTAATATTTATCTGTCAATTTATATTTATCTAATATTGAGTTGTTAATTTATATTTATCTAATATGTATCTGTTAATTTATATGTATCTAATATTTTTTTATTGATTTATATCTATATAATATTTATTTATTAATTTATATCGACCTAATATTTATCTGTTAATTTATATCAATCTAATATTTATTAATTTATATCTATCTAATATTTATTTGTTAATGTATATTTATCAAATATTTATTTGTTGATTTATATTTATCTAATATTTATTTGTTAATGTATAT
>CM065662.1:6882991-7135491 GCA_033220385.1 Triplophysa yarkandensis | reverse complement strand
TATTTGTTGGGCTTTCACAGACAGGGTCAGAAATGTTCACTGGTTATGTCTTAACTTCATACCTTTGCATATTTTATGCATTTTGGCAAAATCATTGAGACTGAAATCCCTTATTTATCCGCAATAAATAAGACCATTTGACTCTTTTCACAGTGAGATAATCAACTTAAAGGAAGAAAGCTTCTCTGTTCAGTCTTTGAAAGATGAGTTTACTCAGCGCATTGCTGAAACTGAGAGAAAAGCTCAAGTCGCATGCAAGGAAAGAGACATCGCCAAAAAGGTTTTGTTCTTTGTCTTTTTCATTTTCTAAATTGATTCATCATTAGTCTTTTGACAATTGTTGTTTTCTTGTCTTGTTGGTATTGTTCGGGTTATAAATGAAATGTTTTATGAAAATTGCTTATACTTAACAACGGTCATATTTCACGGCACCAGGAAATTAAGGGCCTCAGAGAAGAACTGGCAAGCAGATTAAACTCTAACGAAACTTTGGAACTAATAAAAGAGAAGGAAGAGCAGATTCGGGAGCTTCTCGATGAAGGTGAGTATTTTTAGCCATCGAACTGTACAATGTCGACGGATCATAATGTTTGTTTCTGTATGATCCTGGAAAGGTCATTGTTGAGGATAAGTCAATTTACTTTGCTTGATTAGGCGAGAAACTTTCCAAACAACAGTTGCAGCACTCAAACATTATAAAAAAACTGCGTGCTAAAGAGAAGGAAAGTGATACACAGCTCACCAAACAGACCAAAAAGCTTAAGGAACAGGAAGAGGAACTAAAACACCTGCAGCAGGTGAGAGGGACACAACCGTAATCCCAAATACTTAAAGGGTACATTTGATATCCCAATGTTACGCACACAGCAGAATGACATTAGATATAAAAGGTTTGTGGGTGGTTATTGTAGGTTCTGGACAGTAAGGAAGAAGTTGAAAAGCAGCACAGAGAAAACATCAAAAAGTTAAATGCTGTCGTCGAGCGCCAGGAGAAAGAACTGAGCAGACTTCAAACCAGCAATGAGGAGCTTCAGGAGAAGAACCGCAGTTTGGAAGCAGCCCTTGACAGTGCTTACAAGTAAACTTACTTTGTAACAATATTGCTGTTGTTAAGTTGTGTTTCCTCTGCTGCAGTTGGCTGATTTTGGATTTTCCCATGTTTAGGGAGTTAGCAGAGCTGCACAAAGCCAATGCCTCCAAAGACAGCGAGGCCCAGGAACTGGCATTAAGTAAAGAGGTGCAGGCAAAAGAAGAGCTGAGCCTGGCGCTAGAGAAAGCCCAGGAAGAGTCACGCCTCCAACAAGAGGCCCTGGGCAACCAGGTAACTAATATGGTCCAAAACAATTATTTTCTCACCATGTGCATGTTTCTTTGTTAAAAAGGTTAAATACTCACTTTCGCTTCAATTACTTCGTGATTCTTGAATTCATGAGTATGTTTTACTTTGACATACTTTAAGGTGGCAGATCTGAGGCTAGCTTTGCAGCGGACTGAGCAGCAGCAAGCCAAGAAAGAGGATTACCTGAGAGAGGAGATCAGTGAGCTGCAGCAGGTAACCAGAACACCAAGCTTCCTTAATCATGTCAATAGTAATGTAGCTTGTAGACTTGAACATGTTTTTTACTCTTGTCCAGAGGTTGCAAGAAGCTGAATCCAGAAACCAGGAGCTCAGCCAAAGTGTCACTTCAGCAACAAGACCTCTTCTTCATCAAATAGAGAACCTTCAGGCCACGCTGGGGGCCCAGACAATATCGTGGGAAAAACTGGAGAAGAACATCTCTGATCGCTTAGGTGTGACTTCCTTCACAAATCTGTCTGATGATTAAAACGTCAACCATATTTAAACTGAATGTGACTTCCACCATCTGTAAAGTTTGTTTTGTGGAGTCTTAAACTATTTGTCACTCTGTAACTTTCAGCTGATGCTCAGGCCCGGCTTGCAGTTTCTGTTGAGAAAGAACGCTCGGCTACAGAGGAGCTGCTAGCTATCAGAGCACAAATCGCATCTTTAGAATCCCAGACATCTCTGCTGAGGCAGGAGAAGGGACGTCTGCAGGGTCAGCTGGATGCAGAGAGGATGCGACGAGAAAAACTAGAGGATGACTTTAGCAGGTAGGAAGAAGGTCTTTAGTACCTGGAAAGTTCATTTACGCAGAGAAAGCAAAAGTAAAACTCTCATTTCTGTATGTGTAGGGAGCGTGTGGAGCTGGATAATCTTAAATCGGAGCACACTCGAGTGGTGGAGGATGCTAAGAAGGAGAAGGTACTGATCCTTATATTAGGTACAACCAAAAATGTCAGGTTTAGTCACTCACAAATTTAACTATGCTCATGCACATACGCCTTTATGTCTGTGTTATTTGGTCCTTATTAGTTGCTACTCACCAACCAGCTGGAAATGGAAAAACTAAAGGTGGAACAAGAGAAGAAAAAATGCTACATTGCTCAAGAGGCCCTCAAAGAAAAGGTTTATCCATTATTCTGCATTTTAAGATGAGGCATGACTTACCACAGCAAGTGTTTATAGAGACTTGATTCCTGACAGATTTTCTAAGGTTTCTTTTTTGTGTTTCTATGTCCTTAGGAAAGGAAATCTCTAAGTCTCTCTGTAAGTGAAGGCCCAGCTCCTTCCACTCCTTCGCTGTCCCGCTCCAGTTCCATTAGTGGGGGCGAACACGCTGGTTTGCATTCTTCCATGTTCTCACAGGTGAGAGCCTCCCAAACCTTCATCCACTTTTTCTCACCTCCCAAGTTTCATATCTAAAAGGAGATCAATTCATCCGTATTCAATGCTAGTGCGTTGAGATTTATCTGTGCTTCTGCTGGACTATGACAATATTGATGCATGGAAATGCAGATTGTATTTAAGCATTGATTATTGTTACCAGGAGGATTCTCTGGACCATTCGTTCAACACAATGACCATCAGTGGGAATAATCTGTATGAAGTGGCTCGGCTAGGCGGTGGATCCAGTGTAATTGAGAACCTGCAGTCTCAGTTAAAACTCAGAGAGGGAGAGATAGCACAGCTTCAGGTGTGGAACTTGAATTCATATTTCTAGTACCATGACAATGTTTTAGATTTTGTTTACAATTGTTTGCATTGTAATATTATAAGAAATTCAGTATTATGGAAAGTCATTTACACTTTCACATTTTTCTTGGTCAGTTGGAGATTGCCAGCCTAGAGAGAAGCCGCACTGTGATGTCAGAGGAGCTGGTGAGATTGACCAATCAGAACGATGATTTGGAGGATAAAGTAAAGGATATACCCAAACTGAAAGTTCAGCTAAAGGTAATCAAATCTTTAAAAAAAATAATTTACTCCAAAATAAAGGCTTCTAAAAGCTATGCATATTTTTCAGTGTACCTAAAAGACTGACCAGCTGTTTGTTTGCCTTTATATTGCAGGAGTTGGAGCAGAGACACAACACAATCCTGCAGATGTATGGAGAAAAGGCAGAAGAAGCAGAGGAACTACGTCTGGACCTGGAGGATGTGAAGAACATGTACAAAATCCAAATCGACGAACTGTTAAAAAATAAAAAACAATGAACTCATACACTGCGAATAGAGATTTACAGCAGGAGTAATTTTGCTTTTACAGATGCACATTCAGAGCATTAGAGACCAATAAACTTTAAAGATTATTCGACATGTTCGAAGGGTCATTGATAAAGGCATTTAAAACCTGATTCCTCAACCGGTATGGGGTTTGATTTTAAAAGTCTTTTTTTCTGAATTAATAACCATATTGGGTGTAAAAACAGAGATGACTATGTATCTAGCCGTGTATAGAAGTTTAGGATTGATGATTTAACATCACTTGAATTTGCACAGTGAAGTGGGAATTAAGACTTTATTTATATGTCTGGTGTGTAATCAGAATGATTATTTGTGATTTTCTTTCCTAGGCCGCTCATCTCTCTGATAATTTTAAAATGCTGACCATCTTCTTTACATTATAAAAACAAATGTGCGTTTTACAGATCCAGGGCTGACCACATTTCTTCTGATTTCATCTTCAGTACTATACTTGCACTCATTTTCATCCTCATGTTGATGCGCTATGTAAAATAGAGAACATGTCATGATCTCAACAGTTAGAAAGTATAAGGTCGGAACTTTAGGTGTATCTACAGTTTTATGCACATGTGTAAATAAAGTAAACTGAAGAAATAAACAGACAGATGTATTGATCAATACTTTATTCTCAACAATTGTTAAATATTTCAGGTTAATTAACACAATGATGTGAAATCATGGTCTACAGCTCCATCTTGTGGTTAAAGATGGTAACACAGGCCGGCTGATAGTTTCCGGTAGTATGGCGACTGCATCCCTCAATCCATTCACTGCTACTTTGTTTCTCCAAGGAGGTAAACCCACAATTTTTATGAAAACCCTTCTTATGTTGATTTGGATGAATTCAAAGGTATGAATGATGATAATTGAGTTTTTAATATGGGTGATGAAGCAATAAAGGGCTGGAACAGAAGATAATGTCTTTTTGTGGCTTCTGGGGTCAGTGTTTTTATTATTGTTTATAAAACATTTGGAGTCCCTTTGTAGGAATATCAATATTAATGTTTTACAAGACATTCCTTGCACATTTCACAAATATCTTTATTTGAATGCATTGAAGTTGTAAGTGTATCTGAAGTTTATTAAATCTAATATTGTGAGTTTGTTTATGAGAGATTTAAGGATGTTTAAAACTGTTTATATTTTAAAGTTTAGACATATCATTTGTGACTTCTATAAAAATGCATCATCTACAAGAATGTGAGTGCTTGAAGTGCTCAAAGTTACTCTTGAAGATGACATCTTTAGCATGAGGATATTTTGAAAAATGTTGGCTGTTGCTAAATTATGTGTTCCTACTACTAACACTAAATGTCTTTTTAAAATGGTAACAAAAGTTTGACCTCTCTCATGTGATGTTCTCAGGGCTTCTGAATGAAACTCACAAACTGTTAATTGTGTAATTTTCACGGTTATAACTTTATGTTTTCGATTACATTCTCATAACACAACCTTTCGACTGTATGTACATTTTAAACGGCATTTATCATGTTTTAAATGTCATAATTCATCCACTGATTGTCCTTTTCTACAGGCAAATAATGATTTGCTATATTCCAGCAATATTTGTTTTGTTTTTGCATTTTAGTCTTACTATTTTTGTGATTTTTGTTATTTTATGTTTTATTGTTAACAATAATGTTATGTATGTTTCTTATTTTCTTTATCAAACTATTTACTCGGCTAAAATTGGTTGTTTCCTGACCCTTTAAGAGTTTTTATTTGTAAGTTAATAACATAACTGCCTTTTACTGGATTTTATTTAACTGCATGAAAACATTCTATTTTCTGCTTATTTAAGTTTAAATAGATTCAAATAAATTAAAACGAATGATTTAAACCAATTTTACATTAAAGTAATATTTTATGTCATTTAAGATAATGTTAAGATTTAGTGAATGATAACAACATTATCCGTCGCTTTCTGGATCCTATAGTAAACTATTACATCGTCATTGCAATAATGAATCTCAAACATAGACGATGTTTCTGGCACAGCATTATTATTTTTAGGGCAACACTTGTTCCTGACAGATGCTCTTGATACTCTTTCCTTTAAAGGCAGGGTCAGTGGGGTGAGGAAAAGCCCTGCAGCTTTCTATGGTGCTTGTATATGTGACCTAAACCTTCCCAGCAGCAGCCGCACACACACGTCAAGTAAAGCTTGATTCTGTTTTCCCACCCACCAGCATTTCACAACGACCAGACTTAAAAGTGTTTCTATCAGATCATAAGGCCGTCATGAGTATTAAAACATTGCTTTATGCTTTGTTTCTGTATTTATAATCATCGTATGAATTTAGGCTGCTGTCCCTTAAAGTTAGTTCAATGACGATCATCCCAGGACAATATCCATAAACTCTGATACAGATTGTAGATTGTGTAGCCTCATTCCCACACTCACTGCATGCATTCCTATGTGCAGAATGTGTACTGGTTTTGATTTTGTCTCATTCCTGGCCATATTGCTTAGACAATTGAAGGAAAAAGGTCACAAATATTTCCTGTGGTAGGAGTCTCATATTGAGTTTCAAATGCAGGTTCACACAATGGTACTTCTGGACTTGTTTGTCCTCCCCTAAAGGACTTCTTTCTTTAAACACGCACTTGCACATTCTCTCTCTCTGCTCATAAATGATTCTAGGTGCTGAGAGCCACTGTGGTTCCTTTCCTGTGGCTTGAGGGACTATGCTTCTGCTGGTAGGTCTGTACCTGGTCTGTACTTACAAAACCAACTCTGCCACAGACGGCGGTCAGGACACTAGCCACAAACCACAGCTCGACTACAGCAGCCTGGCTCTGCCCCGGCATCACATTCCATTCTTTCTGTACAACAACAAGCGTGTGGCCAAACTTTGCAAAGAAGACCAGCATTGCCCTTTTAAAGTAAGTTATTTACTTCACAATTACAATGAATGTTTGCAGAAGGTTTTGTGAAAGATGTTAAGAACATATAGCTTGACAATTGCGCTTCTAACTTTGTTAATAAATGTGGTTTGTTATGTTCAGCCGACCTTACAATGCAAACATGTTTTTGATTTGAAGTTTTGTGGATGCTGTATGATTCTCGTGTGAGATACGATGATGTTTCCTGTTTGTTTGCAGGATGCTTTGTTGCACAGGAAGGCCTGCTGGGGTTATGAAAAGAATTGCTCACCAGAACACCGCTTCAGTTATCCTGTGTGTACCAGCCTTGATTCAGGATGGTATGCTTTTCTTCCTTTACCTACTCAAAGAGGTGACGTGTTTATATTATTTATAGCTGTGTAGTTTAGGGCTGGATGAATGGATTGTACGGTTAAAAAAAATCCCAATCCCCACAACACAAGAGTGGGTAGATATTATAAATGACATTTATATTCAATTCCCTTAGCCGTCAGAAAACTGTGCTTATTAAATAAAAAATGGCAATGATAGGTATGGCAATTGTGTCATTTTGTCCCTTGTTTTTAAAAATGAAATTTCACTGTGAAAATGTGAACCAAGCCATCCTTTATTTCTTCATATTAAATGGACATATCACATATCTAAAGCTTGCGTCTTTATAACTTCCACTTTAGGAAGTAAAAACCACATTCTCAATTATTAAAATCTGTGTCGATAAAGTAAGTTTATTTTTATACTTTTGATTGGTCACATGTATTAAAAAATGATTTTTTTATTTCTTCTCAATAATAAATCACTCTTGGCATGTCTGTACCATAAAGTTTTAAACCTCAATACCTTTAACATGTCACAGTATGTGCATAAATGGCAGAAAGAAACATGTGTAAATGTGTTCACAATTTTTCTTGTTTCTACAAAAACATTTGATATATATTTTCTGTAACTGCCTTAAACACTCAAATCAAAAACAAGAATATAAATGCCGTCATCATTTACTCACCTTTGAGTTGTTCCAAACCTGCAAAAGTTTTTTGTTCTGATTAAAACAGAGAAGGACTTTTGGAAGAAAGCTTGTAACCGAACAGTTCTTGGGCCCAGTTGACTACCGTAGTAGGATTTTGAGATATTTTGAAGAATGTAGTACAACAAGAAGTTCTATGGTTCCTTTGGCTACCATGTAATTTCCCCCACATTTCCAATGTGGTTTGAAAGACCACGTTCCAAATATCTTTCTTTGTTTTCAACCAAAGAAGTTTATACAGATTTGGGACAACTACAATGAGATTCACGACAGAAGTTTCCTATTTGGGTAAATGACTCAATTTACCCTTGATTATATATAAGCAATGCATTTTATTGAAATGTGTTAACCTCGCTCTGTTCTCTTTCTTTAGGGCGAGCTCTATAGAGGCTGCCCAGGATTTGTTCTGGAAGCAGGCAGATTTTGGCTATGTGAAAGAGCGACTCGATGAGATGAAGACATTGTGCAAACCGTTGAGACCCGTGAGCTTCTCTTGCCCAGATCTTACCTTATCTTCCACATTCCTTCTTGTTTATTCCAAATTTCTCACCCTACCTCAGCATAACCCTTAAGCTATGAAAATTTTCTCCAACATGGTTTTTGGCACATGAGCACTTAAATTAGAATTGCAGCCTGTTTAATAACTTCATTTGACCTCACCTTAGCCTGGTCCAACAATATCAAGATCAAACATGCAAAAACACGTTTTTGGAATGTGACTTTTATTAATGTCTTTTCTCTTTCCAAAGGGAGACTCTTCTCTAAAGTGCTCTAGTCACATGCGGTTCTGCAGGGCCACAAACTTGTACGTTGATCTGCGGAATCCACGCAGGGGTCATGAAAGGTCAGAGATCCCATTTAAGGTTTAAGGAAGTCAAGAAAAATGTGTTTCTGTTTTGCAAAGCTGTGAGAACTTCCTTCGTATGAACAAGTCCCTGCTGTTTCTGTCATCCTTCATTTCTCTTCCTCATGTTACGACAGGTATAAAGAGGATTTCTTGGAATCGGGTGAGATTGGCGGTCACTGCAGACTAAATAGTAAAGCACTCGCTTCAGAAGGGACACACAAAAGTCCTCTTCAGTCTTGGTAATAAAAGGTTTCAATTCACTCTGATATTTTATTTTAATTCTTTATGTAAAGACTTTGGGTTTACACTTTCAGGTTTGCAGAATTGCAGACATACTCTGAGCTGGACTTCCTCCCCGTCGATGATGAACATTGTGATGTCGTTATCGATAGGCCAACCGTCTTTATGAAACTGGATGCAGGTAGATCTTTTAATGTTTGTTAGTAATATCAAACTTAGTCAAGTAATAACAATAATGTTATTTGCTGGTTTCTTGTGTATTTTGCAGGAGTAAACATGTATCATCATTTTTGTGACTTTGTTAACCTGTACATATCCCAACACCTCAACAATTCCTTCAGCCGTGATATAAACATTGTCATGTGGGACACAGTAAGCATTCTTTTACACGTTTATTTTAACGCTGATTTATTGCTGTATATCTTCCTAAACAGTACATTTTGATAAACAATATATAAATGTTGAATAAAATGTTAAAAGCATTAAATTTTTTTAGTTTTTTTAGTATTCTTTTACTCTATAAATTGTCATCCATGGTGGTTTGGAGAGATCTTTTGGAGAGCGGGTTTCAGGTGGTGTTTTGCTGAAAAAAGAAAAGAAAAGGAAACAGTGGGCAGAAAATAAAGTGACTTACAAAGAGACCTTATCCTGCCTATTGTTCAGATCTTAGTGTTTCAAGGACGAGGAAAGGGGGCAGATTGAAAATATATTACTGAAGGTGCCAAATACAACAAAACAAGATATAAAATGTGTGGTCAACATTGTAATAACATTCTTAAATTAAATTCAGATGAAACGTTAGATCTAGATTATTTTTGCATTGTTTCTCAGAGTGGGTATGGATATGGTGACTTGTTTAGTGAGACCTGGCGGGCCTTCTCAGATCATGACATCATTCACCTAAAAGACTTTGACTCCAAAAGGGTAAAATTCTTTTTTTTCTCTTTTTTTTTTTCATTGTTCCACAATCTTTGGGCTTTTTCTTAATTCTTGTTCTTCGCAGGTGTGTTTCAAAGATGTGTTTTTCTCTCTCCTTCCGAGAATGCGCTACGGTCTGTTCTACAACACTCCTCTTGTGGGTATCCTAATCTTTCACACAAACGATTTAATTTTTGATTCATCATATCTTTAATTTCCTCGTTTTCTTAAGTGATTCTATTAATAACGGGTGTACTGGTTTCTTCTTCCTCATTTGTTCATCTTTGCTCTGCATTTGTTCTAAGGAACAACTTTGTCTTTAAAACAACAGATGATATATTGTGTGTAATTGAAAGATTTAAGTTATATGAACGCGTGTGACTGTTTTGTCATATATTTGTGTCATTTGAAAGATCTCTGACTGTCACAGTGAAGGGATGTTCCGGGCGTTTTCCCAGCATGTGCTTTATCGACTCGGTGTCCCACAAGAAGGTCCGAAGGTAAACAAACACACCGAGTACTAGCGATGCTTTGAACCCTGTCGATATAAATCCGTGTCAGTCTTTCTGTGCACCTGACCCTGACCCTTTCTCAGCTGTTCATCAGATCATTCAGACTCACATCTTTGTCTTCTTGACACGCTCACCCACACGGCCACAAATATAAATGTTTCTTTATGGAAAACCATCCACAACAGCCGTAAAATATTATATAGTAACTGCTGTAGACATGGTTATCTGTGCCATGCTCTTGTGTTGAAGGCCGTGTGGTGCGTGTGTTGGGAAGTTGGAAAATTGTGCCGTCATTTACTCTCCCTCTTGCCATTTCAAACCTGGATGACTATCTTTCTGCTCCACAACAGAAAAGAAGATATTTTGAAGAATGTAGATAAGTGGCACCCACTTGCATTGGTTTGGTTTCCAAGCAACAGAAGTGAATGGGTGCCAGTGCTGTTCGGCTACTATCTTCAAAATATCATAGAAAGAAATATAATAGAAAGAAATTCAAGCAGGTCGGAAATGACGAAGGGAAGTAAAGGATGGCACTCAATCCTTGTAAATCGCTTTGAATAAATGCATCTGTCAAATGCATACACTTTACTTTTTGGTTGAATTACGCTGGTAAATGATACTTTGACATTTTTTAAGCTACATTGATGATAATCTGCCAATAGATGGCACTGTTGTATAATTAATTTCTTTCTTTTCACCCAAATTAATGCATACTATTCATGTAGTTTTAGCTTGATATGTCCAAATGCATTTGTCAAAGGATTATAACTGAATATAATGTTTCATCACTGTCAGGAAGGCCAGGTCCGTGTCACACTGTTGGCAAGGAGCACTGCGTATCGTAGGATAATAAACCAGCAGGAGGTGAGTGCTGGATCTCTCCCTCTCTTTGCTCATCATTGATTTATCACTCGGGTTCCTCAACTGCCCATTTAAACTCTTATTTGCTGGAGACCCCTGCTTGGGAAAAAAGTTCTGGATTTACTTGGCCCCTGTCCACATGAGTGTGAGGTCTCGTTAATCATCCTCTGAATCCCTGCTGTGTGTGTGTGTGCAGCTTATAAATGCCCTGAAGACTGTGCCCTCTTTTGAGATCAGAGTTGTGGATTATAAATACAAGTGAGTGATTCCCACTTTATTGTTTTTAAATTATTGATTTGTTTGGACACGGACATCAGCAGGGATTGAAAGGTGATGTGTGTTCGCAGAGAGATGCCGTTCCTGGAGCAGATCCACATCACCCACAACTCTGATGTCTTCATTGGGATGCATGGAGCCGGACTGACTCACCTTCTCTTCCTACCCGACTGGGCCGTCATATTTGAATTGTACGTAACTCTCACTATATCTTTAACTTTGACTTCTCCCATCCTGTCCTCTTAGACCCGTATGTCCTGCTTTCTTTCACATACCCAAAACAGATTTTTGAAGAATGTTTGTAACTGGAATCCGTCAAGTTGCATTGGTTTTGTGTTCATACATCAGAAGTGCATAGATGCCAAAACTGTTCGGTTGTACCAACATTCTTCAAACATTCCTGTTTTGTGTTTTGTAGAAGAACAAAAGTCAATCAAGTTTGATGACAAGAGAGTGAATAAAAGAGTCTCACTTTTAGCACATAAAAGGTTTAAAAGTAAACTGCACACTACAAAAAATTATTTACCAAGATTAAAACCAAAAATAAAAAAGTTTTACCACACTTTTATACATTTATAAAATATATAAACCCTTCATTAATTACGACTTTCTTCTGCAAAATACAAAAGAAGATATTTTGTATAATGTTGGTTCCTAGACAACAGCGGTATCTTATTTATTGCACAGACACAAAAGCAATGCAAGCACTGGGGACCACCGTTGTATTTTTACCAAATATCTTCTTTTTTGTTCTGCAGAAGAAAGAAAGCCATATGACCAGAGGCTGAGTAGATTTTGATAGATATTTTTAAGTATCCTTTTTTAGATTTTTTAAAAACAACAGTTAATATATCGGCCACTTCGCCTCTTAAGTAAATCTATATTAGTTTTGTAAATGTGTATACATTTTTAAATATTCATACGGCAAGTCTAGAATTAATATAAAAATATTTGTCATGTTTTATTATTTATTATTGTTTATTGAGTTTCTAGTTTATTATAGTTTTTCTTATTCTTGTTTATTCTGTTCCCTGGATATCAAACCCTCAACTCGAGTGTTGCCAGTGCTATTTAATACCACAATCTACACACTTTGTTTCTTCTAAAAGTTTATTTCCGCCTCGCATCTAATAAATCAAAATGTGTGTTAAACCACATCCCTCAGTATGTATCTGTTCATCTGGCACCCTATGCTGGTTTTTTAGAAAGAGTGTGATGGTATACATCCACCCAGCACATTAATCAACTCCAGCGTTCACGTGGGTGAAATCAGCCTTCTGTGCTGCATTATATACTGTCTAATGTAATGTTTGTGTGTGTGTGTGTGTACACGCATATGTGTGTGTGTGTTTGGGAGGAGAGAAGAAAAAAATGTCTTACTGAGCCGAGTGTCTGTGTGACAGTGAAATACAGCCCAATTAAACAGTTATCCATCAAAATGAGTCTGGGGAGGCTTTATGGGGCGCTTCCTGCTAAGATTGGGACATTAAAAATCCTTCTTCCTTTATTCCACAGGTACAACTGTCAAGATGAGAGCTGCTACCGCGATTTGGCCCGGCTGAGAGGGGTCCATTACATGACTTGGCAAAAAAGGAACAAAGTGGTCCCACAGGATAAGGTGAAGAGAGAACACACGCACACACATACACTCACACACTCACACACTCACAAACACACTGCTGTTTTAAATGCATAAATGTCAAAGCATCGATACCATACTTTCAAAACAAGATAAAAAATATCAGCACTTTACGGTTATAAATCTGGAACATATCCAAAGTTAATGCGATGATATTTGTGGGGAATCTACTAAAAATGTCCTTGGGACCAGTTGGTGTAGGATATGTGTTTTTCCGTGCCACATGGTGTGGTATATTTAGTGTATTGTGCTGACATTCATACATTTTTAATGGTGGCTTAATACTTTTAGGGGCGCTCTGCTGCAAATAATGGCAGTTAATATCAATATTTAATTTATATGCAGGTTTTATAATAGTACTAATGATTTATGAGATTTTATGTGCTTGTTTTACTTCTGTCTCAGGGTCATCACCCAACTCTTGGGGAACATCCTAAGTTTACAAACTACTCTTTTGACGTCGAAGAGTTTATGCGGTTAGTCCTCCAGGCGGCTGAACACGTAACCCAGCACCCGAAGTGGCGCTCGAAACAAGTCCGCGATGAACTGTAGTCCATGACTCACGCAGATCTTTTCTGAGCAGGGACTAAATACGCTCTGATTAACTTTCCACACTCCTGATACTGTAGCCGTTATCTACAAAGACAAATTTCTGAAATGTAAAAGCACAAACGACAAGAACGGGATAATTATGTCCTCTATGGCAGGTTATTTATGTATGTTTTGCGTCTCTTATTATATGTGATTTTACGCTTTTACAGTGTTATTTCTGAATGGCTAAAGGTTTTTTGTTCAGGAAGCACAAGTCAACTGATCATTGCAAGCTGGAAAACACATTCTTGAAAGAAATGTTTGCTTGAATGTTAAATTAATCTGAAGTCAACCTCGGGTTTGCATATTTTATGTCACTTCCTAAAAATAATCAAGAATGTTTGTAACTGAAATTTTGCAGTCAGTATGACATTATATCGTATTTTTTATTTAGATTTTTAAAAGATTACTGCAGAGTTAATGACCTGTTGTATATTTATTTATTACATAGTAAATGTTATATTTGCAGCCAGTGAATGTCATTTGTAGCTCTTGTAAAGTTAGCACAATTGTGAATTTTTTCCAGTACAGTTAGGCCATACAAACTATTGATCCAGTATTGTTTTTTATAAGTATTATAGACTTTCCAGTGTTCATGAAATGATGGTTTTAACCAGTGGCTTTAAATATTGAAGTTATTACATGAGATTGAGTCCTATTATATTTAAACTGCTCTAAAGATAATTTAAACTATGTTATTTAATAAGGGCACAATGTTTTTGTGTAAATATGCTTGTATTTACATTCATTTGAAAATTGAAGCTGTTTCAAACATTTTTTTAAGTCTTTTATTGCACCATTTTTACATATATGTAAGATAATGGTAAATAAATAAAATATTTAATGTAATGACACACAGCATATCATTCATTATGTTAATAATCCCATGCAGAATCACGTGTTAATACAATATCACATGTATCGTAAAACATAACTTGACATTATTTCAAAAACATGAGTAATGTCACAAACATCTTTTATTTAACATACAATCTCTAGTAGAACTGAAAGTTCAAGTTCAAGTCTTCTTTATTGTCAATTCTTCCACATGTACAGTACATACATACAAAGAATCGAAATTGCGTTACTCTCAGTCCCCCGGTGCATACACATAACACTAAGTAAATAGATAAAAAGATAAAAAATACCACTATACAATTTTACAATTTTACAATTCTATGTAGATAATAAAAATAAAAAATAAGTTTAATAAGAACAAAAAGACAAAGCAGCGCAAGGCACATGGCAGATAGAGTGCAAACCAGTGAACAAACAGTGCAGATAAAAAAAGATTTTTAGTGCAATAAAAAGCTTAGAAAGCATGCAAGGTTTAATTGAAATATCTGTAAATATAGATATAATTGTTGTGGATTTAGAAAAATAATACCAAAAGGGATAATTCACCCCAAATGTCATTTACTCACATTTAAGTTTGTTCCCAAGGAAACATATTTGGACGAGTTCTTATAACCAAACAGTTCTTGTTTTGGTGAACTAAAAATTATACATTTTGAAGAATGTGGGACAGAAAAAAAGTTTGATGGTACTTTTGAATATCATCATCAATTTCCCTCACTTTTCTGTTTCAAGAATCCGTCCCAAACATCTTTGTGTTTATCCGAACAAATCTATTTACACAGATCTGGAACAACAACTTGAGAATTATTCATGGCAGTATTTTCATTTTTGGTTGAACTATCACTTGCACAGAAAATAAAACAAAAGTTATTTGATTACGACAAATAAACTGCACAAAGTGGTATGTATTTTATTAACAAAAAAATCATTATTGAGTCGCATAAAATATTTTCTTCTGTCAAACACAAAATAAGATATTTAGAAAAAACATTTTTGTGGTCTTGTGACCATAAAGTCAAGTATTGTTTGGTTACCAAACTCTTTCTATCTTCTTTTGTGTCCTGCAGAAGACAGTTTAAATTGGTGCTTATGACTTATAGGTAAGTAATAAATCTCTGCAACTCATTTTGCATTGCCTGTAGATGGTGGTATAACACCATAAATGATTCCTCATCCCTTACATGTGTCTGAGTCAAGTGTGCTTTCAACTCACTTTCAGTCAGCTCACTTTCATTGTGAGGGTGTAATCAATTACTGTTAACAAGAAAACTAATAATTTGGAGACCGATACTACTTTATATGCACTTTAACATAACTCTTTCTTGTTGTTTTACGCGATCCAAGGCACTTGTCATATGAAAATGATGAACAAACATTGCTTTCATTATCTCTCTGCAGCTAGAGAAAAGTTAAATGAGTGCACACAGACAGTTTATTACATGCACAGAGCTGGAAATGCTCTCATGAAGGATTATACTCCTCCTGCTGCTTTCTAATGATGAACGCTAATAACACAGCCTTTCTCCTTCATGTCTTATTCAGTGAATTCCTTCTCTTGCCCGGGTGGCCTTATTTTGTCGGGTTAAAAGTAATGGGATGTCACTGGTGGAATTGTTGGGGAGTGAGCAATTATTACCACACTGGAGGAACGCGCTTCCCCAGCCCAATCTCACTACACAATGTAGTTATTTACATCATGTAAATAGGCACCACTGGGGTTACCAATTCCAGTATAGATCTTTTTAAAAGAAAAAAAACTATGTATAGCTTGCTTGTTTGTGGCACCCAGTTTCTTGTCTCATCCCTAGCTGAGAAATGGATATCTGGTGTGTGAAATTATCTACCAAACATCTTAGAAAGAGCTGATCTAGATCATGAACATCTCACAGACATCGTCTAGACGTCTGTATGAGATCTGACAGCAGACGTGTCGGGAATGCCTCGCAGACATCAAATACACTATATAGCCAAAAGCATTCGGTCACCCATCCAAATAATCAAAATTAAGTGTTTCAACTCTAACTGTGAGTGCTTCAGCATGCCAAGATATTTTGGACAATTCCATGCTCCCAACTTTGTGTGAACAGTTTGGATCTGACCTCTTCCTCTTCCAACATGACATCAGTGCACAAAGCAAGGTCCATAAAGACATGGATGACAGAGTCTGGTGTGGATAACCTTGACAGGCCTTGACCTCAACCTGATAGAACACTTTTGAGATGAAGTAGAGCAGAGACCGAATGTCAGGCCTTCTCATCCAACACCAGTGTGTGACCTCAGAAATGATCTTCAGGAAGAATGGTCCAAAATTTCCATAAACACACTCCTAAAACTTGTGGACAGCCTTCCCAGAAGAGTAGAAGCTCTTATAAGGTGTGGACCGACATCATATTGAACCCTATGGATTAGAGGATGTCACTTAAGTTCATATGCGAGTCAGGTGAGCGAATACTTTTGGCAAGATGGTGTAGATGTCTGCCAAATGTATGTGTGCTATCATTCAGGTAATGCATTTCTCTTCCAACATTCGACAACAAGTCTCCATTTTTGTTGCATTAGTTCTCTATTCCATTCTATTGTCTTTATGCATAATATTCATTATGCCAATGCTGTTTCGTCTAATTCATATCACGAAGAGCAAATAATTCCTCACCAACCAACAGAAATAAATCAATTACCAAGGCTCATCTTCCATGCGCTTCAACAGGCGTCCCACAAAAGCAAGAAAAACGCTCTCTTTCAGAGGATAAATCTGGGAATATTGATTGCGTTGGGAGAAAAATTCCTCAAGTTATGATCAGACATTTCCATAATGCCACCCCCCTAGAGAGAAAGGAAGGAGTCTCAGCGGGGATCCTATAACACAAACCCTCTGATGAAAGACATCTTTGCCTCTAACATGATCAGCATTATTACATCAACTTATGTACTCTGCAGGGCATTCGCAAGAGGATCGTGGTCAACTGCGTCCTCAATGAACCTTAAATAAGAGATTTGGCCTTTGCTGCCCCAAGACGTCTAGAAGGTGTCTGTGTGACCCAAGTATACACGGCAAGCACACCCAATGCATGCTGTCCATAGTCGTGAAACAAACCCTTATTTATCCATTTATCATATTGGGTTGCATATATTTCTGGACATATACGATAGCTGCAAGACTTGTTTTGGGTCCTAGGGTTTTGTGCATTTTGAGGCCCATGGCTCCTCTTTCGCAGGAGTATCTCCATTCGTTCCCAGTGTCCAAATATTTTGCGCACTGCACCGCAATATGTGATCCGACTCGATACATTCCACCTGAAAAGTGCAATGGGGCAGCAGTTTCTTTGCCCATGAAAACAAGCAGTAGGAGAGCTTCACAAGGTTGTTTGCGGTTAATATTTTATTAGGCAAATGTCCGGGCCAAAGAGGTTCAATGGTGAAAATAAATAGCAATTGAGTATTGAGTGCAATATGGTTGTACTCTTAAAAAGAGGATGGGGTTGTATTTCACGTTGGCCTTTTCATCTCCTCTTTATACATAAAGGAGCAAAAGAGTACAATTTCATTGTGGAGACCACTTCTAGGACATTCAAAGATCGAGTCTTTCTGAGATTGGATGTATAGTCCACATCCTAGTCTAGTCTCCAACCCTGATCTTTCATTTCTCAAGTCAGCCAAACTCTTCAGGGGTATCAGATGTGAAGCCCTCGAATACACATACTTATCCAAAATCTGTCAAAAAATCCTTTTAGTTTATCCTATATGATCCTATTTGATTCTTTGAAACCTATTGGATATTTCAAAAAAATCTGGGGAAATGTATGTTTATTTATATATATATATGTGTGTGTGTAATTTCTAATGGGAATCCTATAGAAATGGTTTCAAATGTTGTACAGGATTCTTAGTAGAATTTATCGTATTTCTGGATACTCTTAAAATGAAATATGATATTCTTATTAGAATCCAGTACCAAATTTCTTTTAAAAGAACCTACAGGAATGGTTCCAAAATATGATAGGAATTCAGTAGCTGCCTATTTTTCAAGAAATACTCTTAAACTTAATAAAAAAGATAGAAATTCTTAGTACTATCCAGTACAAATTTATTAAAAAATTTTATGGGAGTGCATCCAAAATAATAGGAATGATTCCAAAATATGATAGAAATTCTTATCAGAATCCAGAACAAATTTCTCTTAAAAATAACCCACAGAATGATTACAAAAATATGATAGGAATTCAGTAGTATTCCAATTTCTTATAGCTGGAATACTCTTAAAATAAATAAAAAAGATAGGAATTCTTATTAGCATCCAGTACAAATATCTTATAAAAATCCTATAGGAGTGGATCCAAATATGATAGAAATTCTTATTAGAACCCAGTTCCAATTTCTTTTAAAAGAACCTACAGGAATGGTTCCAAGTATGATAGGTATTCAGTAGCTGCCCATTTTTCAAGAAATACTCTTAAAATCAATAAAAAAGATAGAAATTCTTCTTAGAATCCAGTACCCATCTTCTTTAAAAATCATAGGGGACTGGATCCAAAATATGATGGAAATTCTTATTAGAACCCAGTACAAATTTCTTGTAAAACTCCAATAGGAATGATAACAAAAATATGATAGGAATTCAATAGTTTTCCAATTTCTAATAGCTGGAATACTCTTAAAATAAATAAAAAAGATAGGAATTCTTATTAGAATCCAGAGCAAATTTCCTATACAAAATTCTATAGGAATGGTTCCAAAATATGATAGAAATTCAATAGTATTCCAATTTCTTATAGCTGGAATACTCTTAAAATAAATAAACCAAGATAGGAATTCTTATTATCATCCAGTTCAAATTTCTTTTTCAGAAATGTCTTCCAAGAATCTTGTGACAAGGGCATCCACTCCATGTCACCCTTGAGGATTGACAGACAGTGGGGATGAAGAACATGATCTGCCCCACACAGACCTCACAATGGATCTCCAAAAATGTCCCTGTTTGAGCACAGGTGTACTTTGAAGCAGGTGCTTTGTCAAACATCCAAAAAAGACCTGTAAAGCTCTCTCTGGTTGGCTGACATCATCATAAATCCTCAACACTTGTAAGCTATGACATCAGTGAACGTGGCTACTTGAAAAATCTCACTCGGGGTGGGGGAGGGGCAGCCCACGGACGTGTGCAGAATAGGCAAGGCAAGAGCCCAAATCTCTTGTCAAATCGATCTCGGCACCGGAGGAGTGTGCGGCGCGCGGGTACCATCGCGGACCTCCCCATCACTCACATCAGTCCCAGCGGTTCCGTCTCACCTCGCAGGGACACGGCCGTTCATAAGCATGTCTGGGAGCATCATGAGGTCATCATTCTGCTGAGCCCTGTATGGATTTACCCGAGATTCCGTGTTAGACCTGCCGTCGGGAGAGATGCGCAAAAGGACGGACACGTTCGGTGTGTGAACTCTCCATCCTCTGCGCCCGCACGCGGAGTCCCGTGATTGACAGGCGGATGCTGCGCTGGACCAGCGCTCTCAAGCCGGGCATCTTTGGAGTCGAGAGTAAGCTTTCAAAAATAAGAAGAATGATGCTTCACAAACGCAGGTGAATCACTTTCTCTCCTTCTGGAGGTCCGTCGGGGACTTGTTTGTGGATGCAAATGATTTGGGTTGGTGGTCATCATGCAAACTATGCTGCAAACTTTGAATGTGATGTTGGGGGTTTAAAGTGTTTCGGAACTCGCAGTTTGGGGTGTAAATGAGGAGATCTGATCTGCTTGGTGCCTATTGATCGATTATTGATTCCTATTTGTCTATCAGGGGTTTTAGATGCTTAACATCTCTGGGTAAACAGGTTCAGTCCAGACCAGGTTCAGTCCAGACAGTTCAGTCCAGACCAGGTTCAGTCCACCACAGCTGGATGTGCTTCAGTTCTGTAGTCCATAGTTGATGTTCCGATACCCACAGTCACAGGAACCGATTAGTCAAGAGCCGATGGCTTGATCGACAGGCTCTCTCTCATGCCATGACGCATTATAATTGAGCAGTAATGAGATCCTCCTGACATCATGTAGTGATAGCTCTTCATCTCATTCTCCATCCCTTAACCACCCAGCTGTTTGACCATTTGTTCACTCCAAATAGAACATAGAGGGAGTGATGATTTGCCTTTGTTTCTCAGAGACAATTGTGTCATTAGTTCAGCAGAGGTTGGGCGAGAATGTAAAGGGACTTAATTGTCATCGACACTCGCATTAAGATCCAAGCAGCGCAGCTGAGCCCGAGGAGATAACTCAATGAAAGCTGTGCTCACAACGGGTACGCATGTGGCTTTCTTTGCCTCTGTGTTTTATCCTGTCTTTCTACCGCACACTGCCATCCCTCACAATCGGGCCTTGCTTCATTTTTGTCACCCCGGAGAGAGTGGGTGATGGAGGGCATGTGCATTCTGAAAGAGCACATCTGGGGGACATCGATGTCAGTTCTCTTCTCTTCTCTTCTCTTCTCTTCCTCTTCTCTTCTCTTCCTCTTCTCTTCTCTTCTTTCTCTTCTCTTCTCTTCTTCTCTTCTCTTCTTCTTCTCTTCTCTTCTCTTCTCTTCTCTTCTCTTCTCTTCACTCTCTTCTCTTCTCTTCTCTTCTCTTCTCTTCTCTTCTTTCTCTTCTCTTCTCTTCTCTTCTCTTCTCTTCTCTTCTCCTTCTCTTCTCGTCTCGTCTCGTCTCGTCTCGTCTCGTCTCGTCTCTTTTCGTTTCGTCTCGTCTTTGGGGGACATTGATGTCAGTTCTTCTCTTCTCGTCTCGTCTCGTCTCGTCTCGTCTCGTCTTTGGGGGACATTGATGTCAGTTCTTCTCTTCTCTTCTGTTCTCTTCTGTTCTCTTCTCTTCTCTTCTATCTTCTCTTCTCTTCTCTTCTCTTCTCGTCTCGTCTCGTCTCGTCTCGTCTCGTCTCGTCTCGTTTCGTCTCGTCTTTGGGGGACATTGATGTCAGTTCTTCTCTTCTCTTCTCGTCTCGTCTCGTCTCGTCTCGTCTTTGGGGGGACATTGATGTCAGTTCTTCTCTTCTCTTCTGTTCTCTTCTGTTCTCTTCTCTTCTCTTCTCTTCTCATCTCTCTCTTCTCTTCTCTTCTCTTCTCTTCTCTTCTCTTCTCTTCTCTTCTCTTCTCTTCTCTTCTCTTCTCTTCTCGTCTCGTCTCGTCTCGTCTTTGTCTTGTCTCGTCTCTGGGGGACATCGATGTCAGTTCTCTTCCTCTTCTCTTCTCTTCTCTTCTCTTCTCTTCCTCTTCTCTTCTCTTCTCTTCTCTTCTCTTCTCTTCTCTTACTCTCTCTCTTCTCTTCTCTTCTCTTCTTCTTCTCTTCTCGTCTCGTCTCGTCTCGTCTCGTCTCGTCTTGTCTTGTCTCCTCTCCGGGGGACATTGATGCTTCTCTTCTCTTCTCTTCTCTTCTCTTCTTCTTCTCTTCTCTTCTCTTCTCTTCTCTTCTCTTCTCTTCTCTTCTCTTCTCGTCTCGTCTCGTCTTGTCTTGTCTCCTCTCCGGGGGACATTGATGCTTCTCTTCTCTTCTCTTCTCTTCTCTTCTCTTCTCTTCTCTTCTCTTCTCGTCTCTTCTCTTCTCTTCTCTTCTCTTCTCTTCTCTTCTCTTCTCTTCTCTTCTCTTCTCTTCTCCGTTTCTCTCGTCTCCTCTTGTCTCGTCTCTTCGTGGGAGGCCTTGCACACTTTTTGAGTCCTATTCACCAAAGGAGGGCGAGATGGGGTGGGATGGAGGGTTGCTCAGGGGGATCTCAGATAGATAAGGCACGGATTGTGAGCAGGCTCAGCTGGACAGATCTGCTCTCTGAGCTCTGAGCTGGCATTAGCCATTCCAGTCTGTGCCGGCGTGATGGATGGATGCTCTTAGAACGGACAAGGAACCGAGAAAGCTTACGTGTGAATAAAAGTGTGTGAGAGAGATTGGGGAGGGGCTATCACAGACACGGAGAGAAGAGGAGGCAGCGATTATAAATCGAAAGGAGTGAAAAAGAAATTAATGATGGAGTGAGAGATTCACTTGGAGCAGTGATGGGAAAGTCTCTCATCTGTAAATGAGATTGTCCCTGATGGCCGTTTTTCTCTCCCGGTTGGCTCATTCTTCTTCCCCTCACAAATCTCAATGCTCCGCTGGACGCAGGTCTCAATACGGGCCGCAGTGAGTGCTGACAGTGAAAAACAGAGATGCCCGGAGGGAGCCGGCCCTCGGGAGACTCTCTGCTGTTCTCTCTATCCCTCTCACGCACTCACGTCGTGTCAGATGGCCCTGAAGCCTTAAAAACAAGGGAGGCACGAGAGGGCACATTAGTCAACAAAAAAGTTAGAAGAAAATAAAGTTGAATGGGAAAAATACAACAAGGAAAGAAATTGCCCCCAATCTTAACAGCGCAAAAAATGCTAATCTGCAGTTTGTCATCGATGAATGCAAGTTTTTTTTACCAACATTCTACGAAATATCTTATTTTGTGTTCTGCTGTAAAAAAGAGGGGGAGTGAATGATGTAAGGATTACATTTTTGTGTAAATTTTTTTTTAAGCCATGGCAACGCAGAATCATTTCATGCCCAACACACTGGCCCATATTTCCATTGTCTTGCCATCTTTTAATTATCGATTAACATAGCTTTACAATTTAATTCGTGCTGGTATTAAACAGCATCTGAGTCGTCTTTTCTTCTGTGAGTAGGGATTTAGAACAGTTTATTTCGATAGAATCTATGACGTCCATTTCAACAAGATTTGCCTTAAATAACAGGCTAAAGGAAAAGCTCTTTGGCTTTAGCTTGGGATATGTTGAATACACAAGCACTTCTGTCTGATCAGAGCATCGGTAACGCAAACGTTTAAAAATTAAAATATGTTGAGCACATCAGAACAAGTCTTCAATGTTATGCGCACACACATACAACACTTATAATTCATACAGGAATGATATGACCCCAAACCATAGGTTTACTCCCTTTAGTGGATTGGGTTGCTCTGGCGTAAGGTGGAGCAATGCCCTTCAGTATTCAGGTTACAACTCAAGGAAAAAAGAAGCGCTTTAAATGTGCATCAGTTTTGTGGGCGGCATTAAGTGCTTTTGCGGCCGAGCAAATGGAAGCAAAATGTTGCTTTGCAGTTGTGGAGATTCTCAATCAACTGACAACAATCTCTATCAATAAACCATTTTGTCTTTTCTGTGGCTCGTATGAGCTTTCAAACCTAATGCAAGATTTTAAAGCTCAAGAGGTTGGGAGTCTATAAACTAGATTTAGTGCGTGTGTGAGTGTAAAGGCGACTTTACAACCCTTTCTATGTCAGCTGACAGATGTTTGACAGGGTTGTGTTATACGTGAATAAATAAACAGCATTGTTGTATGTGTGATTAACCAAAGCTGGAATGCATACAAAAACACACATTTACTTGCTTTTTTCATTTTGTTGGCAGGAATGTAGTGCATCTCTGAGCATTAGAGTGTGTAAAGCATCGAGTTTAAGACATTAAGCCTGATTTATTATAGCAATAAACCACTCGAGGCCATGCACATACTTAGGCACAACGCGAAGTGGAATGTTTAAATCCGCGTTAACCTTGGTAATTTTGGACAAAAGACACCATTCTCAATAAACATTTTAAATAATTAGGAATAATGGTCGGAAAGCTTGTTTGCAGTATAGTTCATTACTCTAACCATGAGCTGTTTATACTTAGATGTAGCAACTATAATGCGTTTGTTTTGCAATGTTTACCATTAGCATTGAATACATCTCATCCATTCAGAAACTCAAGCGTGTGACAATGATTCTTCTCATTTTGGCAAAGAAAACCTGTCTTAGGCAGATATGTGAGTATTGTTCTGATTGATGACACATTCCTTTTGAAAGTGTATCCATTAAAGCGAAAAATTCATATTAAAAATGATTATATAAAGAAGTTAATAATAAGGTTTACACCTGCGTATAGTGGAATTCAAGTAATGTTACTGTGCAATGACATTTGTACCTGCATTGGTTATTGTTGGAGATATAAAGCAATTTTAAATCTGAAATTCTTGATAAATAAATATGAAATTGAAATGTGAAATGTTGCATTACCAATCTGTCAGACTTTTATGTCAAGCAGCTCAGTTTGTATTTTTGTTCTTTGTTCGTTGTTCAGCAACCTTCCTTTATGTACTATACTCATAATGTCCTCTTTGGATTCTATGGTTTTGAGTATCACTTGTTCAGTTTGTGCCTTGTTCTGTTTTCCACATCGACCCCTGTGGATTTATTCTCCTCTGTATTTACAATCGGGCAAAGCCAGGGTTATGAATGTGACATTTTGCATAGGGGATGTGACACATAAACGCTTGTTTCCAATACACTAAACCATCTGTTTATATTTACCAAACCATTGTTGATAGAGTCAAGCATTGACATTTTTATGGAACTGCTTGATAATAGAAACTTTAGTGCTAAATTTAGAACCATTTAGTTTAATAATCTAAATGGGTTTCATATTGAACTCAGCAGGCAACATATCTGATAGCAATCAGAGTTTCGAGTTGATTTTAGTTTTTGGCCAGTTCTTGGATTTGTTGCTCCATGTCCATGTCAATTTTCCGTTTAATTTATTATAGTATTCATATCTTTAAAGTTTGTGTTTTGAACTACACACAATGTCACATAATTCAGAATCAGATGTGCCTTTGGCACAGGGTGGCTTAAAGCAAATCTAATTTAATCTAGCTTTTATACGGCATTGTGTCTGTATCCAAAATTGTGTCAGGAACAGATCTGCTTGAGCCTCACCTAAACAGGGAGAGATTTTTACACCCTTCACAGCTTAAGTAGTTTGGGCTTTGGCAGTTTGTGTTTTCGATCTTGCATGTATGTGTGTTTGTGCATGAGCATACAGTATGTAAATCCTATCCCAACCACCAGCGACATTCAAACATTTTAACCAATGATCATTTCACTATATGCCTTACCACCCTGAATCATTATGTGTGTGTGTGTGTGTGTGTGTGTGTGTGTGTGTGTGTGATTGAAAAGAGAAGGTTAGAAACCAGTGATCCTGAGGGAACATGCCAGTATGGTGTCACACTCCATAGCCCAACAGACAAATTAATTCACTTATTGATACCGTTGACACATCTCAGTGACTTTGTAAAATTAACAATTGATCACACTTGCTCTCTCTCTTTTTTCTTCCCTCCTTCTCTTAAGCCATGCCTGACTTTTCCCCGTCTTTTTATGCCCCTGTGTTTGCACGCCCGGCACGTTCGGTCATTATAATAATTACACGGCAGCCTGCAGGAGTCTGGTCATTAGTGATAGGGGGGGTGTGAGATAATCGGGACAGTGGCCGGGCTCAGCACGTCTTTGCAGGGAAGAGGGCAAGGAGAAGACCCTGGCTCTGACAGCGGAGGAGCACTCTCATTGATTGTTCAAATCCACATTGAAACAGGACATAGAGTCACACAATGCTGGGACAACAAAAAAGAGCAATGCATTTATCAGAGAGGGGCATGGAGTTCACAGGCTGTAGCTTTACAAGCTGTTTGCTTTTACTTAATCATAATTTGCTGTGCAGTTAATGACAATTGTTTCCCCCATGTGACCATTTAATTGGCCGCCGCAAACTGATTTTATGATAAAAACTGTCGTCATGCTTTCTTGTTATAGCTTGTGTGATAGATGTGATGATTTTCAATCTGTATCTGTGTTTTTGTCAAATTTATATTGCATATCTTGACAATAAACGTGGGTCATGTTGCCAAGAAAGACATTTTTGTAGGAAAGTGACATGGATGTGAACACACACACATCTGGAACAGTAGGCAGCAATTTACTCTACGGTGCCCGGTTAGCGTTGGCATTCTGTTTCACGAAAGGTGTTGTCATCAGATTATACAAAGGTTTAAAGAACCACTGAATGGTTCTTTGTGGATTGCTGTGAAGAACCTTACAAATACCTCTGTTTGGTTAATTCCTCTTGTCTGAAGACAACTTGGTGTGTTGTTTTCCACAATGCTGTACAGACATATACAATGCAATAAATAATTAATAATAAATGGATATCATCAATTCTATAAGATATACTGTAAATCCAATGAATGAACTAGAGAAATTACTACTCTTTTGTGAATATTTCAGCAAACATGTTTTATGTTTTTAAGTAAGATTTGAGTGAAATAAAGGGAAAAAAAGTGCAATTATGTATCAGTAACATTATTAGCATTAAACCAAAAGACTTATGTCTCAGTAGCGCACCAAAAAATTACCTCATTTAATATTTATGCTCATTAAATGCATAAATATTCAATCCAGAATTAAAAAATATCTTTCTTTTAAAATAAACTCACTAGAGGATTGAGCTTATTACAGGGATTATTATAGACTCACACTTACCTTAAAATTAAATTACACATTTAGAAATGCATAAAGGTATGTTTATTCTTTGTCCTTTTAAAGACCACCTCAAAGTGATCTTTCTGAATTGTTACACTTCTAAAACCATTCAGTTGTTTTGATATAACAAGGGACTCAAAGGCACATGTATACATACACATTATGATATATTGATTATATGACAGAATACACAGCTTGTTCGTGAAGAAATGAAGCACTGAAGCACTTTGTCCAGTAAAATTAGGTCATCATTGAAAGCTTCATGGAGTTTGAACATCAGAGCAAAGCTAATTGGACAGTAAACAGCACCTGGACCATTTCAAGACACCGGCACAACGGCCGATGAGAGAAAGCTTACTATTGACTTCCCCTCTTATCCTGGGGTTTAAATGTGATGCGGTTAAATCTGTAGGTAAATTTTCCTTTTGTTAGACAAGCACACACACATAAACCAATGAAAGACTCTGGTTACAAATAGTTCTTCTTATTGGATCTGTTAGAAAGAACAAAAAGCCCGCTGGAGTCATTAGATCTTGGGGACAATGACTCTGGTCAGAGCAACAGGCTATGAATGGGACTTAAGTGCAATGAAGATCAATTCTTCTGTAACGTTAACTCTGTTATGACCCCTGTCATCGTGTTACCCTCGGGCTAGATATAAAATACAGTAGTAAGTTTAGACTTTGTAAAAGCTTAAATTAGAATTCATTAGATATAGTTTTCTTTGCGAATTGCATTTTTAAAACCAGCATACTTTGTTTTCCATTTGTACAGAAATGCGGTCATTCGAGTTTGATTAATATTTCTTATGAACCCCCGACATGCTGTGGGTGCCCACGTGCTTTTATGCATATTGAAGCAAAACCTGTCGGTATTTATCTGTTCTTGCATAGTCTTGAAGAATAAACCTGGAAAGGAAATCATGTAAAGGTCCAATAGTCTCTAAAATAATCACCCGCACACACAAGCCCATAAATACATATTGAAATGAGTCGCCGTACAGTGCCGGGTGGTGAAATTGCCCGCTTATCTTCAGTAATATCATCTGAGGGAGAGCTGATATACTCATCTGCAAACACACTGATATGGCAAGACCAGCGATGCAGAAACTCCCGTGTCCATTCTGATTGGCTGTCGGAGCTTTATGGCGAGGGCGCCCGCAGATGCTCGTGGACGTAAACACACACACACATCGATATTGCTTCGAGACGTAGGAATGCAGCGGGTTGGAAACATTTCATTGAAAAGCTAGATAAATGCACTGAAGGCCCCAGTCTCCCGCCGCATTACAATATTGTGCATTTTTCCAGACATCCGAGATGCTTTTAAGAACTTCGTTTGGCCCCCGCACAGTTTTTGGTGAGGCCTCTCGTGGAAGAGATAGAGCTGTTTTGCAGGGTAATTTTTCTGCTCTGTTTGAGACCCGGAGCATGAAATGGTGTATTTAGGATCAGGGACGTGTTTGCAAATGGCTTTTGTGGGTTAGAGAAAGAAGGCAAAAATGGGTGACAGGGTAAATGACATAAACATGGAAGGCAAAAAATGATAAGAGCTGCGGGGAGTAGACAGAACCGGTGTAACTACAGGTGAAATTCAACTGCACACTTGACATATAGACGCATTACTCAAAAAAGTCTGTCGCTGTTGTTAGTTTTACTAAGCAAATTCTTGTTCACTATACTTGCATAAATAACTACATTAACGTAAGTTAAATATTTTATTTATACAAAAGGTAGGATCGTCGGCTTTACTTAACTAGTGTTAAAGGGTCAACTTAACATTATTGAGTACAATGCTGAAACCATATTATACAGGACCTATTGTTCAGTTTACTTATATAAAGAAGTTAATTCAACAAAATCTGGTTAGGATTGTCACTTTCCAGAATTCATTGCATTGGACTGCAATTAGGCCAGAAACGTGGAAATATTATTTTAGGTTTGAAATAAAAAAGATTTGTCACCTTTACTTTTTTTAACTAAACTGTTTTTGTAGAAACTATTCAACATATTTGTGTGGAACCACTTCTTTTTATTTGTGTGGAACCACTTCTTTTTAACGTAAATCCTAGAAATCATTTTTTATAACTACCTGCCTGTTGTTTCCGGTGTGGCTAGTGGCTAATAATTTACCAATTTATATTATAGGTTCAGTCAAAGTCAAAGTTACTTTTATTGTCAAATCACCCCCGCACATATGCCTTGGTGAGTAAAATTCTTGGGAGGTTTCTCCAGATATTGCAGAAACAGTTAACATATAAAATCAACTACAGACTTCAAACGTATGAAAATGTTCAATATGCACATACATAAAATCAGTACACACAGTATACAATTAGACATACTTACAGTCGACACTGCACATTATACGCAATATGTACATACATACATACATACATACATACATACATACATACATACATACATACATACATACATACATACATACATACATACGTACATACGTACATACGTACATACATACATACATACAATTAGCACTACAAATGACACACTAATCACATTATGTAATTAACATGAATAGTTTGTTTTGAAACTACTCAGAAGTTATTGCTTAAAGAAGTCGACGCAGTCATAATTATGAAAAAAAGCATCTTGTATGTTCAAAATGTGAATGTGGGAGTTTGAGCCCTGGGTGATTTTTTTAAATTCTACTTTTACTTAGAAGATGATGTCAGCTTATAGTAGCGCAATTCTGTAATTTCGTTCATGTCAACACACCTTCTTCAATCCAAGCCTCTATGCTGACTCAATCTGGTGAAAATCCCCCCCCAACTAAACAGAATTATTTATTTATCATAATTTTGGTATGATTTCACTGCTGTATGTTATGATACATGATCGACACATATATATTCTGTATATGACCAGTTATCAATCAAACTGTATATTCTTTATTCAAAAGTTCATTTAAGAAAATGTGGGGCAAGACTAATTTATCAAGAAGTCTAAAAGGTTTTCATTATCATCGTCCAGCCAGGCATGTAATACCGGAGTCCATTTCATCTTGGTTCCCCGTTTCTGAGAAATTCAATTCACAATTCACTGGTCAATTTAAATGACTCTGGCTAGCTGGTAATGTAAAGAGGCTGTGCTTATTTTCAACAGGAAAAATGGGACAGGTATTCCACGGCAGCGTGTTGCCTCACCTGCGTGTGTGTTTTTATTGAATGGATCCGTAGCAAGACCCGAGCATGAGATGATGACATCAAATACAGGGCCCAGTTCTTTATCTTAGTCAGAGGTGGCCTTCAGCTGTTGCATGTCAATGAAGTAGGTGTGTGTCTGTACGTGCACATTATTGTGTGTTTGTGATTGAGGTTAAGCCAAATGCAAATCAAAGCAATTTCCAGACAGACCTTCCTGCGCAGACCATCCCACTCCACATAATGATCCTCTCTGTCTGTTCTGTTCGAGTGTTCTTCAGTTAATACACTGATAAATATAACACACACACACTAATGCGCACACACACATATACACACATACACACATGCAGGTCTGTGCGTTGGTAGTTCAGTGTTTTAATAACACACACAGCTTGTCAGCCACTCAGATAATAAAACAGTAAATTAAAAGAAAAGCACTGAAAATTATATTAATAATAAAACGTATTTAATTCAAATATATGAATATTATATTAGCACACATTTAACAAATTTATCATGGTCATATTTTCCAATAAAGCAGTTTAGAATGTTTCCACAAGGGGGCAGAAGGACAAACATTTCCATTTAGATTAACTAAGTGGACATTTAGATAACCTGACCCATTCAAGTTTTTGTATTTGTATTTTAAATATATACACAATATAATAGTTAAAAATGTAAAAAATTTACAATGATAAATATAAAAATAATGGGTGTTTAAAAGGTGTAATGCTGAGCAAAAACAATATTCTCATTATAATTTCTGAAATATCCCACATCAGTTTAAGTGTCCTTGAGATTTTAGATTTGTTGAGGTCACAGTGGGCCCATCATATATAAATAGGCACAGTATATATTCGACATGTTGACACTATACCGTCGTTGCAGACCATACAGATGTTTATTTTTTACGTTGTCATTTTATGCCAGGGGCTACTATTCTGCCACTCTAGATTCATATCGTATTGCTTTTCTTTTTGCCAAGGTAAAAGGTCAAACAGGACGCTGACCCTTTTTCGCTTTTGTGCATGACAACCTGCTGCAGCTTTCTTTAACAGTAAAGTTTACAATGAAATTGCGCATGCGCATATGTATCAGCGCATGTATAATGGCATCCTCAGTAAAAAAGCACATGCCCAAAAAGACGTTTGAACTTGTGAGGGGTCTGTCTGTGGTCTCTGTGAGTGTGTGATCGTATGGAGCCCGAGGGAAGGTGAACTACTGTAAACAAGTATCAGTCCATCTTTGTTGTCCCGCTGCCTGTGTGCGTCCTGGTGCTTTTGAAGAACACAGGTTACGTCAGGCCCTGAGGATGTAGATTCCTCTCTGAAGCTGCCCTTCTTCTCTACACCCCACCTCTGTTTCTGTCTTAGCCCTCTGAGGCAAACCTTTTATTTCTCCCTCTCTCTCCATCCTCAGACCTTACATCTCATCTCAGTCAGTTTTGTTTCTCTTGCAATTTGGCATTTCAGATAATGATTTATCGTCATTTTTGTGTCAGTTTATTCGTGCCCATATGTCTCTATAGGTTATGAGTGTAGGTTATGTTGCGGAAGTTTGTTTATTTTATATTACATAAAGGTCACCTTAAAACAGCCTTTTCCCGATAAATGCCTTACGGTACAAAAACGGTGAAAATGGAATGTTTTGCATTTATTTTGTATTCACTCTCTCTCTTTTTCTCTCTCTTTTTCTCTCTCTTTTTCTCTCTCTTTTTCTCTCTCTTTTTCTCTCTCTCTTTCTCTCTCTCTCTCTCTCTCTCTCTTCTCTCTCTCTCTCTCTCTCTCTCTCTCTCTCTCTCTCTCTCTCTCTCTCTCTCTCTCTCTCTCTCTCTCTCTCTCTCTCCCTCTCCCTCTCCCTCTCTCTCTCCCTCTCTCGCTCTTTCTCTCTCTCTCTCTCTCTCTCTCTCTCTCTCTCTCTCTCTCTCTCTCTGTAAATTCTGTTTTGTCATTAAAAATGATTTTATAATACAATACAGTAATACAAGCTTTCACTTTTTCTAAAATAAAAAAAAACTTAATCCAAAGATGCCCTTTGCCAATCATGTCCTCGAAAAATTATTAATAAACTATTATTATTATTTATTTCTATTATATTCATTGTCACATTACATATTAGATTTTTGTTTTTCTACAGTATACACTTAGAAAAACTGCAAGGTTTGTGCAGAAATAGATTCCCAACTCTAGTATCTCTCTCTAATAGAATTAAACAAGACATTAATTAATTCCTTAAAACAGGTTGGAAATACCATGTGTTGATGACAAACCGGGAAAGAACTCAAACCACCCAGGTTCATTTGACCTCATGCCTTCCCCTCTTCCTTCTGTCTCTTCAGATTCTGAGCAGTTTTTGAAGAAAGTGACTAAGGAGGATAAGGGATGGGAAACGGCCGTCTCAAAGGCAAGCGAGTGATCTGACAGGCCAGAACACGGGACAGAAAGGTAACACGGTCTACAGTTAAAACATTCACAGGACTTCCATGCAACCGACTTGGATTCATATTCAATGCTCTCTGTCTCTTTCTAGATGAAGCTGTGGGGGTGGTCATTGTGGCCCTTGAAGGTTGTCCTCTTGGTCACCTTGGTAATATGGTCTTGCCATCCAGTTTCTGCTGGTACACGGACCCTGCGGGGACACACAGGTACGCCAATGCCATGAATCTTTATTTTTAAACACAAAACAAATCCTGAAATGACAGAAACGACAACAACAATGTGTAATGGCCAAATGAAGGACTGTGAACTTCAGATCATGTTACTGAGCCATTCAGTATCGGTTTCTCATATGGACATTTAACATAACCCGACCTCTGATTTAAACATGTAATTACTGCTATTGTCAAGTGCTGTTCAGAAAATGAACGCAAGACTTGCATCACATCCGTATCGTATTAACCGACAGCACCACGGGCCTGCGGCAACATTTAAGCAGAGGTGTCTCCGAGTTTACGTCTCCGCAGTAATGCGTTTTTAACACAGGGGCATTTCTGTAATGACTGTATTAATATGTATGATTCTAAATGGTCAGGTAGTAAACTCTACACACATTTCTCTATGCGCCCCTGTACACACAAACACACACACATCACCAAAAACAGACAAGAGCAAAAGCTAAAATGATGTCCACTTCCCCACGCTAATTGACACCCACGAGCTAACTAATTCTGATTTGCATAATTCATGAAAGCGTCCCTCATGGCGACGAAGTGACCAGCAGTACATAAATATTTTAGCATGCCAAAAGGTCAGACTCGGGTTCTTTCGCTGAATCATTCATATTATGCAAAGTCCTCCCCAAAGTCAGCGTTGCTCCGGGTAATTATCACACTTTCTTTAATTACGACTTCTCTTTGTTTAGTTGTTGCTAATGCAAGGTGACCTTTTTTGCTGGCACAGAAATGCCACCAGCATCTCGAGCCGGCCTGACGGATGATGGTACTTCTCATTTTGACGGGGAGAAGAGGTTACGCTTCTCACAGAGGTGTTTTTAATCAGTGTTCGGTGCTAATTACAGCAGCACTGTGTTGTGAAGGTCACTAAAGTTTTCACATGCCACCAAAGTAGTGTGCCATCATTGCCTCCGGCTCTGGGCTTTACCAAGTCAGATCCCTTTTCCCAAAGGTGGGAAAATTCACAAATGAGATATCGTTGATATCGGAAATAGTTCTCCTAGACAGGGATTTTCTCGCCCTCTTGTCATTTTAAACCTCTATGACTTTTTTACTTCCGCAGAACACAAAAGAAGATATTTGAAAAATGTTGTTGAATGAACATTCTTCAAAATATCTTCTTTTATGTTCTGCAGAAAAAAAACAAGATCAAACAGTTTTAAAATATAAAGAGGGTGAGTAAATAATGACTTTTTGGGGGGAATTATCCCATTCAATAGAACCTACAGAAACGGAGATCTCAACACTTTTCTGAGTCCTGAAACTTCGAAAGTGCAACTTTACATTCTTATGTGATGACTATATGTGAACTATATAATGAAAACAAGGCTACTGTTGTTAAATCAAATTCTTAGAACGTCAAAATTTGTATTCGACCTATTAATTTAACTATGATTTTAATCTTTGACCTGGCCTTACACTGTCAATATTATAGACATCAATGTAACATTCTCACGGTATGTTCTTTAAAATGTGTAGAATGATTTATGTATCAAATTTTTCACATTCAGGGTCCCTTTTACTATAATAAAACAAGACAATAACAAACTATTTATTGCTTTGCCCATATGATTTCACTGCCCTCACCAGTCTATCATGCAGTTGCACACGTGGCCACAGGGTGACTCTACAGCTCCATAAATGCCTGTACAGATATCAGCTCTCCCAGTCTGAATGAGGAGCAGTAATGGGTCATTTGTAAAGTTCTCCAGCGGAAACACAGACACTAATGGGAATGGATGGTCTGAATCCCTCCAAAACGAGGCAAGGCCCTCTGACTGATGGTTGACACAGAATCCCGACACAACGACTAACAACCACTTTTTCTTGTCTTGCGTATCCTGCCATGCTTGTCCGTGCTTGCGGGTAAATAAAGACAATAGCGGGCGAGCGGCTGCTTTTGTTTCTGTGTGCTGTAATAGGGTCCTTATACAGGCAATACCCGCGACAAGACGTCTCCACGCGCATTGCATTTAATGAGCATGCATAACATTTCTGAATGCCCCCCTGAGCTGTTTGTCTCCATTTTCGACACATTTCTTCAACTTTCATGCAGTGTGTCAAAGCGAGTCACCCGGAGCCAAAGGCCACCCGCTTGGAGACCTCATTTGGGTTTTGGTTTGAGCTTGGTTTGTGTCTGTGTTCTTGTGACACAGATTAAACACAGACAGTTCCGACATCGATACGCCGCCGTTCAAACCTAGAATGACATTTGACACATCCAATTAAAATCGACATCTTGGAGCCATTACCTGGCCTCAAGAGTTGTGTTGAAGGTATCACTGGTTGGTCTGTGTTACCTTGTTAGTTTCAAAGTGTTTCCTGTTGAACATCAATGTGTTGTTCTGTTACAAGGTGTTATTTCAAGAACACTAATCCAATTGTCAGCCAAGGTGTGAAATACAGAATATCTGTTCATTTCTTAAACGTGGAAAACGGTCGGCATATGCACAGAACATTTCTTAGAATGCAATGATATACACCATCTGGAAAACGTCGGAAATGTCATTGGATGGTTTAGGGGTATATTCAAATAACCATGAATGCATTAATTGTGTTAAAAAATAAATAAATTTCACTTTCATTGTCAAAAGAGGACAACAGCGGAGCATCGATGTTGGCCCAGAACAGATCTTGAAGGCTGCGAGCATTTATTGACATCCTCACAGCTCTCACTTTACTTAAAAGACTGGAACTGGGGTATAGAAACGCAAGTCAATGTCAATGTCAAAGTGACCTTTATTTATATTGCGCTTTAGACAAAATACATTTCATCAAAGCAGCTTAACAACAATAATTAGCAAAACAGTGTGTCATAATGCTTAATGTTAGTTAAATGCAATATATTATTGAAATGGGGACGCTATCTCTGTTTTAATGGTGTCTGTGCATTCATTTTCAATTCGTTAATGTCCTCTTCGTTTACTTAAAAAGTGCAAGTATAGATAAAAGTAAGTAAAAAAATGAAATTTTCATTATTGTAAATCCCTTGAAGGTCCAGTTGTAAAAAGTTGCTTTATCTAGCACATGCGCTTAATGTATATTAATATATGTTATTCTAAAATAATGAAAGCAATAGTGTGAGATCATTATCCTCTCTAAAGACATAGTTTTGCGTATTACATTACATTTCTGTCAAACCATTCTTCTTAATATTACACTTTACACGATTTGGTTTCATATTTTGACTTTTACCCCATTAAACCAATTCATCTTTCAACGTGTTATAAGATATAACTGGCAGTGTGGGCCATAATCTTGTCTCACAATTGTAAGAAATTTGGGAAGTTTGCAAGATCTTGTCTTGAGATTTTACAAGTACATCTTTGCTCTTTATTTCTGTCTCTTTCTGTATTTGACAGGAAGGTTTCATGGGTCACACTGAGTGAGTTTTGAGACACACATCTCCGGATAAATGAGGTGTCTGCACGGGGCATCTCAAGTGTAAAAACTCACCTTAGGGCTCAACAGTAAAGACTTTCTCTTCGGGCCTGGTCAAGTCAGTAGTTCAGATTCCCACTTGTCCTGGCCACATCTTCAGTAGCCCTAAGGCAAAGGAAAAAAGTTTTTCTTACAAAATGATTTTCTAAGAAGATGCGTTTTACAACCGTGACTTTCACGAGTTGCATTGCAAGGCTTTGGCACATCATAAGGGGCACCAAAGCAGAATATAACACAATGAAACAGAATATAAAATATAACAAGAACAACACAATATGAACTATAAAAACACTCAAACAACAAAAAAATGAAATGGTAGACATGCACTATAAATAAATGCACATATGATTATCAATGTGATATTTGTTGGCCAACTCTGTGTTGTGCTGAATCTTGTTCTCAGTAGATATCGACACACGACTTGTGTTTGTTGTCATGACAACAGCAAAGGTAAAAACATGTTGCGTTTCGGTGTTTCAAAACCGGTGTGTTTGACATGCATGAGAAGTTGCATTACAGCTCAGTGAATTTCCAAGCTCACGCATCACAAGTATTGTGTTTTCAATGCCACGTGTCGAAAACGTTCAGCTGTTTTGCGTGTTTATTTCAATCTAGTTGTTTTGTGTACTCCAGTTTCTTCTGTCATGGCTTGCTCAACAGCATCTAGATGTGCACAGACACCAAACACAAGGCAGCGCTCGCGTGATTGGATGAGTCGGATGCAGACACTGGCTTCAGGCCATTGGACCATTCTTATTTTTCTGCTCTGTACCTGTTGAAATAGCATATGGGATTCTGATGTGTTTGTATAATATTGAGAGAATTTGATTTGTCACTGTATATGTGATAGTTTCACTGTAAGTTAATGAATATGATATATATATATATATATATATATATATATATATATATATATATATATATATATATATATATATATAGATAAGATATTATAATGAAAGTTTGTAAGTAAGCTGTTTTGGGTCACTTGGATTCAAATGACTGGGATTCAAACTTTTATTCAAATATCTTCATTTGTGTTCAGCCCAACAAAGAAATGCGTACAGTGTTCTAGCAACTCTAGGGTGAGCAAATTATGACCAGAAAATGTGGTTTACTGTCACCCCAATCAATCGAGTTCTCTCAAACACAGCCACAGAATTTCTCTGGCCCTTTTGGTGCCGACGCGCCAGTCCGGTGTTGACAGCAGAAAGACATGCTTTTTGATAAATCACACAAAGGTGAACCCGCCTCGCACTGTCAGAATATATCAGTCGCCTGGCTGCCCCATCAGCTCAAGGTAATGGCGTTTAGCTCGACACCCAGATGCGTCTGCCACAGGGACGGAGACAGTTAGCCATGCTTGAAATCTTTTCTGATTTCGGGCCGATCTGAAATTTATTACTCTGAGACCATCATAACAGAGCTTTAAATTCCAGTACAAGATGGCTATGGTGAAAAACAGAGCGGTTAATTCCAGCGTGTTCTGGTCCTGGAGATGTCGCCACACAAAAATTGTGATTATCCACAGAGTCTCAGTGTGCTCAATAGTGCAGAGGAGAATTTTACAAACGGCTACAGGCGTGTCAGAGGTGGCAGACACCGATAAAACATTTTAGTTTTTCATGACGGCACAATTTTACCATGTTAAGTCATTATTGGGCATATAATGTGACAAATGAAGTGGCTTGTGAGTGGCTGTAGTCCTCTGGGGAGGAGATATGTCATGAACTCAAACCTCTCGAGTGTCTCAGAGGTGACGCCAGCCTGTGTGAGACAAACGTGTGAGTCAGACATGAGTGAGATCAGATGCGAGAGCTTTGTTCTGTGCGTGGTTGATTTTTTTTCTGCAAGGTCGTTCAATAATAGGAATTTCTTGTGTGTTTAAATGAACATCTTCAGGCAAAAACAGCTATGAACATTAATATTATGTAATAAGAATGACATTTTTATTTGAAAGACTTTCTTACCAAGTATGAATCTCAATAAGTTAGGCTTGGATGGTATACCTTGGGATCTAAAAATAGCAACGGTGTCAATTGCATTATACCATAAAAATAACAATGCACTTTTATGGGAAACAAGGATTTAATAATAAATATAATTTATGTAATGCCTAAAAATGCATATGCGTGGTTATTATCACGTAAGTCGCACACTAAGTGACCTGGTCTCGAAAAACAATACAACTTCTGCTATTTGTTGCTGATGAAAGTTATTAATATTGTTGTATTTTGTTATTGTATCAGTATTGGTCTTTGGTATTCAGTTTCTGGATGGTTAAGGTGCAAGCAAGCCAAAAGCTTGGTGACTCTGTCTAAGCTTAGGTCTTAATATTCTTTATTCACGATTATACGGTCTAATTATCAGGTTTTATTATTAAATTGAATATGTTTATTTTTTATTAATTATTATGGAAAGTGTAATTTTGATTAGTCAGTTTATTATTAAAAAAGCAGTTCGCCTGTTGTTTTCTTTGAGATTTAATGCTTCATTGTTCCCTTGATCCTTGCAACTTTGTATTTTATAGAATAAGACGTATTTAAGATATAGATAACTGTATATTTTTTAACCATCTTACAAACCAAAACATGTTTTATAGAAATAGTCGAAACCTTTTTTGTCATCCATTTAAAAGTTCTTTAAATCAGTGTTTTAAACCCAAGAAAACAGACAACAGGACATTATAGAACCTATTCACAGTCTTAAATCAATCAATAGCAAATTAACAGGCATAAAATTATTAGTGTAATTATCAGTAATAATACGGCAATTTGGTATTTCCGAATTGCCGTATTAGCATTATATCAAATTTAGACATTATATCACTTATATTACTCAATTGCCATTTTGTAATGTATTTTAAAGAAAGCTGTTAAATTGTCTAGATTAGCTTTTAATGTGTATATGGGTGCAGAAAGAAGGTTGTAGCTCATGTCCTTCCAGTGATCTAAGGAATAATGCCAGTAGGAGGCAGTGCACGCTTTGGTGATGATGGGGTGTTCTTCCCTAAACACTGAGCATCCAAATTTTCTAGTGTTGCACTAACAAGGCACACATACTCAAGCAAGCTTAGATTGAGATGCTTCAAGAAAATGTAGTCAGTTTAACAAGAAAACTTCCAATAACAAGACCACCAAATGTTTTATCAGATTATCCAGTTTAAGAAAACCGTCAGCATACTGTTAACATCCAACCATTTTACAAACCAAACAATGTTTTCCAGAAGTATTCTAACTTCTAATTTTCAGGAATTACTTATTACATCGGGTTAGGGTTTGAATGTCAAAATAGCAAGAACAGGCATATGAACTTAACAGCAAAAAGTCTAAAACAGAAAACATCATACATCAAACATACATAAATAAAAAACTTAAAGACCTTTATTCATTTTTAGTAAAGTGTAAAACTATATCAGGAGCAAGCGGATATGTACAAAATCACAGATCTCAGACATTGTTAATCTTTCCATGAAATAAATAAAATTCATACAGTATGTGTGCGTCTCCTTCCATCATTCTTTATCAAGCCGATGTCCATGTGGAATCGCAGGTGAAGCTCTCTGATGTCAGTAATAGTCACAGTCACAGTTAGAAATCTCCTCTTATCTGTTGTTTATCTAGTGATGTCAAGTCTGACAGAGATGGAGCGAGTCGGGCCCTTGAGCGGCACGCACGTGGGCTTTCGGCCTTAAGCAGTCGCCCCCTGGACTTTACACGCTTCCTCTAATTGAAGCCCAGTCGGCGAGGTCTGTGTTGGGGAGATGGGATTGGGTTATGGGGCTACACTCGGGCAAAGAAGTGAGTGGAGGAGGAAATGAAAAGACATGGAAGAGTAGAAAGAATGAGACCTTTCTGAGCCGAGGAGCACCACCTTTCCCAGGAGGAAACTGTCAAACAAACTCTACATCATAGTGCTGGACGAAGGGCATGGCCTAATGAAATAGAAACCACAATGTAGTTGTGTGTGTTTGTGTGCAGATCTAGAGATTTAGCCAGGGTGTTAGATTACGCGAAAAGTATTTTTTATTATTATAGCAGAAGGAAATGATTATATTTCGTTGCACATAAGAAAAATAACTGACAGATTTATGACAAACTTGCGAAAATATAAAGTATTTATTAAAAGGGAAATCCATATTGTGCATACAGAATTCTATTTAATATTTTAAAAAAGTTATTTTATCTATTATTTTTAGTTTATAATTGCTGTTCATATTTCACTTAATGCTAAATAGTTAACATATTTTGTATAATGAAAAATGTTGTGTTGTAAATTGGTTGAAGTGAACAAAATAATAAAATTTTCTGTAATTTATCACTATTAATCACACCTTATTTAACAATTGTAATCATACAGAAAGTATCAAAATAAATTTCAAAATAAATTTGTAATTAAGATTTCTCCTGCAAAGCATTCATGACACAAATACATTTACAAGCAAGGCAAATACTTTCTGTTACTTTTGTTAAAACTTTAGTCAAAATAGAAATTAAGCGTAGTTATAATGTGTGAAAAATTGTTACATTTACATATTGTTACAGATATTTCACAATGTCACTGAGGATCGCGATCACATGACAAAGACTGATTCTAATTGGTCCTTTTGTGTGTATTTAAAGATGATCTTATAGATCCAAATGATAATTCCATTTTGAAGATAAATAATTAAACACGGTATCATATATATAAATTAAAATGAACAATATGTAAATAACTCTCAATTCCATGATGAGGATTTGTTGAGATGCATTTGATCCATGATATTAGAGACACTACCCTTTATTAATCTGTTCTTTCTTTTCCTACAATGTCCCAGACTATCAGAATCCATGTCACCTGCTGACTCTCTCTGCTTCATGTGACAGCAGGACAGATGGTTATACCACACAGAAATATGTCACTAAGCACTGACTGTCAATTTACTGACAGAGTATTCAAGAAATAGTCAAGACTTTTAATAACATTACATGCATTGTCCGCACACTATATCAAATCACTTTAATATCATTTTAAACACCTGTCCTGTTATAACACAACATAAATGGTATAATGACTAATAAATGTCATCATGTATTTTCATCATTCTCATTACCTTCTTACCCGCCTCGACTCAACCTCTCGCTGTGCAGAAGAGCACACTTTTCTTTGAGACAAATCTTGGCTGTGATTCAGCGCTCTTGTAAGGCTTGCTGTAAAAAAACCAATGCTCAAGCCTCTTATTTACACTCTAAACAGCAGAACACAGCTCTGTGTTCATTATGTATATACTACCCTGCCAGGGAGAGTAAAAGAGAGAGAGACTTTGTACAAGCAGCCCTTTAGCTGCTTGTAACATGCTGCCATTCTCATTAAAAATAGATGCATTCTCAAGTATTGCCTGCTTTATTAAAACAAGTAGGGTTAAATGCAAGGGCAAAGCAACTTTGTAATTTTTTATGTGCAGTAAATAAATAAAGTTGCTTTTTTCTTGGACTTGCATGCATTGATTTGTAATGTACATGTGCAAGACACAATTTAGAATCAATTATCTTCGCTTACTGAGACATTGTTCTTTGTTACAATTATCTGATATGTAAATATTTTTAAATTAATATAATATTCTTACATATAGTTTAAGTTTAAGTCCAATATTTTCATTTATTATTATTTTTAAATTTAAGTGGTTTTGCTTTGGGTGCTTCTTTGGTGTCCATCCACTAATGCATAAGAAATCTCAATAGAAGCAATAACAGGCCTAGTATTTCAAACCCACAGTTTTCTAGGTTTTAGACATACTTAATTGAAAATAATTTTTTGCATAGTATACAGTTTAGAAGTAAGTGATTTCAGATGCAAGGATTGATATATTGCAAAATCCAACGTCTAAATAAATCTAGTAAAATACTAAAACATTTGCTTTTGGGGATATTTTTACACTGTGTCAGCACAGTTGCAGAGATGTATTATCGTTATCATTTTATGCACAAACATCTTAACAGTACTTTAATATTTTCTTTTAAATCCCGCAGCTTCATACCAGGTGAAGCAAGGAACCTGTGAGGTGGTGGCCATCCACAGATGCTGCAATAAGAACAAGATCGAGGAACGTTCACAAACAGTCAAATGCTCCTGTTTTCCCGGGCAAGTGGCAGGGACAACTCGTGCACAACCATCATGTGTGGAGGGTAAGCACTGATCACATATTGTTATTCTTCTGATCTTTACTTTTACATAAGCATCCTGTGAATAATAACGTATTCGCAAAAGGATTTTTCCAGTTATCCGGCTGAGCATGGGACTTACATTGGCGTCTTAAAGGCCATTTTGGTTCCATACAATGTATTCAGTGTTATTAACATATCAATTGGAAATTTGATATTGATAGGTTTAATTTTCGCTGGATTATTAAAAAGAACGACAACATAAATGTTTGACAATGTAAAATCTTATTTCTAATGACACACAAATGATGTACTGACCCAAGCCATTGAACCAAATAAAGTTCTGACGTGCCTAAGACTTTTGAACAATACTGTATATAAAATAAAAATTAAAGCTTCTTTTAAAATTTACAATATAATGTAACAAATAAAAATGGCCCAAATTGTATTCATATTTTCTGATGTGACTGTTGTTAGTATGACAAATGTTGTGACTCTGCCTTTATGTCCTAAAGGTTTAGGACAAGAGAGTGTAGTTTGGGTGATGAAGTAGGTCTAAATGTGTCCCTTTGGTTGTGCTGAACGATCTTTAGTCATGAAGGCAGGAGGGAGAACGCTGCAAGCCATTTTTCTACTTTGTCTTCCTTGACACCCGAGACAAAAGACCCTGAAAGTAGGGAGCTTCTATCAGGGGAGATATTCCACGTCATGACTTTCATGGTTCCCTTTAAGTATAGTTCATGTAATGACAAAAATGGTTCCTACAGCAGCCACATTTTCTTTTTTCCTACAGATGTGATGGACGGCATTATGAAAGAACAGGGAAAGTTCTTTGGATAAGCATTACCCTACTGCATTAATGTAATGCAAATATTTTTAAAAGACAATCCGGGTTTCCAAATGTTTTCACATTTCATCGTCTTAGTAGAAATCGGAGGTTGGCGTGTTTGTGTATGCATAGTGTGTTGAGACTGCCCGAAGCAAGCCAGCAAGCAAGGGCTCTGTGTGTGAGGTAGCTCACTTCTGAGGTCATGTTGGTTTTGTGCAGATATAATAGAGAAAGTCAGTATGACTGACCTGTGTGAAGGAGAGAAAGCTGGGGGTCAGTGTCCTTACCTCTCATCAACATTGTTGTTCTCTAGATCCCTCAGGTCATCAGTTTCACACTGTCCCTTAGGACACACATATTCTCAGCTTCTGGTGCTTCATAAATATAAAAACACTCATGCCAATGTTAAGAAGAATCTATGGCAAGTAGCAAATGGGAACACTATCAACTTCCGTTTTTTATAGCATGTCTGTATCAGTGTTGGTGTTACATGACAAATGACATCAATGTTATGGTACTGTTTTCATATATGATCAGTCTATTTAAAGCAGGCTTAAGTCAGGTTTAGGGATGCTCCCATCAGGATTTTTGTCACCACTATCTAGTACCCATTCCGATTCTGATGCTTCAAGTCTATTAAACTAATATGTAAGCTCTATGGTCACTGTTAACCTTTTTTAGATAAAGTAATACTATAGATGTGGCCTTTCTTTACTTTTATATCTTTGCTATATTTTTACAGTAAATGTATAATGAATGTAATGTAAATATTGTTTAGCAGAATACTAAATGATCACAAGCCGGATTCATTATACATTTTAATATATTTTGTATATAATATTTTACACCAAGACTCATCATGTACGTCCTCACTCTTTGACGTCAACAATTGAAATCGATTCATAAGATCGAACAGGTTTAGCGAGTACCGATCGAGTCATAGAATGTGATTATGGGCCGATACCGATCTCTAGCCGATCCATCAGAGCATCCCTAGTCCAGTTATCTTTTTATGAGATTTGGAGAATCAAAGTATTAAAAATAACCATAAAATTAAGAGAATAGCTGCTGTGTTTATGGCTGTAAGAGATTTTGAAATAAAGTAGTTTTTATGCAATATAAATAATGCAATATATTTTAAAATAAAAAGCATAAATTATGTTCATATTTTCTGATGTCACTGTTGTTAGTGTGATGAAATGTTGCAACTCTACAAACTGCTTAAAGTACTTCTTTATACAAAATATTAATAACATGAATAACATAGAAACAAGTTAATAATAATAATAATAATAATAATAATATCAATAATAATAATAATAACTACAACAACAACAACAACAACAACAATAATAATAATAATAATAATAATAACAATAATAATAATAATAATAACAACAATAATAATCATATCAATAATAATAATAATAATAATAATAATAATAATAATAATAATAATAATAATAATAATAATAGAGAGCATTGCTAAAGGTTAAGGAAATACTGAAATTAATTATTTGAATGATCATTTAGCTTATTTTGTTTCAGTATGGCACCTTAACTTCCTTGTAAATTTAAAGTTTAATATACACACAAAAACACACAATGGAAACCTATTCAAATCTTATTCCCTACATTAAGATTACACAATGGTAATATAACTGTGAAAAGAGTTATAATTTTGAGATCAAATTATTCACAGAGAGTGCTAGTTTACATTAATACAAGATAATATTTTTACCAGCACTTCTTGTGTAGTAGGCATTACTGTATTTTGCTGTTTCTCTGTTTGGCCATTGGAGGGCACTTTGCCCATTCACAAATCACCAAACCTCAGAGAACATCAACATAGAAACCCCTCAAAGAAATGTAACTGTAACTTCCAGCATATGAGACTTGAGCCAGACTTAAAACTTCTTAAGACAAATCAACAACTGTAGGATTAAAATGGGATCAATAGGAGGCCTCATTCAATGAAAATGGAATGAATAAGAGATTAAATATGTGTGCCGTCTCATAGGTTCTTTAGGACTGTGTTCAGACTGGAACAGAGTCTCTAGTCGCCTCTCTAGTTGCGTTTTCTCTGCAGGCCTCAGCGGACCTGCCCATTAAAATCTCATTAGAAAGAGGGAATGAAAGATGGGGCGAGGTCCCTTTTTGAGTCTCGGTAGGGAGCTCTGCTTTATTCCGTACGAGGACCTCTCCTTCTGTTCAGCATGTCGGGGAATTCTGCTCTGCTTCAGGGCTTGAGACAGATCCTCTGTCAGCCTCTGCCATCTGAGATATGAATCTCAGATCCCTGGCCCACCTCTGAGGACATCAAGCCCCGTGAATTGCAATGGATCAAATAATATGATTCACGAGATAATGGGATAACATGCATTCATGTTGCAAAATAAACTCGCAATGGGTGATCGTCATGATTTGAAGAAAATCCGGAAGGGGATTTTTTGTGATAATGAATAGTACAGTACGTTATCCTGATACAGATAAAATAAGTTATTATTCATTTAATCACTGTTTAATCCTAATGTCTGTATTCAGCACTTCCTTTTTGTGCATTATAATATTTATATTGAGCAAGTAATTTTTGTGATCATCGTTTCAGATAGAAATTAAATAAACATGCGAAAGTTCAAAAATCTAAATTCTGTCTTTGTTACTCATTATGAACCTGTCCGACTTTCTTCTGCAGAACACAACTGAAGATATTTTGAGATATGTTGGTCACTGGCACCCTTTCAATTGCATTGGTTTTGTCTCTATGCACAAGAAATGAAGAAATGGGCACCAGTGCAATTAAGATATCAACTTTCTTCAAAATATCTTTGTTTGTGTTCTGCAGAAGAAAGAAAGTCACATTCAGGTTTGAAATGACAAGAGGATGAGTAAATAACAAAATATTTTGAGTAAAATTACTTTAATACACCTCTGAAAATGATTCAATTTGTATTTGGTTTTAGTTAATTATAAAATGTTAAAAAATGAGCACGGTAACAGGATTTTTTCGTTTATTATTTCGTCATTTGAGAATATTGGCAGCACCTTGATACACTCACTTATAAGTCATTGGCTCCAAATGATGTCAACAAGATTTTGTCTTTATTATTCTACAGTGGACGTGAATCAGGATGCAACCTCTGTCTTTTAATGTTCTTTGGGATTCACTGATTTTGTTTCATGATATAGACACATACAACACAAAAATCCTGATCAAATCTCATCTTGTAATTCTTGTGATGCACCTGTGGTTACGTGTGCATCGGCAGATGTCAAGAGAACTTGACACGCTGCAACTTTCTTGACGCACAACAAGTGTTAGATCCGTGAGCTGGAATGCCTGCTGTTAATAAATAGGTCATTGGGGTCAGATGTGTTTTCTGTGCTAGTTTTCAGGCAGGAGACAAATAAGCTGTTAGTCTGCGAAGACTGATGCTGAATTAATACACTGCATTAATGTGTGTCAAAGCCAGAGTCTGTAGCTAAACTGATAGTGTTGTAAATGAGGTCATTTCAAGCTTTCTGGTGCTGAGACGGAGTGCTGGGTAATCTAATAGACGTGTATAAATGGAATTAGATTGATACTGGGGAGATTTGAGTCTCTGCCACATAAACCGCATTGCGAGGTGTAACTGTGATTCGTGCACAAACACATCAGCGCCGTTATTCTCGGATGCCACAAAGTACACACTTTTCTTTGAATATATTTTACATACATTGCTTTAAAAATAGTTTACTATTACAATTTGTCTGCAATAAGTAAGAAGAAATACAACACATACAGTTGTAACCAAATGTAGTGGCAGTGACATCAAAGCTGTGTGGTGATCATTCACATGTATTAAGAAAAGAAACTCCCTGAATGTACATCCTATATAGAGAACCTGTCCCCAATCCTCAAAAAAGTAAGTGGACAAGCAGTATCCCATATGTTGTGATCAACTATGAGAACTAATATGCTGATATGATAAGCTTTGTATAGCATTCCAGATTAAATTGCTCTGGATATGAAAAGCAAGCCTCAACACTAATCACTGTTTTTGTTTTTGCAAATAAACGTCTTTACAACTTTGCAAAATGTATGTCATTGCCAGTACTTTCGGCCACGACTGTATAACATATACATCTGATTACACACAAACCCAAATATTTTCACTATAATTTCTATTGTGTCTAATCAACAAAAATTTGATAAATTTTGTAAAAGGGTTTTCATTTCTCACATAATTGTTATTTTTATTACAGTTTTCTTTTTGTAATTGGTTTCCTTATGGCTCTACCAGCATAAACCAATTTATACAAATGGTAAATTCTAACATTATGGATGGGACATTTACAGTCAAACTCCAAATATATGTATATGAGAATATATTTATAATGTATTATTGTATTTATTAACAAAATACCAAATTACTGCTTACGTATTACAAAACACCTGGTAATATAGTCTTTTGAGATTTCTATTTAAAAGAGGAGAATAAACAAGCTTTATTACCACGTGTGCTTACACAAACAAGGAATTTGTCTTTGTTAGAGAAGCTTAGAGTACACAATGTAAGGTTACAAGAAAAGTGACAAGTGACATAGGAAATGAAAAGTAAAATACAAAAAAAATATGTAGGTTAAACACACAATGGTGTAATTACAATGTGACAGAAGAGGTTTGGATGGTATTGAATATTTACATTTACATTTACATTTAGGCATTTAGCAGACGCTTTTATCCAAAGCGACTTACAAATAGTCGAGGAGACAATGAAGCGGTAAATAGCCGATACAAAAATAGGTGCACAAGTGCTACAATAATGTTACCAAGTTACACAGAGTGAGATAAAAACCTGAAGGTCGAAAAAGTTTTTAGGTTAGAAAAGAAGGTACTCTTAGTGAGTTAGGTGTAGCCGGAAAAGATGAGTTTTTAGGTGTTTTTTAAAGATAGAGACCGAGTCTGACAAGCGTGAAGCCAGAGGCAGATCGTTCCACCATCGAGGAACTGAAGCAGAGAATGTTCGAGAGAGAGATTTCTTTCCCTTTTGAGCTGGCACCACAAGTCTCAGCTCATTTGCGGAGCGCAGAGATCTTTAGGGCCTAGACCTTTGAATTAGTGAGTTAAGGTAAGTGGGTGCTGAACCGGTGGTGGTCTTGTAGGCAATGAGAAGACATTTAAATTCAATGCGAACTGCTACAGGAAGCCAATGTAGTTTAATGAAGAGAGGTGTTACATGAGTCCTTTTTGGTTCCTTGAACACCCCTCTTGCCCCTGCATTCTGAATCATCTGCAGAGGTTTAGTTGTGAACATCAGTAGTCCAGCCTGGACAGGACCAGAGCTTGAACCAGGATTTGTGTGGAATGTTCTGAGAGAAACTGTCTGATCTTCCTGATGTTGTAAAGCATGAATCTGCAGGATCTGACAGTCGCGACAACATGATCCACGAAGTTGAGCTGATCATCGATGATTACTCCCATGTTTCTCGCAGACCTGAAGGGCACAATGGTTGATGCTCCTAGTTTGAATATGTATTGATGCTTTTTAAATATGCAAGCTATAAGGTGCTATATGTGAAATGTCTCAGGGAAAGTATTGTACACATAAACTGCACAGTAGGGTGTATAATATGTATACAAGGACGCTCCTATTTAGAATATATATATATATATAACTTTTTTTAAGGGCAATATACGAAAAGTGTGACGGAAAGTATCGCACACATATATTGCACAAGGTGAACATTTAACTGTTCATGAGTTTGATGGCCCGAGGAAAGAAGCTTTTCCAATGTCTTTATGTTTTTGTACTCGGTGCTATGTAGTGTCGAACAGACGGCAGTAAAGTGTGACGGTATAAAGTAGAACATACAAACCAGACACAATAATATTCAAAATTTAAAGAAGGGATGGACACATTTTATGTTATAGAACATAAAATTCAGTACTATTCATGATAAATGCATATTTACTCTAAAACAATTGATAAATTCAAAATCAATATTTTATTGGCTATACAAAAGTCATGTAAAAAAAAGGGTTTGTGACATAAATTTACAACGCCTTTTTTTGGTTTCCCTTCAATTTATAAAAATGTAACATCAAGCATGTAATTTAAGGATTAACATAATAATAGCAATAGCATTGAGCCAACACAAACCTTCAACACATGATAAAAGCTGTCTATAAGATTGTTGTTCCCTGCCATTCCTTCATTGTAACATAAGCATCATATTAGCAACCGTGGCAGTATTTGTGTGTGGGAGATAAAGTTTGCACGATTTAGAATACTTGTGATAACCACATGCTGTGTTTCCCCACCAGGCCCACTACAACATGCCACAAACCCCAGTGCCAACATTTATAGATACAAACACGAAGAGACAGACAGTGAGACAGTTCCTCAAGATGTCAGACAAATGCTGTTTTTTTCAATCTTGCATTTCCAGTTTTCACCCGTCTGTCCTTCTCTCTTCACTTCTCCTCATCACTGTGTTTACCTGCTGTTACAGGTGGCATTCATACCCAACACAAGTGGGCAGGGAATGTAACTATATCCATTATATAGTCTCTCAAAGCAGCAATGATTTTTGCTCCTTGTTGGATTTAGTCAGCATGAGAGATTAACTTATTGGCCTTCATGGCCTCAGATAGGCTTTTCTTGACTGGAAATAGGACCATCAGGGAAGAAGAGATATGTTTTTTGTGGACAGATTTTGCCTGCTTTTATAGCTGCAGAGTCTGTAGTTTTGGCCAAACGCTATAAAGTTAAATGCTTAAACTGTGGAAGGGAAGTTTTGAGGAAAAGCCAAAAAATTTCAAACAAAGATGGGCACTCCACGATTGAAACAGACACAATCTCCGACTGCACATGGTTTGACCAAAAATTATATATAGCACCTGGGGGTTAACTTAAGCAGATACATTCCCATTGCTTTAAAATAGGTGCATTCATGTAAGTGAATTGTATGTGAATTATGAATTATTGTAACTGAATTATTGTTTCCATTATTTATGTTGAATGTATGCTTGTTTTTTCTCAACGCACTAGCACACGCACAGGCACATGCACACACACATGCACACGCACGCACACGCACGCACACACACACACACACACACACACACACACACACGCACGCACGCACGCACGCACACACACACACACTCAAACATTACAAATCTGTTCTAATCTGAATGATTATAAAAACATCTCTTCTTGAGGTTATCATTAATTTTAATAACAGACACATTACTGATAATTATCCTCCCACACATTTTCTGAACCATTAGAGAGACACATGAATCGGATGTTTTAACCATGGGCTTCGGGGAGAAAAAAAACAATAAGGCCCAGGCTGGTTTATACTGAGTTGCATCTGATCTGCCTGGTGTTTTGTGAATCTTGTTGGCAAGAACTCCTCCTGGTGTGTTTTGAAAATGGGGTAAAAGACCAAAGGCAAGAAAATACTAAGTTGAAAAGACATTAAATTTAAGTATACGCAACCCTTATGTTTTTCAAAACCTGTATAAATGTCTTTTGAACACAAAGAATGATATTTGGATGAATGATGGCAACTGAGATTTCTGGGCACATTTCATTGACTACCATGTAAAAAAAACTGTATTATTTGTTTTGTTCTGTTCAACGCAAATATTATTCTAAGAATTTAGAAAAGCAAACACCCAGGCACTTTGAATTCCATTTAGTAGTGCCCCAAATATCTCACATTCCTTTAAATATCTTCTTTTTTCTTTAACAGAATTTAAATAATTATACAGGTCTTAGAATTGGACAGTACTATAATTTTGGGGTGCACTATCCTTTTAAGTATTAACAGAAAAAGGCAACCAATTAAACATAAATAAAAAGATATAAACATAGACACTGGTCACAAGAGTGATCTTAAAAACCTATACATAGCCTACTATATTTACCTATACAAGTGCTGTAGATAAACTAAACAGACTATTAGAAAGAATATTAAAGAACTATACTCTCAGAAAGAGTCAGCACACACACACACACATGCCGTTAAAACCCTTTTTTTATTTTATTCTCTCCTATTATGAGGACAATAGGCTTGTAAGAAACTCCTTTATGGACGTTCTCATCTGATTAAATCTCATTTGAGCATCGTATTGATTGGCTCATCAGGATTTGTTGAGAACTGTCTCAATGCTTGTTTGAACGCAAGACAGGTTAAAAACACATAGACTGTCTTTAGAGACACATACTTCTTCTTTCCTGTGCTTTAACACAGCGGTTGGTGATGAAAAGGAAGTTTTTTTAACACTGTGATTTTCAAGAATGGCGTTAACACCTGTTTATCTAACCTCTGTATCGGCAGGTGTGTGTTTAACTGCAAATTTTTATTACTACTTCTCCTCTAGTTTTTATTTTGAAAGTAAAAAGATTTTCATATTTGTATGCCTTAAATATATGTTTTTGATTGGGATGTAAGCAATATACTTATCTGACTCGCTTAATGTCAAGATGTGTCAATTCACGAGTACAAGTGTGATGTTATTTTCATACAACACATAATTAAACAATACATGAATATAAAATAACATATCAGTCTAAAAATGTTTGGCTTGTTTTTTAGCTTTCGCTGTCTGCCAACATAATCTATAAAAACAGCCGAAGCCCAAATTCTAGCATTATTTTCTCTGTAGACGCCAGTTGGTTTTAAATTTGGTGCTTTCATGCATTTACGACATTCATGCATTTTAAGTGTGTCTTAAGTGTCCAAATAATTTTAAGGATTCTGAGATGTGTCCCTGAATCGGTGTTTGGAATATTTACAGTTTTAAGGAATGCAAAAACTTTCTTATAAAATGTGGTTTTACTTTTGTCTTTTCTCATTCTGCTTCTGCTTCTGTTTCTACTTATTTTTGTCTCTTCTCCTCTCCCTTTCTCAAATCCTCTTCCCTCCTTACTTTCTAAGAGAAAATGTACTCTAATTGTATAACAGTATAATAAAAAAATATTTTCTTAATAGATTCACTCATATTAAGTTAAATAACAGTGATTATGGATTTATTAAATGTGTAGTACATTTAGTAGTAGTTGCTTTAGTTCATTTTTTGATTTTTTTACTTCCAGCTTCCATCGTGCTACAGAAGTGGTGGTGCCAAATGCATCCGTGTTTGGACGGCGAGGAGTGTAAAGTTCTTCCAGATCTCACCGGCTGGTCCTGCAGCACTGGCAACAAAGTCAAAACCACCAAGGTGAGTCGGTCAGGTATCTGCTCGCCCCACTGTGTGCTCTCTGAACTCACATTACAGCTGATGTGTTATACCTGAAGGCTTAAGGACATATAACCTCACTTGTACACCATACTGATTAAAGGCCGGCCATAGCCTAAAGCAATCAGATACTAGTACAAGAGACACAGATTGGTACAGAAAGTGTGTAATACCCATGGTGCACTGCCCGATAACGGTAGGCATCTGAGACATTCTTTGTTCCCATAAAAGATCTTTTTAAACAAACCTGTCCGTATATGCCATCAAAACACACCCTAGGACTATTCTCAGGAGGGTGTTGCTTTTAGAGAAACCTCCCTCCCCGGGCCTTTTCTTAGGCAAACCATTGTTCAAAGAAACGTTTTGTCGAGGCTCTTCTTGGATGAGAGGGTTCTCTGAAGCCCTCGAGAGTACAAGGAGTGTTATGTTCTGAAATCTTTTTTGTTCTTGGGGTATAGTGATATATTTACATTTTATCTACCTGTTCAAATGTTCACCTGTTTATGGGCGTTACAGCAGGGGCGCAGAATACATCGTACCCGTAGCAAACACTTTTTGAGTGTAATGAGATTTTCTCAAAGGCCACATGTCAATCATTCCTGCACCCCAATGTTGCAGGCAGAGGCATCGCTCGAACTTTCTATGAGACTTATTAAAGAACGACAAAAGCTTAAAGATAAAGAAACATTTCAGAGTGCATGAACAAATACCAGAGGACCTGAGCCTTACGGAAAGACTTTTAAAAGCCAAAGATGACTCACAGACCATGCATAGACAACATTGTTCATCCAAGCTAGCTTTGTCTCAAAATTTTTTTAATGCATGTTGATGTCTTAAAGACGTTTTTAAAAGGTTTTGAAGACGCACATTTAGTGCATTAGTTTAGCTTGAATTTCAACATGAATCAAGGCATCTCTATTTGCGGTTGGTGAAGTTTAGTCTGGATTCTGTCATACAGGAAAATCATAAAACATTTTGAATTCATGTAGAGAAGGCATATTGTTATTCTTATTGTTAAAAATATATTTTTTTTAACGAAATAAAAACATTTCTGAAAGGGATGTTTACAAATTTTAATGTGAAAACTAAAATTCTGTTTTAGATTTTAATTAAAATATGTGCAAAATACTGAAAAACAATTCTATAATATATTAAACGACACAATTCTATATGAATGTTTGTTTTACAAATTTGTTTGTTTTCCAAGCTTAAATAAAGTAAATATGCTGTTTAAATGTTATATATATATAAGTAAATAAGTAAATCTGCTTTTTTAAAATATTTTATTGTTCCAAAATATTGGTGTATATAACAAATCTATATTTGTTAAAAACATATTCATTATATTTTTTATTACATAAACTTAAAAAGATATTTATAAATTTAAGAGAAATTAACTGTTGTATTTTAGATCTATTATATTAATATTTGCAACTTCTTATAAAAACATTAAATCGATTTGTTAAGTTAATATGACTGTTTATTTTTGTGAAATGTTCAATTTTACACAAATTATCAGGAGTGTAAACAATGATAACATCAAAACATAATAATTTTGGAAATAATCTCTTCATAAATTTGAACCAAGTGTCAAATTCAAAGTGTTTTTTATTATTGAAAAATGGATATAGATGTCAGATTGAAAGCTTTTCTTTTAGCTGTGAAATCTGCAGTGACTGCTGTATCTCTGCAGGTGTGACACACAGGTGACATATTAAAAAAATAACAATGTCACAGTACATGCAACTTTCATGAGAATAATTGCTTGGCGTTATAAAGGAACAGCAGAACATCTGTTGTGTTCATTAAAATGCATTATGGCTATGGGCTCCACTGAGGACTTCAAATTAAGAGTTCTAATTAAATTGGTGGGATGGGGAGACAACACAATGAATGAAGGCTTTGGGTATTTCATATATATTTTGCTCGTGATTGGCTCATATGACAATCAGTGGCCTTTGCCCAGCCTTCTGCTTCCCCTTTAACCAATGAAACAAGTCACGGGTAATACAGGAGATGCCAGGGTGTGTTTTACTACTCCAGTGAGCGTTAAATCTGTATTTAATAGCATCAGAATTGGAACAGTTTCCGGCAGGCTCCAGCGCTCATGTCAAAGGAGATTGTGACGATGAGCCAGTGTTTGTATTTTGTGTTCTGTGTCTCTTTCCATCTGCTTGCTTTTAATGTCTTCTAACTTTGCCATCCCCTTATTTAATATATTTTCTTTATGTTTATTATCACTCGCTGTGAGCCTTTCATAATCGTCTGTTTGAGGTGCAGCAACGTGTTCCTTTCCCACACTAAAGCATCTTAGCGTGCTCAGCTCAAATCATCCATTCCACGACCAATCTCTGGCCCTAAGATTTATCACGGCATGTTACAAAAATATTTGTAAAAAATCTGTATTTGTTGTCGTTTGCAGCAAATATATCTCAACGTCTTTTAAACAACATTTGCTTCCATTTTTTCATACAATACAATATTAGAGTTTATTTAGTTTGTTTTAGTTATATCACAATGTTTCTTTGCTTAAAATAAGAGCAAAGGCTTTTTAAATAAAGTACATTTAAGTAATTCTTTTCAGTGAATTAACAAAATATAATATCTCAATTCTGAGTAGACGCTACCCTTAGAAATAAAAATATACCAAAAAATAGTGGAACATATTTTACAAGATATTAAATAACATATTTCCGAAAAAACATAACATTGTTTTTAAATTTGCTTTTGTGGACTCCAATTAATATCAAACAAACCTGAGCTGGTTTATTTTGAATAAGCCATAATGACTCAAATAAATAAGTATAAAATAAAATTAAAACATAACATAATTTCTCATGTTATGTTTTTATTTTGTTTGATAATTTTTGATTTGAGTTATTATGGCTTATTCATAATAAGCCAAACATGTTTTTTATTATAATTCTTAATTCATTTGGGAGGATATCTCTTTATTTACTGGAACCAAGTGTTATATTTTTCAATAATATTTTAAAAGTGTATTTTTATATATTATAAATTAGGTATTGTAAACAACTTTGGAAGAGGTAAAAAAGCAGGTGTCGAAGAAATATCTATTTAAGTTTATTAACATTACACAAACGTTTGACCAAAATATGCAGCGGCAAGAGTGGTGTTCAAGGAACCAAAAAGGACCCATGTAACACCTCTCTTCATTAATCTACATTGGCTTCCTGTAGCAGCTCGCATTGAATTTAAATGTCTTCTCATTGCCTACAAGACCACCACCGGTTCAGGACCCACTTACCTTAACTCACTAATTCAAAGGTCTAGGCCCTAAAGATCTCTGCGCTCCGCAAATGAGCTGAGACTTGTGGTACCAGCTCAAAAGAAATCTCTCTCTCGAACGTTCTCTGCTTCAGTTCTTGATGGTGGAACGATCTGCCTCTGGCTTCACGCTTGTCAGACTCGGTCTCAATCGTCAAAAAACACCTAAAAACTCATCTTTTCCAGCTACACCTAACTCACTAACTCACTTCTTTTCTAACCTACTCACTCTATCAAAAAAAAAAAAATATATATATGTATATATATATATATATATATATATATATATATATATTGTAACTTCTCTTTCTGTGTAACTTGGTAACATTGTTGTAGCACTTGTTCACCTATTGTTGTATCGGCTATTTACTGCTTCATTGTCTCCTCGACTATTTGTAAGTCGCTTTGGATAAAAGCGTCTGCTAAATGCCTAAATGTAAAATGTAAATGTAATGTAAAATACAACCATCAGAACTTGCAAAGCAAAATCAGATTGTTAAGTATACTTTGCGATGAACTGAAACAATAAAACAGGAATTAACCATTACTTCCTATAGACTAGAGTTTACATTTTACAAAGTTGTTTTTATAAACACTTAATACATAGGGGAATATACAGCCCTGGAAAAAAATAACCAGTCCAAAATGTAATTTAATCAGCATTTCTAGATATCATTTTTCCTTTCCAGTCCAGCGTTTTTTTTTTAACTGAATCAAACCCCAGGAGTGGTATAAAGTTTTTCAATAGCAATTTGAAAGACTGACAGCGTAATAAGACACATGAAAACTGGCATCAAGGTTAAAATCAAGGTCAAATCAAGGTTATCACATGTATAATTTTGTACCTTATCCTAAACACACACTGCACTAATCTCAAGTAGAAGTAGATATAAACTTGTCTTTAATATAAAAAAGTGTTCGAGATCTGAATAATACGAAGCATCCTTTCTCTTAGTTTGACTCTTTGTTTTTTTCTGCACATAAAAGCGAATAGAAACAATGTTTTAATGGGAAGTTTGGGAGAATATTGTAGTAGTTCGCAGAATGAGCAACAATCATCCTTTTATCCACACAATACTGTAACTATTAAATTTAGAAAACTGGAAATGGTCTTTAAAATGGTCTCTTAAATGCTGCTCACAAGATTGTATCGTGTACTTTAATCTCTGTCTTTCGTTATTCCCAGGTCACACGATAGCGAGAACATCGAGGCCTTACCAAGTGGACTAGGACCTTATTCCAACCCCCTGATGAAAACCTGTAGGAGACCCTCTTGTTCAAGACACTGATATCACAGAGGATTTTGTCAATGTGATAGATGGACATTCTTATCATAAACTGTAGATGACTGCATTGCTTTGTCAGAAGATGAGGACGGAGAAGGATCTCTGTATACTGTATACCTGCGGTGTGATGCTCGGCGCACTGCAGATGCTCGACACCACAGGCGCCCATGGGAAAGACTGCATCTGTAAGCTGAAAGGAGCTTTTTGGATTTCCGCTGGTTGTGGCTGCTCTTTTGCGTATATGCGTGCGCTTGTGAATAGAAGGGAAGTAATCATAACACGCTGGGCTTGAAGGACAAACATACCTTGGACGGTACGACTTGGCTGGGAGCTGCTTTTCTAGATGTATGTCAATAGAACATATGTGTTAGGTTGAAGATGCTGACATGGTAGCGTAGCTGCGTTTATCCGCTTGCCAACGCAGTAAACTTTTTGTTTATGGGTCAGGAATGGGGATTGCTCGGAATGTGTGATCTACAATTTATCGACAATTTGCTCTTCTGGGTCGTGTCATAAACTGAATTCATTTTACAGTTCTAATTAGTTGCTGAATAGAATCATAAATCAAAAATTCATGGATGTTTTTTGCACTAGATAGCACGGAGCTGTTTTGAGGTTTCTAGTCTTTTATTGGTGGTGTAGGACGGCTAAAAAGAGAGACGCGTATACAAAGCTTTCTTCCACAAATACAAAAGTAGAAATGCAGTTTAGAGTGATGTAGTCATCAGTAAAATTGCTTTATTAAAACAGCGCAACCCTGCTGTATATTTGATGTGATGTGAGCTTCATGAATGCAACCCAACGTCAAACAACTGGTCAAAAATATCTGTTACTCTGTGAAAACATCTTTAAAGGTGCACTGAACACTAATAACGTTTTACACCTATATGAAGATTTTTTTTTCGCCAAATTCTTTTTTTTATTTCTTTTGTATCCTGTTTTCCATTTTTTAAGACACATCAGCCATATATTTATCCACAGGAGAATACTGTAATATGTATAGTATTATATACTGTATAAAACTGTAGTAAATTGTATAGTGTTTTTAAACCTTACAGTGTGATCTGGACCCAAAGGAAAGCTCCGCATGTTTATTTTTTCCCAGACAGTTATACTACATATTACATCAAGTTGTTGGACATTAGGCATATTTTATTAGCTCACTTGTCATTTTAAAATGATCATGCTATTTGCAATAATCCAATGGGAATATGGAATGTATAAGAATGTTGACCAGCTAATAAGAGTCAAGTCTTCCAGTGTTATAAATGTGTATCCCTTGACCAGTCATGTGATATTTCCCATTATCAGCACGGCTGTGATTAGGTGGTTCTCTCTGTTATGATGGGTCACGACCAACTTGTTTAGCTTCACATCACCACCTGCTGTCCTGGGATGTGCATGGTTTAGTTGCCCTGGTGATACTGGTGACATTTTGCATGACTGTCAGCTGATTTGGGGTACGTTTCCCAAAAGCATCGCAAGTTGCATCGTTGTTTTAGCATAGTTCAACAATTCCAGTTTTCCCAAAGTGACCTAAAGGTGTAAAGTTGTGGTAAAAAGCAACTTGATATTAAAAAATTAATATGATCGGAAGCGTTTCTTAATATTATGACTTGTAGACTAACGTACATCAGGATTCCGAGCAGGGAAAGTAAGCATCATGCAGTGTACTCTATATCCATTATTTTGAATATATACAAACTTAATTATACATCTTAGTTTGTTAAGAGAGTAAAGCGTTGTTTACTTTTAAGTGCGGATTCGCCTGACCCGACAACTTGGATCCTGGAGAAACCCTGGGCTAAACAACGTATGAGGAAATGAGTTAAATGTCGTAAAATAAAACGACAGAGAACAAAATTACAATAACAAAAGCAGTTTTCAGATGCAATGTGCATTGCTTACAGCAATAATATGATCGATCTGACTTGATTAATATAGAATACGGTATGACTCCACCGGATCCTCAGCTTTGTTGTTAGACCACCGTGGTTCAAACGACAGATGTGCGACAAACTCACTATGGTTACGGGAAATTATGGTTATGATCCTATGGTTGTTAACCTGTGAGTTATATCATACTTTTGTAAACGCACCCCTGAGAATTAGAAAGAACAGTCGTATAAAGTTCAATATTAATTAAATGACAACTTACATTTTGTCCATTTCCTAAAGTTAATATTACAGGACAATTTTGCCTATTATAGTTATTATAGTGTAGAACAAGTACAGTTTACTATAGTAAATGCTATATATAATACTACAGTGGTTGTCTTGTGGATGCATACATTTGTCAGCCAGATTTTGATTTTGTAATCGTTGCAAAGGCCTTTGAGTTTCAATGTACATTGACCCAAGCCCCTAACACTAACATGAGATTCAATCATATCACTGTAAATGAAACAGAACATATTGCAATGGCATGACCAGCTAAATACAACTAACTGTCCAATGAAAAACAAAGGCGTGGATTGCAAACTTTTGCTTTTGTGTGATATTTCATCATGCCAAGGTGTCATTTCAATGCCATGGACCAGCGAAACATAACCAAAAATGTAATATGTGCACCTTTAAACAAGTACCTGTCTTGTTTTTAACTTTGCTGCCTGGTTATACTGTGAAGCTCATAAAATACTCTATCAAGTCCAGAAAACAGGGTAACAGTTTGCTGACCGAGATTGTGAACATCTTTTAAGATAAGCTCCAATGTGAAGAGGCATTTCTCCTGCCCATTACTGCAGTGTAATAAAGTTTGAAATAGAATCAGCTCGGACATTCTTCATTGTAAGATTTTCTAATCAAACCGACTTTGTCCGCACACTCGAACTCAACCTCTGCTTTAATTCTGAACTCTGATTGTCCTTTTATTCGCTCTCGCCGAGCTTTACCTTTTCCAGCGGAAAACGTGTTAGATTAAGCGTGCCGGAAAGGATAAGACCATTGTCTCTTTATCTCTCAATGTCTCTCTCAGGGCCGCGATGGCTTGTGAAGTGTTAAATGAGGTTTTCTCTCTATAAGACAGCTCTGTATGGAAGGCTTGCCCTGGGCCTGCCCAGACATCTTCCAGGTTTCAAAGCCCCTTCTGACTCCAGCCGTCTGCTTTGTGAGCTGTGATGAATGTATCAGAACCACTGTGATTCCAGTGTTGAGCCTTGGGAGATGAGGTCGAGAGCCATCTCGAATTCTCATTACTGAAGCCCAGGATACTGCCAGAATTCTCCTGGGATGGGCCGAGTGTATTTTTAGGTCTGTTGCTATTGGGAGAGACTCGACAACCAATTTTCAAATGGTCATCGGGAAGTGAACAAACGATGGGAACTGGGACTAAAGATTTGGCGATAGAACTACTCCGGATTTAAGCAGACATGCATGTGTGTGTCTGAATTTTTTTCCCTTAGTTTCTTATATTCTTTTTTGACATATTAGAATTGTTTAACGATATAACAGAAGTATCACTCAATCAAGTCAGAAATTTGACAAAATACGTCGAGACTAATGTGTCTCTTCTTTCTCAATTTTACCTGTTTATCTCTCCTAAGGAATTTGATGAATTTGAGATCTAAGAAAAGGTTTATAACTGAAAACTCTATTAACCCTATGGAAGTGGAAACTCTGAGCCGTACAGTATCCCGTGGATATGCTTATTTCCACATCCACGTCTGGAGTTGAAAAGGTTACATTGTGTAGGGATGTTCTCCTGGGATGCAGACAGCCTCGGTAAATCCTGATTCATAAACACAAAATAATCTCACATCTTGTCAGTCCACATCCCTAGAGGGCACTGTGCTCTGAGTTTGAAAAACATGAGTTTACCCAACATCACTTTTAGTTCAAAAACTATAAATGAGGACAATTCCTGGGACAAAGTCCCCGGTGCCCATGGTCTGCCACTATATACCTGACCCGCGTGGAGAAAATTGGAATCTCAAATGAACCCATGACCAGTGATAGTTACTCAAAAATTAAATGGGTGTCATCATTTTCATGCACTCTTGTTTTAAAGCTTGTGTGACTTTCTAACTCAGAACACAAAAGAAGATATTTTGAAAAAAGTTGAGACTGCGTGGACAGTTACCAATATCTTACAAAATACTTTCTTTTTTATTCTGCCCATGGAAGAACGCCATCAATAGAATGGCCTAAGTGTGAGATAATGATATCATTTTGTGGTAAACTATACTGAAAATATGGGTTGTTGGGTTTATCCTGTACATGGGTTTCACATGATTAAATTAAGTTATTCCAACAACACATTTTTTAAAGTTTATTTCAAGTTATCTTATTTCGACTGGAGCGAAAAACATTCTTTACATTTCACATTATAAAAAATGATAGGAATAAATCACCTTATAAACAAATGCAAGTCAATGGTTGCCAGTAACCAACATTTTTCAAAATTGGTTCTTTGGTTTTCTGCAGAACAAAAATAGCGATACAGGTTTAAACGACAAAATGGTGATAAATTATACAGTTTTTGGATATACATAATCACAAAAATAAGCATAGATTTTTTTATTAGTTTGAATGTTAAAGTTATTAAATAAACACATATGTTACCCTATTTCAGAGGAAGCAATAAATTATTTCAGGTGGTTTTTTCCTAAATTTCATTCTAAATGAATTGATTCGAATTAGCTAAATCATAAACTAAAGCAGCTGAATGGGTGCCAGTTACCAACATTTTTCAAAATATCTTCTTTTGTGTTCTGCAAAACAAAGATAGCAATACAGGTTAAAAACAATAAAAGGTATTTGTTTTTGTATGGCTTACAATACACACATGCACAACATTTAAATGTATGGCCAAAGTTTTTCACACAGAATCCAGCAAACACACACACAAACAAACACAAAGCTTTTTGTGAAAATGAAGCAAGACAAAAAGTAAGCAAAGTTTAAGATTTCAGACAGATTTCATAAGAGACTTCTGTTTGTGCTCAAATCTATCGCTGTCCCAAGAGCCCACTTAAACTCTACGGGGTGGCACATACCCTGAATTCTCTGTAATGAAAAGAAACCAAACATAAAACGAATGCAAACATGAGCCACGCTGTCTCTTCTTGCCTGTCGAGTTTAATTCATATTCACTCCGAGTGAGATTTCTGACGGTTGTTTGCTCTAAATATGAGTTAAATCCTGATATAAACAATTGATTATAATGTGCTATGAGGGGGCTGTTGTAAACACTGGAGCTGGGATGTGTTTATTACAGTCATACGGACGCTTTGCTGGCTTTAAATTCCGAAGGGCTGAATTTGAACAACATCTAGTTTGTGAATTCTCCATTGGCATGACTGTCACAATACAAACACAAAAAGTGCTACAAAGCATGAATAATCTAAGACATAAAATGGTGGGCTTGAATAATTTATGGATACTAGACTATGAAATAATGAAAAGTAAGTATGGAGAGCAAATGACATCTCAGCTGGTCTTTGAATTAGAGTGATGTGCTGCCTGGGTTGACAGCTGAAATGAATTACAGAACATGACTGCCAGCTACCATCTACTCCTAAAATGCCATTGCTCCTTAAGCAATGTGCTGTGTAACTTATACATTTGACTTTAAGGTCATTCAGGGAAAGTTTCAAAAATGAATAATATATTATTATCACATAATCTTATTTTAAACATGTTTTTTCCCGTCATACAAATTCTCACGAGTGTGTAGATTTTGGTTGCTTCTAGTGCCGATGTTAGAAACTGCATCCAACTGCTTAGGCCATCACTCCCCTCTCCTTTCCAAGCATTATGGCGGCTGAAACAGGACAAAGATGTCATTCTGCCTTCACTTTTTTTACAGCAGTTTGTTCATTTAGGGCTACTGTTGAAACATGGCCAATTTAGTCTAAGAGGATACTGTATGTATAGCTCATTCTGAGACAAAATAATACAAAAGAAGGTATTTTAAAAGAAGAGATAACTAAATAACAGTGGCACCCATTTACTTCTACAGCGTGGACACAAAGTCAAGTGAACGGGTGCAAGTTACCAACATTCTTCAAAATACCGTCGTTTGTGTTTTGCCGAAGAAAGAAAGCTTTTCATGTTTAAGAAAACATGGGATGAGTAAATGACAAACCATCACGTTAACAAAGGATTTGAGGTTCATAACCTGGAAATGAATACACACATCATTTATATGGACAACATTTAAGTGTATGCCCGAAGTTGAACAAGTGACTCCTGCACTCTAAACCATGCGTGACCAACATCTTTAACCTGTTGAATTTTTGTTTTTCTCTTACAAGATATTTTGTCATGGTAACTAAAATATTTGACTTAATGGTGCATCGGAAATATTATATTTTAGTGCTGGTGCTACAACCCAAATCCGTCATCTCCCCAAACCAATTAGCCAATGCAGCCCCTTGTGTTGACCTCAGTCCTTGCCGATGATCTCGACTCCAGGAACACTAGGGCTTCATTCTCCTCAGATACCATTCCATCTTCCACTAATGTGTGCCAAGGGAAGTGCCAATCTGACCAAGCCTGATAACATACACGCCTGTGGGCACCCACCCTCTCTCTTAGCCAGGGTACCAGAGCTGTGGGCATATTGTCATGGCACCAGAAGTGTGTCGGATGGGATTGAAGCACCAGCTATTGCCACGTTTGTTACATCCTTTTGCTTTGAAGAAGAGCTTTATGGATGAACCCCTAGAGAGACACAAACTGCTGTAAGTGTGTTTGTAAATCTCTGAGTGCATGAGTCTATTTTAATGCTAAATGAAGCCTCCTATGATGTTTAGTTTTTATGTCATCTATGTGGGTCTGTAGATCAGGATACTGTCAACAGAATGCGGTGTGAGAATGGATCGAAGTGTGTGTGTGTGTGTCTATGTGTGTAATATATATCCAACACTATGATTATTTGTGTGTAGTCCATATGTGCAAGTGATGACACCTCTGTGGCTTGCGATCAAAATAATTTTGTATGTGTTTGTGTTACTAAAGTTGTTAACATAGGCAAGTTTCTTCATCCACAGTGTATTAATGCCTAAATAGAAATGTAAATGTAGTGTTTTTTTCTGATCCACAAAGATATTTCGAAGAATGTAAGAAGCTGACATTTCTAGGACACCATTTATTCTACTATGATAGTCAATGCCGCCCCACACATTTTATATAACTTTCCTCCAAATATCTTATTGATTAAGTGAACAAAGAAATATATATAGGTTTGGAACACCTTGAGGATGATTAATCCATGACTTTCATGTTCGGATGAACCATCCCTTTAAAAATGTGTAGAGCTCTTTAAAGAGAGAATAGTATTTGTCTCGTCCTATATTTGGTTTGATGACAACTTTCACATTTCTCACTGTCGCATCTAGCATAAACATAGACCAACAAAAATCACATCATAAATCATGCAAACAGACAACGATACGCTCAAAGACTTCCAAGCCCATTTCAGGAAACCTTTTCAAGGTGATGAAATGTGATATGATTTGAGATGAAAGACATCTTGCCCAACACAGCCCTAGGAGTATGTCTTTTAAAAAGCTATTTAAAGAACTTTGCCCCCAAAAAACACGGAAATATGATTTACTGCCTTTCTTAATTACTGTCAAGAAGGCAGCGTGCAGGATACGATTCAGAAACTGCAGTCAGCAAATGACCCGTGGCAACATTTGGGTACAAAGCTTAACAACTGCCGGGAAAAATGTTGTTTTCTCTGCCACGGAACAAGTGTTGAAATGTTTGTTGTTAGCAGAGGTTTTTCCCATATCTATCATGCATAATTCATCATTTATGCACAGAATGCAGGATTTGTAAGCGTTTAATAGATTAATGTCTTGTTTACTTGACAAATTGTGTCTGAATTTATGGGGGGGAGAGGGAAAAGCTTAAAAAGGTTTTGGAGTTTGGATTAGTGGATGAACATGTTTCAGTCCGAAGTGTGCACATTTAATATCATTTGGGAATAAAAACTTTTATGGGGATTTATATGTGTTAATGTCTAGCTTTTTGGTTCACAAATACGCATTGAATCAATTGTTTTAAGGAAAAAAAATCATATTTAAACTAGAGTGATCATTGCTTTAAGTGGAAATATCTAAAGCTTGGCAAGAAAATATATTTTATCTAGTTATGGGAAAGAAAATATACAAATTAAGTAAATTTTTCTTAAAAACAAGTAAAATAATCTGCCACTAAATAAATTTGTTTTACTTTGTTTTATGTAATTTAAGATGATTTTTTTCACAACATTGGAAGATTATTTTGCTTGTTTTAATCATACATTTTCTTTCCTAAAACAAGACAAAACGACCCGAGTCAACTTCCTTGCCAAGGAAATGTGCCTTGATGTAAGAATTGGATATTTCTACCAAAAAACAAGACAATAAAAAATGAATAAAAAAGCGTTTTTGTAGTGGATTAAAAGAATTTTCCTATTTTATCATTTTTAATTCCAAAGCATTCTTCTTATTTTCATACTGTATGTGATCAGAATTCTATATGTTGCTCTATTTAAAATTATTACATTCACTTGATTCTCATAGATGTTTGTGTTTATCTTGTAAATGTGTTTCACAGTAGTTGTTCATGCTATTTAATTTCTCAGGAGAGCTAAGTCAAGTGTGATTCACAATGTCTGGGTAATCTCGCTTTCTTTAGTTTTTATCTCTCTTTCTCTGTCCTTCTCCAGCTCTGTATGTGTTGGCAGGCCTGTCACGTTAAATGTCTCTCAGCAGAGGAAGTGTATGTAAGTTCGCAGGGTGTGATCAAGATAAAGATCTTGAACCGGCTGCAGTGTCAGAGGGCAAAGGAGTGAAGACTTGAGGTTGGATTCTGTGCTTCCATCACTGAACAGCAGATCCACTGAATAAAACATGACATGTGGTCATGTTCCTCAGAGGTCACAATGGTTTAAGGGTTAAGGTTTGGACCAGTAATGTGATTCAGTGGAACAGAAAAATATTGGTCGCAATTTTAATCCAGCTTTGATCACTGTTGAAAAAAGATGATACTCAAAAAAACGTACACTGTACAATTTACAAAATCGAGGATAATTTAAAAGAATTGAAATTAACTAAACATACTCTTCAAATATTTGTTTACATTAGTAAAAACTTTTTTTATTAATTTACCTTAAATATTTATATTAGAATTAACAATAATATTCTTCTATTGTACAAAATATATATATTAACATTTTTTATAAACATTTATAGAAATGTATACATTAGATTTTCTTCATTTCAAATGTTTTACATTTATATAATGTTATATTCATTACATAAACTTTAATTAAGTTGTTAAAAGTTGTTCACACACTTTTAAAACTATATACCACATCATTAAACTATAAAGCAAATCGCAAAAAAATTATTGTTGAGGAAGACATTTTTTGAGATAAAAAGAAAGTGTGAAGTGAGAGAACTGTTTTACTTAAAATACGTTGGTGTATTTTATTTGGAAGATGCTGTATTTAGGTTTAATAATACTTTCATAATGTTATAGTCGTGTTAGTACTACAGTGTTATCACTGTATTTTTATATTTTTTATATTGTTACATAGGCTATGGCTTCACATGGTGTTTGTGTTGTAAAGTGACACCACATGTGTACTGTCTATATTGTGAAGTTGCTTAAATTGCATATAACTTATAATAATTATAAGTCTAATGAGTAATTCAATCATCAGTTATTATGTAATTAAAACCTGCATAACTCTGTATATAGTGGAACACAAAACAAGATATTTTGAGAAATGTCTGTGTGATTTGTGATTTAGAGGTGGAGATGCAACAACTTTCATTTTGGGAAACAGAGTTTTCATTCTAATTTCTCTTACAAAGAACATGTTAGTATTGTTATTTAAATTTGACATATTTTACATAACATGTCTTTACTGTTTCAATGAATCACAGAAAACCAGTTCGTCCCGAGTGTACCTCAGCCTTTTTTCAGTTTTTCCTTTTAAACTGTAAAAGGTTAATTCCATTTCCCTCATGCTTACACAAACACGTTCAGCTGACAATCCCACAAATACCCGGATCTCTGTTGGCTATGCTCCTGGTTTGTGACATTCAGACAGGAAAAGAGGGAACGTGCTTGTGTGCAGTACACAGACTCGGCCGGACTCTGCCACCTGCTAGCTGCCTGTGAATGCCAAGGTGCCTCAGGGCATTTGCAGGCACACCACTGATTCACATGTTCCCCATCCTGCCTCTGTGTCCTTTCATTACCACGGAGTAAGGATTTGGGGAGGGTGTCTCTTTCTCTCTCTCTCTCTCTCTCTCTCTCTCTCTCTCTCTCTCTCTCTCTCTCTCTCTCTCTCTCCTCAGGAGGAGACCACCACAAGCCGATGTGACAGGAGCACAACTCCCGGTCTCTTTCCATCTGTGGACTACCGTATGCCGCCAACCTGTTGTGACCTTTGACTGTCTCCAGGTTTAATAAGGCAAGGGCAGCAAGTAAGGGTCAGTCTTTACTCTGTCAGGGGCTTGGGGTATAAGGGGGAAAGTGACAGGGGAAGGAGGGGTGCACTTTATAAAATTACATTTTTAAATGTCGTAATTCAGTAAATAGACTGTTTAAATTTTGTGTGTGTGTGTATATATATATATATATATATATATATATATATATATATATATATAGGTACAAAAATGAAGTAAATTGAAGTTGTTAGAGGCGTGCATATTTAGAATAAATTATAAGATTATTATTTTTAATATTGAGCATTAATAAATCATTCACAATGAATTGAATTAAATACTTCTACAATGCTGTATGCCACACACGGCGGTTGGTATCCTGACTTGTTTTCGCATCTGAGTCGACTGCCCTGTCACACTCAGATGTGACGCTGTGCAGGAAATGACATGTCCCGCAGCAGGCCGCAGTATTCCAATCTCACCAATACATCTGTGTCACAGTCTCTCCACAGCCTGACAGTCTCTACTGTCACTGAACCCCAGAGACAATCACAACAACACAACACCGTCATATATGCTTAAATTGATAGTTCACTACAGTTGTTCCAAGCCTGTGTAAATATCTTTGCTGGTAAAAATAAAAATGGTACCCCAAATCTTTTGGTGTCCTACATTCTTCAAAGTATCTTATTTATTTGTTTAACAGAACTATGTTTGTCAATGGAGTCCACAAACTGTTTGCTAACAAGCATTCTTCCAAATATCTGTCTTCGTGTTTATCATTATGAAGAAATTCATATAGATTTGTAACGACACAAGGAGTAAATAAGAGCAGCAAAAATCCTTCCTTCTTAAAACAGATGATCAGACCTTCGAGAAAAGTGAATTAAACATCTCAAAGGAAATCCCGGGTTAGGATGAATTGTTTTGTTTATGAGTAGAGCCACCATTGAAACAATAAGGTGTCAGATTAAGCCATTAGGTATTAATTACATTAGAAACAACACTATGATAATTATTGTCACTAATTGCCTTTAATGTAACAAAAGCAGAGTTTAGATCAGTACAGTACAATTTAATATAAGGAGCAAAGCTGAAAAGTATTGAGCCACTGTCGGCTGTGATTTTCTGACATTGTGTTTAAAGGTTTAGGGTCCATCTGTTGTAATAGGCCTTAAAGGGATAGTTCACTCAAAATGAAAATTCTATCAAGAACTGATCATTGTCTAGTTGTTCCAAAGCTGTATAAATCTAGTGGTTTCGATGAACACAGAGAGAGCTACTTAAATGAATGTTTGCAACCAAACATTTCTTGGACCCACCGGGGAAACTTTTCTGCTGTCCTGCATTCTTCAAAATATCTCATTTTGTGTTTAACATAAAAAATTATGATTATTTTCACCTGGGAGTCAATGGGGTACAAGAACTGTTCCGAATATCTCTCTGTCTTCTTCAGACTAAAGAAATGTTTCCAGATTTGGAACAACTCATATACTGACGGATATTTTTTGGGGTGAATTATCACTTTATCCATTTTTTCAGTTAGTAATGCTTTACAGTATATTTATAGTATCATTAACGAAAACATTTGTAAAAACATGTTTGGTTTAATCCGAGAACAGTTTGGTTGTATTCTCTTCTCTGGATTATTTGTTCCAATAAGACAATAATAAGTAGATAATCTAGAACTTCACATAAAACATGCCGACAAGCATGAGAGAAGCAGTGTGACCTTTGACATATTTATCAGTGTCATGATGTCATTATTAGACACTTAGTTTATAAATATCAGCTTTGCACGCACACACACACACACACACACACACACACACACACACACACACACACACACACACACACACACACACACACACACACACACACACACACACACACACACACACACACACACACACACACACACACACACACACAGTTTTTATTTTGAGGATATTTATTGTATTTGAACATTTCCTCAAACAAACAATGGTTTCAGTTGCTTCCTCTGTAAAATTTGTTGGGGTTTAATATATTTTCTACCTTGACCGATGAGGCCAGATATCTGTTTTACCTCTAGTTGGTTGTGATATATGAAAGTCTACAGGACGTGCAACCTTGTTCATCTAGGCACCCTGTCTTGTACCTCTGACAGACTTCACAGTGAGTAATTGAAATTAAAATTCGCTCTCTGGCAAGTATAAAATCTGCCATGTTTACCCGGGCACGTCATGTTTCCACCCAGATGAACATTCTGAATATGATCGTCCTCCTCGATGCTCACTCTGAGAAAGAATTTGTTGTGATTGATGAGTTTCAGAAACAATGATCTCCTTTCAAAATCCCCGATCCACAGACACACGACGCACTGATGCTGAGCAGAGGATGTGCACATAAGTGAAGGCATCGCCCACACATGTCTAGTCTTCTGTAGTTCACATTAATCACATGCTTATTAATGTCAGCTATAATTCAATCAGTCTGACTCCTGTGCGTTTATGCAGACTCTCACAGAGCATTAGGACGTCTCCACAGGGCGAATTCTTATACATGCATTTGTTATTACACACTTAGTACACACAACATAATAAACATTGGTAAGTTTGCCAGACTATAACTGAGTGTTCTGCAACACTAAGGTTGTGAACTGAACTACTTTATCAGTGTGCTATACAATTTTTTTTACATTTTTCTTAAACAATGTGTTATTTGACCTCGTGTGAATGTGTTGGAGTCAAGTTAGAAAAAATGATCCCTAATGAAAATATTGTGTTTTTAAGTCAAATGTATCTCAAACATAATATTCTGTACTACGTAGAACTCTCAGGCATGGCATTACTAATTTGCAGTGATGTACCATTAGAAATACACATTTCTAAACATTTATTTTGTCAATATTTCTAATAATCCAGATTTTTACTATGCAGTTCTGTGAAGAGACTTTTCACAATACTTCAGGTTTGCAGGTAGATGTCCTGAAGGGTCTTGAAGACATTAACACTGATCTTCTGGATTTATTGTTCCTCTGTTTTTCCTCTCTTTATATCATGTAATAATAGATAATGACATCAGATCTCTACGTGGAGCACATCTTGTGCGTACAAAAATCTCACAGGAAATTACAAATATTGGCCAAATTAATGTTAACAAATGCAATCTCTAAAATGATATTGGTGTGAAAATGCTGCTCTGCCCTAGAGGTACTGCATTAAACATTTTCAAGATAAATGTAAAAATAAAAATGGTGGATGGACAAAAAATAAATAAACTAAAAATAATTCCATTAACACTAAAAGAACTAATAATCAAAATCTCCTAATAGTATTTATATTGTAATGATATTTTAAAAATATATTTTAACATTTGAAGATTAAAAGTCTGTTCAATTTTGTAGATTAACTACAACTAACAACTAACAAATTTATTAAATATTAATATTTTTTTTGTTTTAAATTCAAAGACATTTGTAAAGGTTCCACCATTAAACAAAATATTAAATATCGTCACCTACAATAATACCAAAAAATATTACATTGTAATATTTAAAACTTCAGTGAATATTTTGATATATTCCAAGGTTTCAAATTGTTAAGTGAATTCATGTTCTTAAATGTAATCCTTTTCCAACACTATACCATTTATGTTTTATTTATGTCATATGCTCTTGGGAATGAGATCTTTTAAAACAGCTCACCAGGTCATCCTGTTCACTGTCACAAATCAAATTAGCCAAGCGAGCGATTAATCTTCCTGTCCAACACTCTTTGAAAGGAAGCTGACACCTTATTCATTTTCTTAATTAGATCTCTTTTTAGGTGTCGCAGTCGTCCCCCTTAATTACAGCTTTCTTTGACTCCTGCACTTTTAAGTCAGCTTTATAAACTGTTTGCGCAGTGTACGGGAAGCCACTAAAAGGAGATTAGAGTTGATAAATTGGATTAAAGTGCTGAAGAACTGTGTTAGAATGACATGGGACAGTGATAATTCTGGACATTGTTTTTGGGCTGTTGAACAAACATTGAGACAGTTTGCAGATCAGACTTTAAGTGTTCCTTTTAAAGAATAAAATTACTGAAAAACACATCTGTTTAAAAATAAATAAATATGGTATTTTAATACTTTTTTCCACTTTCTGTTGGTTAAGATTAAGAAAATCCCTGTTTTAAGACAATAACAATGGAACAAATCTGTGCAAAGAGAGTCCTGAGATTTTGCTGGCGTTCTTAAAAAAATCATTATTTATATAATTAATTTTTATTAGTCTTTTTATGTCATCACATGCTTCTCACTGGGTTACGTCACTTTTCTCAAGCCAAATTTTTTTTCCATTCCCTAAACAGCGAATTTAGACGTTAAATAAAAAAATAAGAAATTACGTTTTAATAGAGATGCACTGATATATTGGAAAATAATTGATTTAAAAACATCACCAGCTTAATATGCAATATTCATAAAAATCATAAGAATTAAAGGCAGGTTCCTCTACACATTAAGAACTGAAACTGCCTTTACTGCTGATTGGCTACACGATTGATTTTAGACTCTGAACCGATTGAGTTTTCTAAATGTTAATTTTATAGTCCCTGACTTAACTAACATATTCATCTGAATTTGGTTAATGCAAGATACTTGTCCATCAACCTATCGGTATCGGCTGATAGCACACATTTAGTATCGGTGCAACTTTGTTTTTGTGTTACAGTACAACATTAGATGTTCATTGGCATTAATTATAATAAGTATTTGGTTATAACTGTACATCTTTATTTTTGATAAAATATTTTGCCAAAAAGCAAAAAAAAAAACAATAACTAAACATGGTTTTTCATATTTGTACGCGAAACTCTGTCATTAAAAAAACAACATTGCCTAATTGCCATATTTACACAAAAAAGAAATGAAAAAAGAGAATCATAAGAAAACATTTTTTAAATGAGCAGCACTTGTATTTCTCCAGTGTATTAAGACTATCCTCAAATCTAAATTCAATTACATGGTTCTATGTGCTGTACTCATGATTAAAGGAACATCCTTGATCCAGCAATGACCCCAGAGAAATGTGCCATGAGTTAAACCAACCCCGCAAGTGTGAATTTCCCATTCATAAATATACAGCTATCAAGTCATTAGACACGATTTCATTATAAAAAATTAAGTCACAATAAAATATTAATAAATTTGTAGTCAAAGTTATGTGACGGTATATGCAAGCGAAAGAACTTGAGCACAGTAAACATGAAGTCCAGACGGTTAAGGAGTCAGTTTGTCTTTAAATGGGAATCAATTCCCTTTGCCTAAAGCATGAACATTTTCTACCTTTGAGTCTAGCTTTGAATAAGTGAATGTTAGAAAAGGCCAATAAAAGAGTTTGGCCGTCTGTCAGGAGTGAATCTGATGAGGCCGCAGTACTACACGGCCGACCCGAATTTTATTGATCTTGCATTGTGAGATCATAAGATAACAGCCAGAAATGGTTTAAAGCTGATTTAAACCGGGGTTTGGACATTTTTATTGCTTTCACGCGGTCTGGTGAAATAAGGAAGTTTGCTGGTACATATTCAGCCTACAGTCGGTATTAAAGATGACAGATGCTAAAGAAATTGAAGCTTCTAGTTTATTTGTCTGCTCGACACCTGCTACCTATAGCATCTAAACAACCCGGACTTTATAAATGCAAAAGAAAAATATTTTCATTGCCTTTATGTTATATATACAGTTTGTATGTCTTATATTCCATTATTTCAAGATTACAACAATTGACATTGCTACAGTAACTTTCTGATGCCTGTTTGTCATTTAGTTGTGTGTTTTAGGCTTCATATTGAAATGAATAAAGAATGTTGAGTCAATGTCAAATAAATATGTGAATTTATAAATAAGCCGAATAAAAACAAGAAAAGTGTTGTGCGTGTGTGTGTGTGTGTGTGTGTGTGTGCGTGTGTGTGTGTGTGTGTGTGTGTTAAACCTGTCAAGCTCTGGAGAAAAACAGGAGATGTGATAAAAGCTTCTAGAAAGCATGAGAATAAATGATGGTTGAACAAAGAAATGTCATGATGTAACATGAAAAGAATATTCTAATGAAATCCATTAAAGTTTTCCCATCGGTGAGGCTTTTGATTAAAAATACTTCAATAAGACCGGTGAAAACATATTTAACTTGTCAAAACAATAAGCAGCAATAGAAAGAACGCAGTGTTTTCACAGTTCTGTTTCAGACCTCAGTGTTGGTTTCCCATATGCATGAATGCTTTTTATCAACAGATTTTCCCCCAAAATATATTTAAAATCTAAATTTTACTCTGAGCTAGCTGGTCATGAAGTACATGAATATAAGCTCCCCTAACCATATAATGAACAATCCTGTACATTTTCAGATCTTTCGAATGACGGATCCCCATATCTCTGATAAACCCGTGAACCTCTGGGTTTGTTAGGGATTGAGGAAGGTTGAAATCTGGCAAGAGACAGCAACAGCAATTTCTGCATGTCCCGAAAGGAAAGAAGTTGTTGTGTATAACACAGAACCACTGAGCAAGAAAATGATGGATTTCTCAGTTTGGTCTGTCTCATACCTGTAAATTTCATATTTGGTTTGTTTTGAGGGAACACAGGTGGGAGGATAAACCAAAGGGCAGATGTAGTATTATGAGCGTAGCCTTAAACTTTAAGCTCTCTGAAGATTAAAACATACATTACATTCTACACAACACATCATAATTCAGATACTCTGTACTACATCTCAATACAATTGTATTGTAATGGATATCTGAAAATGATTCAAATGCTGGATTTTTAAGATTATTGTCAGTTTTTCAGATTGTTGTAGTTGTATAGTTGTAGTGATGTTTGGTATAGTCCACACAAAAAGCAAAGAACACCGATTTTTGGTTTGGTTTAACACAAAGATATTCAGAAGAATGTAGGAAACTGAGATTTCTTGGGGAGCCATTGACTACCATGGTACAAAAAATATTGTTATATTAATTTAAATTTTGTTCTGTGAATTTTACTAAGAATTGAGTAAAGTAAACAATTCTGGAGCAGCTTTGACTACAATTAAATATTTGATTTACTATGGAAATCAATGGTTCCCCTGAAATCTCAGCTGGTTATCGATCCCAAATATCTCCTTCTTGTTCACATTCCTACAGGTTTACAATAACTTGAGAGTTATACATGACAGAACTTTCCTTTTCGGTTGGAAAATCCCGAATGTTTCCATTCTCCAGTAATCCCAGCTATGGTGCTTAAAAAAAAGATGTAAGGCAACCCAAAAGCAAAGTCGGTCCATCTAAAGTCAGTGCATTCACCGAGTCGTGCATCTAAAGCTTTCACCTGATCAACACAGACGTCAGGAGTGGTAAAGACATCTGGATGCAAAGTTAGCTCTCTCTTTAAAATGATTCTGGACTCTCTCCACTGCGGGACACCATTATTCTTATTCAAGAAACAGATGCATGAAAGAGAATTTAAAGCTCTTCCTTAAGCATCCACCCCAAAGCACCTTTTAAGACCCATCCACATTAAATCCCCGAATACACAGTGAACAAAATCCCTTCATTTACATTCATTTTGCAGGATAATCTCAGCGTTCTGTCTCAGCCGCAGCATGTTGTTAAAAGTCTGCCGCTGGAGCTTCGATTCCTTAAACACGCCGAACGCACGTTGGGAAGCTCTGTATCCCTTTAGATGGATAAACAACAGCAAAATGAGGGAACGCCTCATTGAAGAGGAGAAAACACCGCTTTTTTGTTTGCAGTTCCCCGCCTGGCATTCTGGGAAAGCTGCTGGGAGATCGATGTAGCTGTCAATCTTGGACCCTCTGTGACTTCGCTGATAAAAAAATGACTTGAAACATAATGAAACAGATTTTTTCACATTGAATGATTAACAGTATGGTACGTGTTGAGGAGAGAAAAGAACCTGGAGGATTCATTATAAGAGTCAGATGGGAATACTCTTGGCGTGGAACAAAAAATCTGTACCCTAATTGAATAAGTTAACCAAATGGGCAGTGTTGATAAATGCAGAGGGCCACAGGGAACCGTATAATTCCCAAATTCAGTTATGGATGTCTGCATATACAGAATGCAGACATTGCCCTGCGTGTTTCCCTTTTAAACTTTTTTCTTCATTAGAGGCCGAATCAACCTATCATGACGGGCAAAGTATCTCTTAATGGTGAAAATATTTTAATCATATCTGCTGGTTACCATATATTTACATTGCCCTTTATAATATTATAGATAAATGCATTATTTTTAAAGTGAAATATCACCAAGAAATTAAACTTTTTATGTCATTTACCCAACCTGCAAGACTTTTGTGCCGCAGAACAAAAAATAAATTATTTTGAAGAATGTTGGTTACCAAACAGCAGTGGCACCTATTCACTTCTATTTTATAGAGACAAAACAAATGTAAGTAAATTACTGTCTTCAAAATATCTTAATTTGTGTTCTGGAGTATAAAAGACACGGGTTTGAAATGACAAGAGGATGAGTAAAGGAATTTTAATTTTTAAGTGAACTGTCTGTAATTTCCAAAATTAAGTATCATGTTCTAATAATAGTATTAAGAGCATTAAAGTTCATTTTCAATCCCTATAGGATTTTAATCTTGGCCATAGTCATATATTTTCAAAGAATGTTTACATTGTATTAATTGTATTGTAATAAATTATTGGTAAAGCTTTTTTGCAGAAAACCGTAAATCACAAAAAAACATATTGAGCTGTGTTTTGGCAGACCGGGGCTAAAACAACAGTGTACACAAACGTTCACACTTACTAAATTCGTGATTTCTTCTCAGTGTTGTTTCTACAATGTTTTTACAACTACTGATTTACAACATTACATGTACAGCAGTGGGCGCTTATGACAGATAAAAACCATTAACTTACCCGAGAATATTTCCCAACTTTTAAAGGATTTCCTTACATACACGGAACCAAGCATCATATCATCAATGCAACACAGAACACCTTACAGTTGACGAAACGAATACATGTCAAAAGCATGACCTCTTAATAGAATCATGCAAATCAAAAGAGAACAGCGCTACAACAGATAAATCAAAGACAGACAGGGGGTATAGAAAACCTTTTTAATATTGATTTCTGATAAGGCTGCACGTCTATCTATTAGGGACCAGGGCTACTGTAGTTGCATGTCTAGACTGATTCCAGTGAAGAGAAATGACGCCCATCATTTCCCCATGATCTCATTCACCTTGAAGACCACATTACACAGCAAAGCAGAAACACCTTTAATGACAATTACAGTGCTTAACACATGGTCATTTCCCTCTGAATTAACGCGAAGGTACGGTGGATAATTGGAACTAACACGCTGCCAAGCATTATCAAGATGTTATTTCACTCCAAATGAAACTCAGCTGCCCTAAGATACTGACATATTAACTAAAATATTAAGAACTATGTCGGCCCATCGACATAGATCCATTAATCGTGTATTCTATTGTGTTGTATTCATGAAATCTACACAAGCATCTATTTTCATAACAGCATGGACTGAATTAAGATCGCTCTTTCTATATGAATGGAAATCTATGTTCCAAGCATCTGTTTTAGTTTAGCCAGTGTCCGTCCATCCTTCTCATACTCTTATTTCAAAGAAAAAATGCAGAATGTCCATTATGACAAAAGAAGATGTATTTTCCACAGACAGGGGATTAATTGTACTTCTTGTTGAAGGAACCAGAACAGAATACAAGACTTACATAGTTTCAATTTAAACCTCTTGAACAGGTTTTAAGGGCATGTTAGGTCTTCGCGTGACATCTTTTAATATGCATCTATATGTATATATACAGAAATATATACAGTTACTTTGAAAACAAAGCTCCCACGAAATATACCGAGCATGCCGACAAATAAAGAGATATCTTGTCGAAGTTAGTGTAGACGGTGAGGTGACCTTTGACCCCGGGGACATTGGTGGACTCAGTGGGGAACTCAGAATTAAAATAGCAGGGCTTTCGCAAGCTTGCAGTCTTCAAGCCAGCGTAGACAGCGACGACAAAACAATGAAGGAATTAAGATGTCTCCTGTTGATTTCCACCTCATTTTTCTCTGATCATCCATCATCCCCCAAAGCATCCGTCCATCCGTCATTTACAGCTCTTGGGATTGTCCGGTTTACCGAAAGTGTGGCAAAGTCTTCAAATATGAGTTCGCATCCGGTAAACGCCCCTAAAGGCCGTTCAACGGTGGAGAGAAAAGAAAACCATAACCGCACAAAGCTGTTGGTGTCCAAGATGCTTGAAAACACAGACTGCTTTATTTATACGATATTAATGTTCCTCGGCACCCGAATACGCAAATCCTATCTTGAGCTCCGTGATTCATCCTTCTTTATTGTTAAGTCACAGGTAATCCAGTCAAAACCCCCTTTAATGTAATGGTTTCTTCCACCGTGACAGAGAATCCAAATTCACTGCATGTAAAGGAGCTCTTTGTTAGGTCCGGGGATGAATCTGAAAACAGAAAAAGGGAGGGGAAACACACAAATGCACACTTAGAACAATGGTAAAATGTTGGGGGGGAACGATTCCCAAAAGGGACGGTTTTTGTATTTCACATTTCAAAAGCCACATCGAGCACACATTTGATTTGAATCGAAGCTGTCGTGTATGGATGACAGTGTCTGCATGTCTGTAGGATGCCAGATTGATATCTGACGGTGTTGTAAAGTGTGTTGCATGTAAATCCAGCCTCAGCGCGCTGGCCAATTACATCGCAGCGTCTTTCCCGTTTACACTGCAATGAAATAAGATTCTTTCTGTTTTTCTCGGACTCAAACCGGAAGAAATGACTGATAACGCGGTCACTTAGAATTAGACAATATAGGTCAGTGCTTTCCTAGAGAGCAAACGTCCACCAGGCCGCCATCTCTCGCATGTAGATGAACACATGTAGCGCTTGTTGACAGCATGATGTCATCAGTACAATGAGGCTAATTAAAACCTCAGCCTGTGGCTTTGCCCTCAGCATATAAAGCATACGCCGACATTTCCCGAACTAAATGTAGAGGAAGGAAGTCAGGTGTAACCCACAGATTGAGAGAGAGAGATTCGTAAAGAGAGAGAGAAAAAGGGAGAGAGAGAAATTAGAAGCACCCCTTGAGGCCCCTTGTAACCCAACAGACAGACAGCCATCATGCGGCAAAGTTATTCCCCACGTGTCCTCATCATTATAGGCACGGCCCGGTAGAAGCACAGGAGCTGTCCATCATATCAGAATCCCTGGAGTTGAACCGGTTCACGGCAGTCACTCCAGTCTCCGAGAGGAAAACGGGCATGGCTAGCCAATGACATCACAGCAAACGCGGCTTGACTAACCTCAATAATGAACTCAACTTCTATGGCGTTCCAGCGAAATTAACACGGGACAAGGGAAGACGGACGATTCTTTGAGAAAGAAGGCAGTAATCTCTTTGTTTGAAATAATCCCGACACAAATCCTTACGTCCGCTGACAGCATGCAAACTTTGGCTGACAGCTCCGTTCCAGAATTCTATTTAGTGTTGAATGGTGATTTGTTTTTGCTAAGCTGAACGTTTCGTGTCTTTACACACACGCGCCTCACATTTCACAGGATTTTACGAAGAAAGCCTCATGCAAATTGTCTCCATCGGTTTGCATGGCTCCGGTTATGGATTGTAATGTTGTCATATTTTCCTGCATCAGGTGACCTCTGCTGTCTCCACCGCTTCAGCGTTCGGTCTAGATCCGCATCCCGGAAGAGACCGTCGTCACGTGCCTTATTTGCATTCTAATTCACAAATGACATTTAAATCCGTTTTGCATCACAATTGCCCCATGCATTAAAACCGTGATCTGGTTTCGATTCGTCCGGTCGTGGAGCGAGGCTCTTAAATGAGGATAACGTACAGCAAGACTCCAGACAGCATGAATGTGTTAGAATTAATTTAATGTGACATTGACAGCGGCAAAAAGATACAGATACAGCATGGCACCGGGTTCAACAGGACCCTTGGGAACTGACTTGATAATCATGCAATTTTACCACATTTAATCTTCAGCTTCATCACTTGGCATATTACTTCTGCTCTGAAAAGCCACCCAGATGGGGTTTTGTTATTCACACATCACAGGTATCTGCAAAAATGCCTTCTGTTAAGAGCATGTGTTTCAAAGGCATAACTGCCCGCTAAATCTGACTTGGGGAGGAAATGGAAATCATTAAATATGCCCAGAACATGTTGAGAAGTGAATGTGATGCTTCCAAGGGAAGATTATTTCTGTGAGAAGCATGAAGAGGGATGATTTCATGGTTTGTGACATAAAAATGCCAGGTTTCTAACATATTATATGTGGCCATATCATTCAAATTTCCCCAAATTAAAGTGCTGTCATCATTTACTTACTTTCTTACTTGTCATTAAAAATCTGCACTTAAAAATTAAGTACTGGATTATCGTGAAACAATTTACACTCAAAGAAAAAAAAGTACATTTTAGAGCTTTTAATTGAATTAAATATACTGTTACAATTTTGTGTTTATATGTAAATAAGTAAATCTGATTAACTAAAATATTTCTATAAGAATTCAAAAATCTACATATATTTATATACTGTATATTAACGTATATATATTTTTTATATAAATACTTTTTTCATAACATAAACTTAAATAACGTGTGTACATTTTAGAGATTAATTCTGTCCCACAGAAAAAAATCCATTTAATGTTATTTTAACATTATTTTAATTTAACTGTTTATTTTGATAATATTAACAAAGCCATGTGAATTATTTTTGTGAATACACTTTCTTCTGAAAAAGATATTTTGAAGAATGTTGTTAACCAGCAACCATTCACGTGAATTGTTGGCTTTATTTTTTACATTTATTCATTTGGCAGAAACTTTAATCCAAAGTGATTTACAAGTATTATGCAGTGGCCAATAATCACTGAAGAGCAAATGGAACACTTAAGTCGTTGTCTGCTGGCAGTGGGGTCCGAACCTGCAACCTTCTGCTTATAGGTCCAACTCTTTAACCACCAGACCAAAACTGACCCCAATACAATAGAAGTACATGTGTACTGCCACTTTTTGGCTACAATTATTCTTCAAATTCTTTTCTTTTGTGTTCCACAGAGGAATGAAACTCAAACGGATTTAAAAACACGGGCGACTGAGTGAATGATGACAGAATTTAAATTTTTAGGTGAACCTTTCCTTTAAGGCCTTTTATTCACTTATAATTGCATATTTCTATTTCGGTGCACCCTGATATCTTCTAAGACCCATCGCGAGGGCAGTCCATGTCTCATCTCACATGCGATGGATTAAAATGAAAGAATATGATTTGGGGAAAGCTGTATGCCTTGCCCTCTTTAAAAGCATTGATTTTGAATGTATATAAAGAAACGGAATGCTCTAGCCATTAGGAACGGGTAAAAGAAGGTCTATGCAGGGCGAGTGTGAGGGTCTCTCTCAGCCTCTTGCATTGTGTGCCTTCCTCAAAAGAGGCCTGCCTTGTCTGGAGCTACAGGCAAGGAGGGGGTTCCTCTCTGTAAAACATAAAGGAAAAAAGAGAAGAAACAAGGGTGTCAGGCACACGCTTTGGCTTTCTCTTACTAACATGCCAATTTGAAAAAAAGAAGAATGGACGCCGCAGCGGCGATTGTGTGAAGTACTTAGAATCTAGCATTTGGATTTGTTTGCTCTGATAGACCCACAGTGGGGCGGACTGCCTAGGAAGCGTTTGGGAGGGGTGTGATGTTGAGCGATGGAGGGTGACAGATTAGAAACCGGTGAGATGGTCAAAGGTCTTAATAGAAAGCCAGTGTGGGTGTATCTACTTGTTCTCCGGTGGGGCGGATCAGCCATACATCAACCCAGACCAGTGTATATGCGGGTTATACAGTACGCAAACAGGAAATGCAGCTGATCTAACACACACACATTCACAGACAAGCTCTACACAACTGGAATAGAAGAGGATAATGTCGGGGAACCCACAAACACTGTAATCAAATCCTTTCCACGCCCTGGAGCTTACAAAACAATATTAGCCAATAAGGAGAAAAACATGAATTCCAGCGTTACGCACTTATTACCGACTACATGGTCACGCAAGAATCTTCTAAATGTTTGCGTTTGTTCGAACGGTCATTAGTTTGAGCTGGTGTGGCTGCGGATCTGCGTGCCGACAATTATGCCGTATTAGTACAATGGCACAGTATGTTTTGGAGTGTTGGACCGCACACGCCAAAGACGGTTCGCTCGTGCATCTGTTACTTCATAACTGCATCGGTCTGTGTTCGGTAATTACCACTCCGACTGCCGAGATCACATTTTTCATTTGGTTTGTGTGTGCGTGCGTTTATAAATTACGCTGACAGGAGAACAGACACTGGAGGAGGAATATATTTGTGGCTTCTTAATCAGGCACAGCCTATAAACACACAGACTCAGCAACAATGATGTTTTTGGAGTGTAATGATGTTGATGAGCGGTGATTAAAATGTTCAAGCCTAATCATATGGCTCGAGATGTTTAGAGGAGATGGAAGGCAAACCTTGATGAGTAGACGGACGTCGCCGAGCTTTGGTTGAGCCTCGGTGGTCCACGGAGCTAAAATGTTGAGTATGGCTGCGTATTCTGGGTAGAGAGAAAGACACACATCAGAATTTTGTTTTCTATAGAGTTTATTTGTATTTTAATACTCCCTTGTCACCAAAATACTGCTGGGTATTTGTATATATCTGTATAAATATATTTCTATGTTCTGTTTAATACACTGAAAGATATTAAGAAGAATGTGTGCGGGTGTGATTTTACGGGGCACCATTAACTACCATAGTAGAAAATAATAAAATATCAGTTAAATACACGCCAGAACTGTTTGTTTTCCTAAATTCTTCAAAATATTTTGTGTTCAATACAACATTAAAACATAATATTTTTTAAGTCAATGGTACCCAAAAGTACCCTTTACTGCAAGAGTCACCTGCAAAATTAATATGTTCCTGCCAGATAATAATTTTTAATGGTGCAGACATTCTTATGACCCGGGATATAGGATGAACTCCCTGTGCCGTAAAAATTACAATTCCTATTCATGAAGTATTGCAGCGTTTCTTACAAACATCTTATCAGTGTGGGTCATTTAACTTTAAAAATTCATGTGCCCCCATAATCTTACATTAAAATCACATTAAAATGCACTACGGCCCTCCTCTGGCTATTCAACTTCAATGATGTCAGATGGACAGCGCGGGCAGGGCATCTGTTAACTCCTCCCCTCCAAAATGCCAGTCAGTGGAATGGAAAACACAAGAACTTCCACTGTTTTCTCATTCGATTTTCAGTTTGAAATGCGCCAGAATATGAAAGTTAAGACAATAACAATTTCTGGTTCTTCGTGACTTTAAGAGGCACATTTTAACCTAGCTGGAAATGTCTTGCTCTGTAAAACTCTAGCTGCAGGCACTTTAAGGTGTTTATTAAGCCGAGTTGTGTTGATAACCTTTATACTCTGAGCATGCAAGCTGCTACCCTTTAAAAAAAAGTGTTATTTCGTTACAATAGATAAAAACACGTCAGCTTCGGTGAACATGCAGGCCAAAACATTAACAGTTCCTAATCTGAGATGCAGAATGACCAGTTTCAAAGTGGAAATGCATGTTGGGTTTTTTGACTGGGCACCAGCACTATTTTGGTGTAGAAGGGGTAAAACAGTTTTTTATTATTCTATAAAGAGTAAACATGGATAATGTTCACTATTGTTTCTTTTGATTCAATTAAATGAGAGTTTAGCTTGGCATTACCGGCCAACGGGTCTTAATAACAACTGTTTATGCTTATTGCACGTGTAATGCCAGAGTTGCTTTATTTGCTTGATTAGATTTGTATGCATGATCTTACCTTGGAAACCTCGAAATTCGTCCGGGCACCATCGGATTCCCTTAAGCAGGGCTTGAGATAGTTTAAACAAGAGAGGGAGGCGTGAAGATGCCAGGAAGGGACCTAACCCCCTCCAATGCTGTCTTCTCTCCCTTACACATACACTCTACAAGTATTCATCACTAAAAATCAAAAGCTTCCAGTAATAGTAATCCATAGTAATCTATAGAGGATGGTGTGGTCCCCGCTGTTATATGACCATTATTACATTTATTGACTAATGCACTTCCTGTCCTATGTCATTTTCATGTTGTAGTTGTTTTTGTCTGACTCAGGACTTGTCATCTAGAACCTGTTTTGTTAGTGCTCCTTTTTATATCTCAGCATTAGGATGAATGGAGATGTGTCCTCTCAGCATGAGCCTCCATTTGTAAGGAATAAACAGGTTAGTGTGGTGCATTTTCACACAAATTCCCTATTTAACAGTCTCTCTCGTCTCTGAGTCAGTAAAAGTGTAGCTTATGCAGTCAGTCGAGTTTGTTGAAAACCTTTACAGATGTTTAAAGGATGTATTTACAATAAATTAACACTTTAATGTAAGTTGGATGTCACTTTACCAAAAAACCACATGATTTTCACACGCAAATCATGTTTACGGTGTAACCACATGTCTTGTAACCCGTGAAACAACATGTGATGTGTGTTGTGTTGTGAGCCCTCACCCTCGTGGTCTTGATCTTGTTCCCAGAAGAACACATCCAGCCAGAGTTATCAGGTAGAGTCTTACACTCTTCGCCCTCCAAACACGGCTCCATCTCACACCACCACTTCCCAATCACGATGGAAGCTGCAGACACACAGAAAAAAAAGGGTTTCAAATAAATGAAAAATATAAAACATTGCGTAGAATAAAGGAACAGTTTGTGAGATTTAGTAGAATTGTTCATCCCTCCTGTTTACCCCTTCCTTTTGAAACACTATGGCAGACACAGGTCACAGATCACGTTTTCATTTCTTTTTTGAAGCACATGACATATATTTTGCTTTCAGTCATAAGTATGTTCGAAATATCATGAAAGAGGACTAAAAACATAACAGTTCATTATGTATGGTCTTTACACACATCTGAAGACAGAGTTAATTGTATTATATTGCATGTTATATAGATATAAATATGTATTATCAATAAATGTTATACATTTAAATGATTTAAATTGTGACAAACAATTTGTGGGCATTCTTAAGTGTGAATCCGGAAATCAGAATAGATCCAACCTTCACGTTGATGGATCACATGGTAGTGATGACAGCAGGAGGAAGATTAGAATGTAATTGAGAATACCAATAAATCATAGACAGTATGACAAGAAGCATGTATTATTAAAGTAACTATAGCAAATTCCCTGTTTACAGTCACTTGCAATGTAAGATTTGTTGGTTTCCTCTAAGGCTAAACACAACAAGTAATTCAAACATCTTTTCAACATTAGATGTGAGTGCATATGTGAGACACAACACAGAGGGAGAGACAGAAGAGGAAACATGGAGTCAGAAATGGAGGATGCCTCAAGACAGTGTGCGTTTTCCTCTGACACAACGTGTGCTCTAAAAATGTTTGCTCTCTTAGTTTCAAGGCATCTTACATTTCAAATACACCGAAATCACAGTGGGATATCATATCAATGACCACCGAATTTAAATAAAATGCAATGTGAAGGTGTGAAACGTGCTTTAAAAGTCAATCGTTTCAAAGGGTTACTTTTGCTTCACTGCATGGCAAAGAAATCTGAAGATTTAAATCCTCGTGACACTGAGAATCCTCTACCCTCAAGTTCAGACTTCTAGCTTCTGATATTGTAAAAAAATCATAAAATTTTAGAATATAAATTAAACCTCTCCATCAACAAGAGGAAAGTGATGGTTTCAGTCATTATTTCCTTTTTGGTTTTCAAACATAATTTTTTTTAGCAGAACACAATTGAAGACATTGTTGATGTTGAAAACAGATACCCATTTAAATAAGAATTGAATAGGTGCCACTGCTGTTTGTCACATCTTTTTTCAAAATATCTTCTTTTGTATTTTGCAGAATAGAGAAAAATATACAGGTTTAAAAAGACAAGAGAGAAAATAACGAAACATATTGGATATCAGTGAAATGTATAAAATCTTTAGGATTTAAAGGTTAAAAGTCCAAATCTAAATCCCTTGCTTACCACTTTTCTCTATATCCCACTCACATTTCCTCTTAACTGTTTCATCTCACTTCTATACATCATCCCAATGTTAACAGTAGATTTTCACCCAGACTTTTATGCCTTTACTTCTAACAAAACTCCTTTTCCTCCTTTTTTCTTGTTGCACAAAACCAGAAATTCCACACACACTTCTGTATCACGCACCACATCGGCCTAAGAGCCGCAGCAGAGACCTCGGCACGGCAGTGTTGGTCCTCCCATAATTCCTGTATCTCATGTGTAGTGAACACACTAGCCCAAGGTTCATTAAACACTGAACTCCCTTTAGCCAGGACTGGATGGAGAATGATTATCTCCGGCTCTTTCTTTCCCTTTACCTGACACTTCTGTACAGCTCAGTTTTACTGTTCTAAATCACAAAGCAATTAGCGGTCAGCGGGAGCTGGTGGTGATGTATCCTCTATTTCTACACTTAAGAAACATAGTGTGTGCCTTGGAAGTAAGGAGTCCATGCCAACCTTTGGCAAAGGCAGATGAGATGTTTTATCATCACATTTGTCAAAATATGGACATAGCACAATGAAACTGAATGTTCAAACTTCTGACTTTTGCAATAGTGAGAAATAGATCAGAAATACAGAATGACATGCTCTTGAAGAGCTGATATTACAAGTGCAGAGATCCTCAGATGTAATGTTCCAGAGCACAGGACTTTTTCATTATAATTCCGGGAAAGGTTTGTATTCAGATCCTTTAAATGTTGAAGCCATTCGAAATTGAAAATAGTGAGGCAATACCTTTAAAAAAAGAACAGGAAAAGAAAAAATCAATTCCATGGTACAAAGAGCTGAGGGAAACAGAGGCCCAGATTAAAACTGCAAGAGGGACTATGAGATGTGAGGCTTGCAATGTGTGAGAAGAATAAGCAGAGCAAAATTTACACTCAAAAAATAAGTACATTTTAAAGATTTAACCTTACATTTACATTTATTTAATTGGCAGACGCGTAAATCCAAAGCTATTTAAAATTAATATGCAGTTGCCAATCATCACTGTAGAGCAAACAGGAGTTGGATGTCTTGTTTAATGACACTTCAGTTATTGTCTGATTAGAATTTTCCAAAAAATTTTTTTCAAATTTTTTTTAGAATTCACATTTTTATAACAAGGAAAAAATTTAAGAGAAATTAACTTTTGGATTTCTATCCAATACTTAAGATATTTCCATCAAATATAAAAAATTAAAATATAAAAAAATTAAAGATATTATTAAGATAATATAAGAGTTTTTATTAAAATATATAAAATATATTTTACAGAATGCAATAAAAAATATTTTTAGTTAAAAATAATATTTACAGAGCTGTCAAGGACAACCAAGCTAGAACAAAAAACCCGGGAAACATTATTATTATAGTCAAAGTATAACTGATAAAAATGCTCAAATCATATGATATATGAATGATGTATGAAATATAAATTAAAATGACGTCACAATAAAATGTACTTTTCATTGATTCTAATTTGACTTCCTCTTAATCAATCATAAACTTTCTAAAAAATATTATTGTTTTTAACTGAATTAAACATAAACTTTATCATTCACTCCACTTTCAACATTTATCGTCAGACTCTGAATGTGGATATGGCAAAGTGAGACAAATGATGAGTCGGGCGCCTCAGCAGCGCTTGACCCGTCTGACAGATGGGCTGCTCTCTCTCTTTCCATCTCAAACTTGGCGAGCGGTAGAGAGCTTACGAGAGAGGACACGGGGTCGGCGCTTATGCTCCCAGACTTTTATCTGCCTGGATTCACGCCAGATCCTGTTCAGGTGACCTTCCCAGCCTGAAGACTGGCCTTTCCCACAGGGTCTTGATCCTTTTGGTCCCTAGCCACCGGAACACTTCCGGACCCTCCCAGCCATCACAAAGTCACAGCTTCAGCAACTTTCTTGCCATCCTTGCCTCAGCAGGGTTTTGCTTCCCCCCAGGAGAGAGCAATAAAAGTGGATTATCGGAGCACAGCGGCACAGGACCTTATTTCACTGGTCATCGGCCTTCTCTCGGACACGGTGCCAGTCAGAAAGTTAAGGGTGGTGGTTGAATTTGGTTGATTTGAGATCAGCTGGTCTGTGCTGGGAGTGTGCATAGATTGGAAGGATTAGATCATCACCAGTATGACTGGCAGCAGGTGTGGTAAGCTTGTAGATCAATGACCCTGAACAGCATGGAGGTTAGCAGCGCTGTCAGGTGTCAAACTATTCTGGCCGTCACCAGCCATTAGATAAATCAAGCTGTCTGTTGTTAACATTTCGCTACGTGTTCCATCACTGAGGATGATGCAGAGGTGACCCTCACAAGCACATACACGGGACGTCACATAAAAAATGGGAATGACAAATGATGACAAATGACAATTACTTGAGCTTGGGGACATCCTGAAAAGAGGATGAGCTTTATATTTAGAATGGTTGTGGTTCCGGTAAAAAGAAGAAGTTTGAGAAATTAAAATATTACTGGTGAATATCTTGAAGCTTGTAATAAAGTTTTGATAGAATAACACAATTAATAAATTATAATATTTAAATACTTTATAAAAGCTTATTTGTAAGGGGTAAAACTCTCATTTAACTCTCATGTTTCAAAGGATTGTTCTGTTTTACAAAAGGTTCTGTCTAGTGGAAAAAGTTTATTAGATCATAAAAAACAAGACATTTTCCGCTAATGGAAATTAAATAGTTATTTTGCAGCATTTAAATAACCCTTTTAGAACCTTTATTTATGTTAATTTACAGAGTTGTAAAAGTTAAAATGTTATTTCAATTAAGTTGTCAAAACCAGTTTAACTCTGAATGCTTCAGCATACCAAGACATTTTGGACAATTCCATCCTCCAAACTTTGGGAACAGTTTCTTCCAACATGACATCAGTGCACAAAGCAAGATCCATAAAGACATGGATGACCGAGTCTGGTGTGGAGGAACTTGACTGTCCTCAACCCGATAGAAGACCTTTGGGATGAATTAGAGCGGAGATTGAGATCCAGGCCTTCTCATCAAACATCAGTGTGTGACCTCACAAATGCACTTCTGGAAGAATGGTAAAGAATTCCGCTAAACACACTCCTAAACCTTGTGGACGGCCTTTCCAGAAGAGTCAAAGCCGTCATAGGTGCAAAAAGTGGATAGACATCATAATGAACCCTACAGAGATGATCATTTCCTATTTCATTTTCCTCTTATGTAAAGCACTTTAAATTGCCACGGTGTATAAACAGCGCCATATAAATATACTCGATTTACTTTATTTTATCCTGAATGAGTAAAATTGTTGAAATAATTTAATGAAATATGAAGGGAATATTTTAAGTGGTCCAATACTTTTTCAAAGATCACATATAGAAAATTGCAGATATCCAATATATAAGTAGTATATTATCCTACAATGACATTTATATAATGGCAAGTAAAGTGCATCACGTTAGGCTGACCAAATGAATTGTAGGTCAATATTACAATTAATTACACATGAAAAGTTCATTCAAGTCTCGTAAAAGGCTCAAGGCTTTAAATGTCTACAAAAAAACTGTAAATATAATTATTATATTATTTTTAATACTTCAAATCATTGATTCCAAACCCTAAACCAAAATGTTTAAGGTAATTGCTGGGGGGCAAGCACTCCAGATACAGCACCTGAAAAAAACTCAAATGATGTTCAAGCACCTATCAAGATCTGAATTTCATACAACACAAGCGACTTCATAAAGGTTTCTGAAGCATGCCACGTTTTCCCCAACGTCACTCAATCGATCTCTCCCAGCAGAGATTAAGAGCGTTAAGCAATCACACTTTAAATTCTCATGCTTTCCTTGCCGGTGTTAATTCACAGTGCCGGGATCCGGATCGATACATCACAGCAGATAATGACGAACGCCCCCGGCCCCTCCCCCCGCTGTCCCCCACGTCATCAAAATGAAGAATGAACTCGCTCTTTAAATCCACTTCAGTTTCTTATCTCATTTTAGTCTCGCTCTTTACTCAAACAGCCACTGTTTCTTTCATGCCCGTGCAGAGAAGCGGTCCGTTAATGACCGGATTGATTAAATGGGGTGTTTTGGTGGGGAAGGATCGACTGCAGGCTGCAGTAAAGCCGGATAAGGTCAGAGGCCGAGCCGAGGAGCTCTAATGAACCTAGGGTGTAATTAACAGAGGACTGGGATCTGTTTCATTCTGGGGTCAGAGCGAGAAGACTTTAGAAAGGATAGAGCTTCAAGTCAGAGTTTTTCTCTAGAGGACGATGTGTGGCTTGATTAGGGATTCATGAGAGATGTGAGGTCTCTCAATCATGACTCGGTCACAGCTCTTCAATCTTAATGAATGGACTTTAAAGATGTCGACTGTGTGTGTGTGTGTGTGTGTGCGTGTGTGTGTGTGTGTGTGTGTGTGTGTGTGTGTGTGTGTGTGTGTGTGTGTGTGTGTGTGTGTGTGCGTGCTTCTAACAGAACACTTGTCACAGTCGGCTGTTACGACAAGAACGTTGTCTGGCCCACTGCGATGACAAACCGTCCACAGCTTTATGCAAACACATAACGCAATCATTGAATATTTATAGGTCTGGAACATCCTCAACACTTAAATTATCCTTTGACTGAGACACACTTCAATTATCCTGATGCCTGCTGGTAATCTATTTAGGTTAAAGCTTTTTTGTCTGGTCTCAGGCACAATACGCTGGTTATATTTTGTAGTGTGGGGGTGGACTGTAAAGTCAGGTTAACACTTTTTCTACCGAGGTGATTTGCATTCTTTGAAACTTTTCCACGAACTTTCCCTTAGAAATGATGGACTACTGGCTTGTTGCGTCATTCTTCCCTTAGGAGAGGGACGCTGCGTATACTAGAAGTTTATTTTTTATTAAGAATACTTGATAATGATACTGTATATATCTTAAGTATACCTTAATAAAGGCGAAGTATAAATAAAAAGTATACTTTATTTGGTAAGTATGCTAATATAAATGCAGTATTAGTGTGCTTCTTAGTATACTAATAGTGATGGGACTAAATTGGCCCACTTTCTAGTTTATAAAAGTGTACTTCTTGTTTTAAGTTTATAATTATTATTCGGATAACACACTTCGATAAACGCCATCTTCTTAAGTGAAAAATAGAACACAAATTTAAATTTATTTATAAAATATAGTTTGATAAGTGTGTTCGTCATGAATTACTGAACTGTGTGTAAAAGACGATTCACAAACATGATGTTTCGAAAGTTATGCCACTCGACGGTCATGTTTGTAATGTGCCACCAACCAGTTATTACATCATTCGACCAAGGCGTGAATGGGTATTATTGATATTTCTACAATTGAGGGATGATATTTGAATTAAATGACGTATTTAGGAACAGTGTTTACAAAAACTACACTGCACTATAGATACTTAATAAATACATTTTTTTATTCTTTTTGTTAAAGAAACAGCACTAAAAAAAGAATGTGGCTGCTTGTCCAGTTTACTTAATTTAAACAAGTTGTATAAACAAAATTATTGGAAAATGTCATCACAACATGATTTAGATGTTTAGTCATGTAACTTTATTCATTTATGTTGGTACTACATGAAGGATTTGTGTTGTGGTAACATATAATTGTTAAAACTGAGCAAAGGATTTTATTTCTCAGCTTTCTTTTCTCAAGACATCATAAGAAAAAGAAACACATATTTTTTTTTATATTAATTTATATATCTTATACTAATCATAACATTGTTTAGAAAAGTGTTGCTTTTAGTCTCAATTAAATTTTTGCATGTAAACTTCTGAGAAGTTCTGCTTAGTCAAAATATGAAGCATACACAGATATTTAGTGTGTTGCTCCAACTGATGTTTTTTAACCGTTTACCGTACAACTTTTTACAAAAATTGTTCACCTTTATACAAAAGATAAGCGACATTCCGTCTTAGCTGTAATGAGAGAAACAAAACCTAGAAAAAACTTCTTATGACCTCATGGCAAGAGACTCGTGAAACGAAACGTTGCTGTCAGCGTGCACACAGTTTTATACAATAGAAGAACAACATAAGTGGTTGAGAGACAGATACAGCGAGAAAGTTTAAAAATGATAGAGTAGAGGATGTTTGATGATGCAGAGATGCCCTAATCCTTACCCGCCCTCTCTCTGTGGGCACCTGTTTTACTGGTGAACCAGTTTTACACTTCCCCTGTCCGGTTGCTCTGTAGAATATAAGCACATGAATTCTGATAGTTTTGTCCGTTTAGGGCACCAGAGTTGTTTCTTCTGATTTCCATCAATCGACTGGCACTTGCAATGCCGCGTTATCTCAAATGAGATGTTTATAAACATTTTTGCTAAGGTTAAAAACGAATGACATTGTAAGTCTGCAATGAATCATCAAAATCAGGCCAAAGTTTAATTGCAAATAAACAAATAGACAGAATATGCAAATGAGGGAAACATGAGAGTTGCAGGTGTAATTATGAAGTTACACATAACGGTAATTAAAACGCTTGTATCTGACAATGCCCTCGATAGTTTAACATATGCCGTATGATACCTCCCCCGATTGGTTGTGTGTATGAAGATGTACAGTTAGATGAAATATGTCTGTAAGAATACATGATACACTTAATCGAATTGCTCCATAATAATCTGTCATGCTTTAAAAAGGGTTGTGAACCCCAAAAATACTTACACTTGTGACATTGCAAACTTGTATGACTTTTCATCTCCTAAAGATATTTCATAAATTTGGGTCAAAAATATTTTAAAGAATGTTGGTAGCTGAAAATCATGGGTCCAAAATGAGTTTTGTGTCAATACAATAAAGGTTAAGGGGAACCAGCAGTTTTTGATAACCAACATTTTTCAAAATATCTTTTGTTTTGCAGTTATAAGGAAGTCATACACGTTCGAAAAGCCCCATATCTCTTCCGTTTACCCACTAGAAAACCTTTTTTTAACCAACTCACTCTTAATATTTTTTTAACATTTCCCCCTACAGGTTTTATCTCCCTTTGTGTAATTTATTAACCTCGTTGTAGCACTTGTTCTCCTATTGTTGTCTCTGCTATTTACCAATTCCTTGTCTCCTCGATTCTTTGTAAGTCACTTTAGATAATAGTGTCTGCTAAACGCCTATATGTAAATGTAAATTAATTTAATTCCCTAAAGTGTTTATTAATCAAACAAATATATATTAGTAAAAAACACCATTTAGCGTGGATTCTAATAGAACTATTTGAGTTGATCAGAATTTTTTTTTCACCCATATACACAAAATCATACAGTAAATTCCTTTTTAAAAGTAAATTGATACTCTTCACAGTCATATTGTGAATGTATGTGTGTATGCAATTGATTTTGTGAGAGCATGAAACCCTAGAAATGACTCATTCTAATATCAACATCGCATACAAGAAGATTTTGACCTCTATGTACTACACTGCATTTAAACAGTTGTTTCACTCTTTGCGTGTGATGGGTCCTGTGTGTGTACGTGGTAAATTAAACCCACATTTGACATGTTTAAAAGGATGTTCTTTAGTAAGAATCGTGTTGGGTCTGACATAACTGGGACAGAGTTCTCCTTGTCAAAGCTAATAATCAATTCCCATGCTGGGATAATCTGACAGCAGATTCCCACTAACTGCCAGTGCTTGAACACACACACATAAACACACACCCACCCTCACATCTCCCAAAGCAATCATCCTCCAATCTAACATGAAATTAGCCAATCTATGTTTACACCGCCTGTTTGATTTGGATTATTTACACATATATTTAAGGCTTTTCAGGGAAGAGTGTTACTAATTTTTGTTTGTTTACCCTCCAGGTGTAAAGAGGGACTGATTTTTCTTGAGTGTGCAGAACTTGCCCAAAGTGGATTTTTAAAGCAATTTTGTATTTGGATTATTTATTTCAATCTGCATGACTTTCTTCTTTACGCCAAAATATATATTTTGAAGAATGTTGGTAACTGGCACAAACTGTTCTGCAGAAGCTAGAAAGTTTGATATGACAAATGCAGGAGTTAATTGTAGAATTTAATTTTTTTGGGTGGATTAATCTATCCTTTAAAGGATGGGGACCTTTGTTATTTCAACCATCTGTCTCTAAAATGTGTACTGTCATATGGCTGTAATGTGGAATCAGTATTGATACCAAGAACATTTTTATCAATTAAATAAGAAGATAACACAACAACCCGTCCATATCCTAAACCAAAAATAGCCCGAAACACAACATGACCTAATCTACATCTTCTCTGCCTGTTTCAATTACACAGTATTAAAACAGTTTCTGGTGCAAAACTCCACATTTTTGTTTGTTTACCCTTCATGGGGAGAAAGAGTGGAAAATGCCATCATCTAACTTCATCTAAACACCGTTTAAAATCACAGCGACAACAAGGCCCAAATTTAGCCACCTTCACTTCGGCATGTGTGAAGGATCTAAACCCTTTCCACACATTCTGATGGATATTAGCAGGGCGACACAAATTTTGTGAAATTGTGTGTGTGTGTCCCAGAAAGAAAGGTGGTGACATGGAGTGTGTGTCTGCTGTATGTGTGTGTGGGGTGCGAGCGTTCTCTCGTGTGTGACAGCAGCAGTGTGTTCCAGGCCGTTCCCGCAGGTTCTCCCTCAGGTCTCAGTCAGGCTCAGCTGACAGAGTCATTACTCATGACAACAGTATCATTATCAAGCAGAAGATGAGTGTGTATCCAGGCCACAGCACATGTCAAGAGAGAAGGAAGTTTCTCCACTAAAGTCCGAGTTAATGACGAGAAAGAGCACGGCTCTATATATACCGATTTATTATGTCTAAACTATTGTAAGTGGAGAAGCGTGTGGATCAGCTCGAGTACACTTGTAGGAGAATTTGCGTTTTCAACATTGTTTATTGAATTACCCGTTGCGTGAGTACAACCTGTTGCTAACAAAAGTGTAAGCTATTTAGATAGAAATACAGTCCTAGTTTCATTGAGCAAGTGTTAATTTGTGTTACTTTAGTTAAATTCATTGATGTGCCATAAAGAGCCATCAAGTTGTTATTGTTATTGTTATTGTATAAATCCGTTGCAATCGTCATCGCAGAGCTATTTGTGGTTTCAGTCAGAGACATTGGTTTATGATTGCCAGGCCATCGAGGCTATTGTTGTGATAATTTACAAGGCGCATTCAGCTCTTTTCACTGATTGCACAATTAAGTGAGTATTTAAGCGTTGTATCTGCGCTAACGCGTCAGCCCTCGTGTGCAGCCCTCCTCGTGTGCAGCCCTCCTCGTGTGCAGCCCTCCTCGTGTGAAGACCGACGAGAGTAAAGACCAGCGACTCTACCTGCGCGACTCCACCGAGCAGAGACACTGACAGGGCACCTGAGTATTATTGTATCTTTAAAAATCTGCATATCTGTATTTTTTGCTTGTATTTTAAACACTTATTGCCTTTATTGGTTTCAAGTACTTCTAATTACTGAACTAGCTCTTAGCTCTTGTTTTCTTCTTATTTATTCTCATTTCCTCTCCTCTTTTATTTACCACTTAACCATGTGTCACAAAATTCTCACTGTGACTAATACTCGTAAACCCTCTGGGTCACGTCGTAGGACACGCAACACTGATAACCTGCGTGCCATCCCTACATCTGACTCTTTTGCACTCACTATTCCTATAGGCTTGTGGAACTGCCAATCTGCTGTCAACAAAGCTGACTTTATTCCTGCCATGGCTAAACATTCTGGTCTCTCTGTTTTAGCACTCACTGAAACCTGGATAAAACCAGAAGACAGTACAACACCGACTGCCCTCTCTACCAACTATGCGTTCTCCCACACCCCACGCTCTACTGGTAGAGGGGGGGAACTGGTCTACTTCTTCCTACTGGATGGAGATTTAAAACACTTGCACCTTCGGGTGACAACACCTCTTTTGAGTCACACATAGTTTCTGTAACTCATCCACTCAATATCATTTTTGTGGTAGTATATCGTCCCCCAGGTCAGCTTGGACATTTTCTAAAGGAGTTTGATGTTCTCCTGTCATCTTTTCCGGAGGATGGGACACCTCTTGTGATCCTAGGAGATTTCAACATCCACCTGGAGAAATCCTCAGCTACTGACCTGCACAACCTCACTGCATCGTTTGACCTCACTCGCATGCCCACGTCGCCGACCCACAAGTCCGGTAACACACTTGATCTTGTCTACACACGCTACTGCTCCACATATCACACTCAAGTAACACCACTGCACACATCCGATCATTTTCTCGTCACACTTCACCTTGACGTGACAACATCCGATACTCCTTCCCCTTCCTCTCTTGTTACCTTCAGGCGTAACCTACGCACGCTCTCTCCTCTCACCCTATCCTCTGCTGTTTCCTCTATGCTCCCTCCTCCCGATCAGTTTGCTCTACTTAGCACTGACAATGCCACTCACCTCCTATGCTCTACACTAACATCCTGCTTGGACAATTTATGCCCGCTTACATCTCGACCAGCCCGTGCCAATCCTTCAACACCTTGGCTCTCTGATGTCCTCCGGGAACACAGAACCAAGCTCAGGGCAGCTGAGAGAAAATGGCGCAAATCTAATGACCCTGCAGATCTCTCTCTCTATCAAACTCTTCTCTCTTCTTTCTCTGAGGATGTCTCGGTCGCTAAGACTCAGTTCTACCAGGCGAAAATAAACAGCTCAACTGACTCTCGCGCTCTCTTTAAGACCTTCTCTGCTCTACTCTGTCCTCCCACACCACCTTCCTCGTCGGACCTAACAGCTGATGACTTTGTATCATTCTTTGTGAAGAAGACCACCGCTATCAGCAATCAGTTCTCCGCTCCACCACCGCTGGACCATACTCCGGCTCCTTTGACCCCCTCCCTCCACTCTGTCTCTATTTGGACTGAAAACGACGCTGCGAGAATCATCGTATCGAATCACCCGACTACCTGCTCGCTGGACCCCATCCCCACCCATCTCCTGCAAGACATCTCTCCTTCGGTCATTACTGCAATCACTCACATCATCAACTCATCGCTCAACTCTGGCACATTTCCTACTGCTTTCAAAGAAGCCCAGATCACCCCGCTTTTGAAGAAACCCTCGCTGAATTCCGCACTTCTAGAGAACTACAGACCAGTCTCTCTACTGCCATTCATCGGAAAGACCCTGGAACGTGTCGTCTCAGATCAACTCTCGGCCTATCTTACTCTACACAACCGCTTGGACAGCAACCAGTCAGGCTTCAAGAAAGGACACTCTACAGAGACAGCTCTGCTCTCAGTTGTTGAAGACCTACGACTGGCAAGGGCGGCCTCCATGTCATCCGTTCTCATCCTGCTAGACTTATCCGCTGCTTTTGACACCGTTAACCACAGTATTCTCCTTTCGACTCTGAAGGAAATGGGCGTCTCAGACAAGGCTCTCCAATGGTTCGTATCCTACCTCTCGGGTAGATCCTTCAAGGTTTCGTGGGGAGGTGAAGTCTCAGAACCGCAACATCTTGACACCGGTGTACCTCAGGGCTCAGTTCTTGGACCGTTGCTCTTCTCGATCTACATGACATCACTGGGATCAGTCATTCGTAAGCATGGCTTCTCCTACCACTGTTATGCGGATGACACGCAACTCCACCTTGCGTTTCATCCCGAAGATCAGACGATTTCGACCCGAGTCTCAGCATGTCTGAGCGACATCTCTCTCTGGATGAAGCAACACCACCTACAACTTAACCTTGCGAAAACGGAACTTCTTGTCATCCCTGCCGACTCAAAGACTCGTCACGATCTCTCGATCCAACTAGGAGCATCAACCATTGTGCCCTCCAGGTCTGCGAGAAACTTGGGAGTAATCATCGATGATCAGCTCAACTTCACAGATCATGTTGCCGCGACTGTCAGATCCTGCAGATTCATGCTTTACAACATCAGGAAGATCAGACAGTTTCTCACAGAACACTCCACACAAATCCTGGTTCAAGCTTTGGTCCTGTCCAGGCTAGACTACTGCAATGCGCTGCTTGCTGGACTCCCGATGTGCACAACTAAACCTCTGCAGATGATTCAAAATGCAGCGGCAAGAGTGGTGTTCAAGGAACCAAAAAGGACCCATGTAACACCTCTCTTCATAAAACTGCATTGGCTTCCTGTAGCAGCCCGCATTGAATTTAAATGTCTTCTCATTGCCTACAAGACCACCACCGGTTCAGCACCCACTTACCTTAACTCACTAATGCAAAGATATAGGCCCTCAAGATCTCTACGCTCCGCAAATGAGCTGAGACTTGTGGTGCCAGCTCAAAAGGGTAAGAAATCTCTCTCTCGAACGTTCTCTGCTTCAGTTCCTCGATGGTGGAACGATCTACCTCTGGCTTCACGCTTGTCAGACTCGGTCTCTATCTTTAAAAAACACCTAAAAACTCATCTTTTCCGGCTACACCTAACTCACTAACTCACTTCTTTTCTAACTACTCACTCTATCAAAAAAAAAACAAATAAAAAAAAACCTTCTTTTGTAACTTCACTCTCTGTGTAACTCGGTAGCATTGTTGTAGCACTTGTTCACCTATTGTTGTATCGGCTCTTTACCGCTTCATTGTCTCCTCGACTTTTGTAAGTCGCTTTGGATAAAAGCATCTGCTAATTGACTAAATGTAAATGTAATGTAAACCACGACAGAAATCCATGAATGCTGCTTAAACTTACAGAGATGGACTTTGTAAGCAGGGGAGGGCCAGATATTTTCAGAAACTTAAGATAATATGCAGTAAACTTATAAATACATATGAGCTGGTTCCTGACTGACGACACCATAATTCTTCCTTCTATTAATTATTCCGACCCAGTGCACTTCTGTGTACTTAGTAATAGTGTTCTTGTGTAAAGTAATACAAGTCATATGTTATTGTGTCTTGGTCTGTTATGTACAGGCTGTTACCTTGTAACACAACAACCAGTTGTCTTTACAATGTCTGCAGGTTGCTGCTGATCAACTTCTCTCTTTACATGAAGAACTGGCATAGGAAGATTTACCTGCCCTGTCAATCAACCTGCTGATATTTGAATAGTGATTGTGATCCCAAGGACCTGTCTTTCAAGATGTAAGTATTTGAATTTATACGTGCGATTGCTTTAATTTATTTTGTATCATGCTATGTAAAATTATTTTCTGGTAAAAATTCGAAACAGTTTTTAAGCAGATTGGAAAATGATTTTGACACCTTTTAACGTTGTTTTTGAGAATCAGATTTAGTTTCTTGTAAATTCAATTATCACTATTACATTGCTCTAAAATGTTCGATTATGTCTTCCTATATTTTAGTGGGTTATTTCAAGATTATTGATAATTTGTTTGTTTTACACAGAAAACATTGAGTAAATAAAAAACTTTATTTAACTTATTTAAATAAATATAAATGAGAAAAATAGGTAGATTTATTCAAATATGCTCAAGGCATGTATGTCTTGAGTAAATCTATTCAATATTTTTAATGGTACTGACTTAAGAATACTATTGAATTTCTTAAAATATTAATAACAGTTATTAATATTATTTGAAATAAGAATCAAATATAATTATTTAAATCTAAACTTAAATTAAATCTACTTTTTATTAGTTACATTTACAATTTTCAAAGTTTTTTTTAACATTTATTTATACTGTATTTTCAGTTGAAAAAACTTTTCACCAAGAAAATTGAATAAATCACATTAACATTTTTTGTGTATATAACACAATAATTAATATTAATTAATACATAAATGCATATTATTAATAAATATTACAGTAAATAACAGTGATATATAATTAATACATGTAAATGTAAATATTAAAGGGAGATCCCACCCAAAAAAATTTACTCTTGACATTTGAAACATATATAGTTTGTTCTACTATAGAACACAAAAGACATTTTGAAGAATGTTGGTGACCAAACAACGATGGCACCCATTCACTTGCATCGACCTCAAAAAGCATAGATAGCTGCCACACGCATGCTCTGTCAAAAAGAATAATCAACATTTGTATAGTCTACATTTCATTGAGTTACTTAACATAATACTTATTAACCAAGTCATTTGAATTACTCAATAAGGGATGTGTGTACTTTTTCTGGTGCATTAGCCTCAAATCAAAAGTTAAGTGAAATAAGTAAGAAACCTATTTATCTGGGATGACATAAGAATAAACGAGACTTTTTTTTTGGTGAGCAATTCTTTGAACAGCTTGACTCATGTTAAACCATATGGAGATGGCAAGCACATCCAGACAGTCGACCCCACACACTTCACTGGCCATCATCTGTCAACATCATTCTTTATCTCACCTGCCCAAATAATAAGCTGCCTGGTTTGATCGATAAACTAGCAGATGTGTGGGATTTGGCCCTCCCTGCAGGACACACACGCACAGAAGCGTGAAACTTTCTTTATACTGGTACACAGACCACATCAGTATGCTGTGAAGAGACAGACGGCGCTGTACCGCACCTCTGATATTTTGACATTCAGTGCAATCTGTTTTAGACCGGGCGGGTGAAACCACAATATACAAAAAGACAAAAGGAGAGAAATCACAGAAAAGGAAAATTGGAAATGTTTGAACTGTTCTGTATTCTGTATATTACTTGGTATGATGGAGTCTGGGTGTCTTTAAATGTGGCTTCCAGCGTGACATCCTTGTGCCTCAGGCTTCAAGATTGCATGACTTTAATCGTGACTCACACAAAGCACGTACACGCATTTCTTCTAAATATTTGTTTAGTTATAAGTTCACCAGGGATGATCTTGATTTTGCGAAGAGGTCAAATTTGTCTTTGGCATTTGGAACAAATTTGAATAAATTCACTAAAATCCGATCAAAGTAACAGTTGAGTCGAAATGTCACCTGAGGAATTCTTTAAAGGTCTGTTATCCTCAATTTTCCTCTTCTACATGGGTATTTGGTTTTGTTGTGGCTCACCAAAGATTTCTGCTAAAGCTATATTTACATCTATAGTAGCAACGGCTCTTACAGATAAAATGACAACAACGAGATTCACGTGGTATTCTTCGTTTTTCAACGCACACATCTGTCTTATTAAGGAACTATGTAGTTCGGGTGCAATCTGTTGTCATTAAGTCAGTCTTCTCAAGAGCAAACATTCTTCCTCTCTGTGTAAATTAGGCTTAGAACAGATTGACCGTTAAGAAAAGCGTTATCGGAGGAGTGTAAATGGCAATATATCCCGACACGTGTACTTTTGGCATTTTAAAGACCCGATTAAGGTGTCTGGGGTAAAACATGCCATATGGTTCTAGTCTGCTGCATCCCCATAGCCTACTGTAGCATCTAGCAACATCCTGATGGTGATGGAGAATTTGGTTCATTGAGTTTTTAGGAATGTTTTTCTTGTGAGCGTATTTCCAAAATGCTTGAATTAAACAAGGGCCAAACCGACCCAGAGATGCGCAGATGAACAACTCCATCAGTGATCATGATTCGTTCCAAGTAAGTTTCACATAAGGTTCTCCGTAACATTAAACTGTTTTTAACCTTATTTAACATTTCGATGAACCAAATTTTGCATCCCAAAAATTAAGAGGTCTCATCCCTCATTTAGCCACCCTCATGTTCTCTTTAAAGAACGCAATTACAGATTCTTTTTCTTTGGTTATGTCTTATTCGACTTTAAAAATAAGGTTACATCACAGAGGTGTTTTCCAGTTTCAAATCTGTATGACTTTCTGTTTTCCGCAGAACACAGAAGAAGATATTTTGTAGAAAGCTGGTAATCAAACTGCACTGGCATCTATTCACTTTATTGTATGGAGACAAAAGCACTGCAAGAGAGTTTTGGTATCACTTTAAATGTGATGTGAGGTGTTTGGCAGAGATGAGTGTGATAATGGATTCCTACCGTCTACACAAGAGGGTTTGTTTCGTGTAGTGCCGGCCACTTTTCCTGGTAAACAAGAGCATTTGACCGTTTGCGAGCGTTCCTCAATGCGGTTCTTGTTGCAACATCTGTGTGCTGCGATGACCTCACACGTTCCTCCCTCTGCAGAAAAACACACACAGGTATATCAGTGACATGTTACCTATAATCCAATGAAGGTGGAAATATTTCAGCTTGTCAATATATCTTAGTTTCTTAGTATCAACAATTAAAAATCACTTCACAAGATGTAATTATTACAAGATGTATGCACTTCTGGATTCATTTATTTTTATTTTTAAATCTTACATACATTATTAATACTTTTTTTTTTTACTTTTGATACAGTTTTAAGTATAATGTTTTTTGTTTTTTGTTCAAACATCTGTGTAATGTTAAAATACTGAAACAATGAAGCAGTGTTTAACGATTTTGTAAAAGTACAGTGACATCATTTTTGCATATTTCGAACAAATACAAGGTACAGAATATCAACCCTCAAGACCCACACCTCAACAGCGATGCCCTTTGATAAAAAAAAATAATAATTTTGAGATGCAAGAACATTGCATAAAATGTTTTTTGCTTGTAATGACTGTCTACGATATTTGATGTATCTAGCTTGAAATGCTTAGTCTGATGATTAGTTATTTACGCTCTGGTTCTTAATTTATGAATATTAATGACGAGCAATCACAATATGCAGACATTTACAGCAAACCTTAAAACATACAACTTCCACAAAACATGAACTTTTGAACATCTTTATATCCAAGAAGCTGATAAAGCCACTTAAACGTAAAAAAAACATCATGACGTGAGGCGTCTGCACTTTAATTGGATTAACTTTCACAGTCATCACTTAAAACAGCATTAGAGCAAATGGCCCTTGTAAAAAGCCTCTAAAGAGAAAATTACAGGCTCTTCCACAGAATCTGACTGCCTGGCTTTCCATGTAATTACCATGTATTCTTCCTTTCTCCACGTCGCAAATTGCCCTTGAAGCATGTTGATTATCTTATCTCAATGCCGAGCCTTTTACGCTCGATGGATGTTCGCAGGGCCCTTTAGTGGAGCCATACAGCCGTGAATAGTTTGTAAGTAAAATGGTAGGCAAATGTCGACATATAGCATTGTCATAACTGAGGTGACACGGTAGATAATAAAGAAGTACAATTCTCATTGTCATTAACAGACTTCTTATCCTTCACACACATATAAATGGGATGTACAGTTATACAACGTAGACTGCGGCAAAAAAAGGACAAATTCAGACAAAAAATCAGAACGCATGAAAAGCTGGGTCACAATAACAATAGAAAGCTCCCTAAGGAGAGCTGGGGGTGTCGGGGGGCTGATGGTAGGTAATGGTGTATCCCTTCAAGCACAGAGCACAGCCTTAGAGAAAGGAAAAGAGGTGGACAGAAGAGAAAAAGAAAGGAAAGGAGAGGAGAGGTGGAGACAGGCAGTACTCTCGCTGGGTCGGGCCCGGCCGGTTGAGTAATGACAGGGCTGTTGGAAACGCTCCTCTCACACAATTATAAAGCGGCCAGGTAATTCAGCCGGTGGGGTTGCTGCGGAAAGGCCCTTCATCAGATGCTCCCCTTTCCCCAGACCCCGAGGAAACCCTCTTTATCTTCCCCTGACAGCTATCCACCCGCCCGCTCCCACTTCCCACAATTACAGCCAAACTCGTGTGCGGACATCATAGAGAAAAGCGAGGTGGAACGAATAAAGGAAGAGTCAAGATTGGTGGGAAATAATTTAAAAGTCCAATGTTACAAAACCATTTAAGAGGCAACATATTCCTTCAAGCTGTGTGCGGATGCGAATGTATATTTGTGTTATTATACAAATCTGACAATATATCATATATAAACCCAGACTGTTTGTACACAAACAGTCTTTTGGACAACACATTTGGTAAAGTTAATCTCTAAAGAAAATAATGTTCTTATTTTTGTTAAACAATTTCAAAGTTATGGCTAACATTTTGCAACATATTTGATAACATTAGTCTAAAGTTAAATGCAAATAAAAATTCTCTCATCATTAAACCCTTTTATCATTTCAAACCTTTTTTTCTCTGTAGCACCCTAAAGAAGATAATTTGAAGAAAGTTGATTACAGAACAACAGTGACGCAGAACCAAAGTAAGTGAATGGGTGCTAGTTCCCAACATTTTTAAAAATATCTTCCTATATGTTCTTTTGAAGGTTTGAAATGACAAATGAGTAAATGATGAACGAATTTTATTTTATTTTGTGTTTCTTATACTAAATGTTAAGCTTGGATTCACTGATAAAATGGGTTAATTTAAACATATATATATAGTTTTCACAAGAGTAAATTCTTTTTTACAAAATGTAGTTTGAAAATTGAAACAAGTTATGTTAAAACAGCTCAATTTAATCATTTGGAACAACCCATTTTTTTCTGTGTACCATCCTCCCAAATTCTGCAAAGGGAAGCCATGTTTCACTTCCGGACAGTCTAAGTGTCAGTGAGGAAGTTAGAAAATATAAAAGTTTCCATTTGCACTTCAGGTCTTCTTTGAAACCCTTTCTGCTTTGGCGTTATGCAAGACCGAGCAAAGGAGAAACAAGCGGGCTTAAGCGAGCGGAGAACATGATTGCCGTCTCGGTGCTGTCATCCGTCCCGTGTTCGAGCGTTAGGCGTTCATTTGTCTGAACGCTTCTGGCATGCTTTTTCTCTTCAGTCGTGATGACCCATTAAAACATCCAACCCAACAACCAGCTGACAGTAAAACACAAAAAACCCTTCCTTCTCTTCCTGACAGCCGGTCGCCATTCTCCGCAAGCTGACTCGATGATATATCTATGCTGGAAACCACAAAATGCCATGACAAATCCCTCGGGAGTCCATATATTTAACCTCTTTAAACTGCTTTAAATGCCTTATCGACCATTTTACATTTTCCTGCTTTCTAAGGTCGTTGTCTGAGGGCGACAGGATGAGATTCACATGCTCTTTCAGTGGGTGTAAATTATGTCTCCCAGCGGTGTTCTTTGAGCACGACGGTCTAAGATCCCGGTCATTATTGGGATAAAGTAGATATCCATAAAGATAAGAATGGCTTATTGGGAGGAAGATGCTCTCTATGGCTTTAACTAAATTCTCAATGTTCCAACTAAGAAAAACAAGCGAGCTATTACGGGACCTCGCCATTTGTGACGTGTTCTTCCAACGGGAGTGATTGAAGCATTTTCTGTATGTTTAAAGGAATACCGCATTTTGGCCCTAAAATCACTGTTATTTACCTTATGGTGGGTGAGACATAAATCCCGCAGCTGAACATTTACAGAACACATTTATCTGACAGCAATACAAAGTCTTGCGGTATATCGGTTTCATGTCGAATTCCAAACACTGTGACACAGGAAGGTTTATTTCCTTCCAAGGTTTCTCATCGAGGTTGACGGTAATGACTTGTGGTGAGTCTAATGGAAGCTAATAATAGGTTTACCCACCGCAAAAGCTCTTTCATCGGGATTTAATGCTTTTAACATCCCGTGCCAACATAAGCAGGCTTGTGCGTGTGGATCATCGGTGGGAGAGAGAAAGCGCGGAGGCTCTTTGCGTGTCAAATAGACAGGTGGACGTTAAACCATCCTGCGCTGGCACCATCTGTGCCCAGAATGAGAGGAGTAATGACGCCTCAGGACTGTGAGTGGAGTCTAATGCAGAATTTCTTAGAGGACAAATGGCCACTTCAGCCCTGCCGCTGAGGCCAAACTTATGCACACCATGTTTCTGTAAGTTACAGGTAATCATCGCTCCATTACCTATGTGTGCGTGCTTGTGTGTGTGTGCGTGCTTGTGTGTGTGTGTGTGCTTGTGGGCACAGGTACATCTGCTCCATTTCATATTAGAGTGACTGGGTGTTGGTCAAGATTAATTTAGGTAATATTGGGATGCCCCATACCAGTCAAGTTCTCTGAAGCTGTGCTGCTTGTCCACAGTCCAAGGTTCACACTTGCCAAGTACAACAGGCGATTTAATTAAGCAGCAAATTAAACAGAGTTACAGTAAACACTCGACCATCTCGGTCATCTGAGGTGACTTTTAACCACATTGACCTGATTGTAAATTGTTTATTCACAATAGTTAAAGTTTCCTTCCATTGCCAAAATTACAATGGGGCTTTTTTTCCATTCTTGTATCGTTTGTATCGTTATCGTTGGTCAAAAATATACATGAACAGTAATAAAATGTAAACTCATTAAACTTAAAATTGCTTAAGGATTACTGTTTACTGAAATTAAATCAAATACTGGCACGAATACCGTTTTAACAACATAGAAATGAGAAAGGTGACCTCATATAGACAAGACATTAAATTTATAAACTGAAAATAAATAAAACTGAGCTGAAACTAAAATAAATTCTTTCTATGCAGAAGAAGTATTGCAATTAAATAAAAAAATATAAAACATGGTAAAATCATGAACACAAATATAATATGTAAAATATAATAATAAAAAAAAGGTAAAGCTCGGATATATTCATATCCCTGACAACCTCTGACTTAAAGTTACTTTTATTCGACCAGAACATTTGTTTTTCATTATAAATGACACAAATGTCCCCCAGAAGATATTAAGACAATTTTTCATTGTGGAAAAAATGATAATTCACCTTTTACTTACATTGGATCAAAAAGTGGCATGTCACACACACACACGCGGTCATTCCCGTGCACATTCACACCTCATTATCTCTTTAACTACGCTGTCTTTATTTGAAGAAGGTGAAGGTTTAGAATTAGTAATTGAGGCTTGTTTAATATGTTGCTGCGTTGAAATAAATAGAAAACCATTTCATATTTTTATTTTAGCATCATTTCTAGATTTCTAGTCTGCTTAGTAAAATAACAAGTGACGTACAATCTTACAACTTTAATTTGATCAAATATAACAATATATATATAACAATATATATATATATATATATATATATAATATTATAATAATTAATAATTAATATATAATAATATCAAAAATAATACTATGATTTGTGATTTAACTTTTCCTAAATACAAGTATATTTATATTTATAATCAGTACATTTAGAAAAACTCAAAATGATCTCTACATATTTTCTGTGACATTATATAAATATTACTTAAATAAAAAAAAATACCATACTCGACTGTAAAAAGTTTTTACCTGCCATTTCCACACTGTGTTTATTTCAGACATTGTTTCACTTCCTCACCCCAAAGGTCATTTAAGAGGCGGGCAGCATCAATCAGAGCAACACCGGTCACTCGTCCCATCAGGCTTTTGTGCACCTGAGGTCATTACAGTAATGCACATAGAGATTACCTTTAAGGAAATCAATCCCTGCTGTTTTGGTGAGGAAACGGCTAATTAAAAGCACAGTAATGAAGGAGCGGAGAGTTCAGAGTCATTCAATAAAATTCTCATATTCATTCCCATATTACTTCCAAACAACCTAATTCCTGTTTCTGTCTGCATGCCGTACTGTCCACTTATTAAAGACACAACTACACATACGTAGTTAAATATATACACAATCATTAATATACATACATAGTGTTATATCTAAACAAATCTTAAGGACATCGCTATACTCAAAACACTTAAATATAAGCAGTAAAACAACAATAAGCAAAAACAGTCACTTCATGATATCCCCCTTTCGAATTTTGTATCTTTATAATACGTAAAGATAAATAGTAATACATACAGTAAAATAGTTTTATAAGCCGGTACGGTTCAATGATAATGAGCCATAGGATATGACAAGGCTGAAAACAGAAAGAGATGTGTGACTGTGTTCCACTTGCTCTCTTTTCACCTTGAAGTGTCAATAACACAACGTGTCATACCTGACAATCCAATGTAATCGCACCTGTGAGTTTTAACAAAGACAATTAGCCAAGTTTCCTTTCCATCACTGAATTAATAACAGTTCGTAAACGATGACATAAGACATCTTTAAGAATAGAAAAGTGATGCACTTAGACGCCCCAGCATGAGGACATGCTTGGGTTTAAAGGGCAACAGCCGTGAGACTCCTGATGCTTTAAACGATTATTTCTTCTCAAGTTGCAAAATGTTTTCTCTTTATTTCTTTTTTGCCTCTTGCCAGACTTAATTGTTGAGGGACCCAGACTCAAACAGAAGCGAACCAATGAAAAAAGAACTAGACAAATGGAAGCATTTCATCAGTTGAAGGATAGAAAGTAAATAAGGGCTCCACATGCATCTCTGGTTCATTGAATAGAAGCTTTTGAAATGAAGATAAGAAGAGTAGAAAACAATTAATTAAATCTCAAAGATGTGTGTTACTAAATAGATCAAAATGAACAAATACAAACTAAATATATAAAAGATTATACAGTATGGGACTTAACATGAGTATTAAAGGTTCAGTTTGTGAAATCCAGCAGCATCTGAATTATGAAATGCATCCAAAGGCTCAGTCCACCACTCTGTTTCGAAGCACTATGGTAGCTGACACAGGACAAAGATGTTACGAAATTCTTTCTTTTTTCTTATTAGAAGTTGTTATAAGAAGTTTGATCTGAAGGTGTTTGCCTAAACGTCTTACATTAGTTTAATGGACATAAATATATATTAATGTTTTTAATGACAAAAGAACATTTTATTTCCTAAAAATGTTTTGGAAATGGATGACTTTGACTGAATATTAAAGAATGAAAAGCCAATAAAAGCATTGAACAGACTCCTTTTAAATTCTTTAAAAAAGCATCTCAGGATGTGACCCTAAAAAGTTGTTTGGTAAAATGACAAGAAATCCGTTCTTCAAATACTTGTCAAAAGATGACGACACTGAAGACGATCAAACATCATTTATTGTTTCATTTTTTCAGTTATTACTTAATTACTATAGTTCCCCTTATTTTATTTCAAAATTTTGATACGTGTTCAATTATTCTAAATTTTGTGGAAAAATAAGAATTTATAAGGTGAGTAAGTGTGCAATACTTTTGACCGATAGTGTATATGGAATTATCTCATTCTAGGTCTTATACATCTCTAATTCTGTATATTATACTGCATTTCTGTCAATATATGGCTCTGAAAATGTCTGTAATACATCCAACTTTTCTCCTTCAGATGTTTCTCTTATTGATTAGCATGGAAACTTCAAATTTCTCAGCAACACGCGGCATCAAAGAGAATAAGAAGCAGCTGTTATAATGCATTTATGTTTAATAGCACCAACTTTCAGAGCTGGCGACCGAAATTCAGCTTCTCATCTTTAAATCACACAGGACGCCCATCTGATATTTAAAAGAAGTAGAAACCCACTTCTTACAGATTAAAATCGAGCCGGAAGTCTTTTGCCGATCTCTGTGGAATCATCAGATGACTCCAGACATGTTGCTCCCTCTGGGCTCGCATTAATTTTCCTCACATGACATATTTCTAAAAAATGTGTAGGCAAATGAAGCGTGAATGGTACAAAGACGGAACGCATGGCCGTCTGCTGCAATCTTGCAGCTCGTGTTGGCCACGGATCATTCAATCTGAGGGCTCTTGGGGGATCTTTCTTGCCATTTTGTAAATGTTGTGATCATGCCGCTTTTTCCCTCACTGCCAAAGCATATCATTCATAATGGCACGTTAAATATGTACTCGTGCTTTTTACCGCATAATACATTATTTGGTCTTCTTGTACACACTGTAAAAACCTGTCCCAACAGTCAAGTCAAGGAACACTGTGTGTCCCGCTGTGCCCAGGTCCTGCACAGGTGCTGTTTGACACCACACTTGTCTGGTCTGTGGTTGCAAGAGGTATTCTGACACTTTGCTTGTGCAGACCTGTGTCATGAACTTGGTGAAAAAAGTTGTGGTTGGGGGCATTTCTTGACACTTTTTTCCTAAAGGATGCAGAATGTAAAAGTTGTGTTTCAACACAAGTATCAAATCATAACATTGGTCCAGCCAAATTAAAATTCATCTCACCACTTTTTAACACTACCATTTTTGTATGTTATTATTATATTATTATATATTATTAATATTGGTGTGTATTATACATAAATATTTCATAAATAAATTCTTATTTTTCCTTAAAGAAACTTACAATTTTACTGTTGAATTGTAATCAATTAATAAAAAAAATGTCTTTTATTTTATTCAATAGAAATTGAAGAAGATATTTCTCCGAGGTTTTGTGGTCAAACAATAGAAGTCAATGGGTTACCAATATTCTCCAAAATATATTTTGTTTGTAATGACATGAAAGAAAAATTGATGAACTCATTTTTAGCCAAACTTATCCTTAAGTATAATGTTGACAGTCAGCTCAGAAGATAAAATCATATTACAAAAAATTAGGGCTTTCAAACGATTAATTAAGATGAATTATTATAATATTAATTATTATATTATATATGTATGTATTCTGGGCAAATAATTTTTTTATTAATGAATACAAACACATCCATGTTTACTTTATATTGTTAGAAAATATATTTGTGTGCATTTTTTATTTAAATTATTTAAACTACAATGCACAGAAATATTCTATAAAAAACTATATTCTGGATATGATTAACTGATTAACCTTTTGACAGCACTGCATTAAATGTTTTATTTTCTATTAATTTAATTTAAGATTTGTAATATTAAAATGCAAATTTGTGAGCCATTTCTAACCTCAATACGGTATAAAGTTTCATTAAAATGTCAGGGATTTTTTTGGCTTCTAGCAATAAACAGTAAAAATGTAAAACATTTAAGATACAACAGTTTTTAACCGAGTCATAAATTTAGCCCACATTAATCGGGCTACCATGGGAGAGCCAGAAATATTTAAGACAAGTATGATAAAACTTCCTTTCATGTTTACTAATCTAACACATATAATGGTTCTCAGATGGGTTGTGTCACACCATGCCTCTACACTCCAAAAGGTAATGGCAAACCATATTATACTTTATTTGTGAAATGTTCCTCCTAGCCATTCGGGCATTGGTGAAATATGGTTCCGCGCCAGGCTGGACAATCTCCAGTAACTCTGAAGAGCCCAGAGCCATGAGAGTGAATCAGCATTGATTCTGAGTCAACACAACATGTATGAACAGCCGAAGGGTCCATTGATAACAACATTACAGAGGATGTTTGAGGCTAAATACAGTCTATAGTATCAACAGAACAGCCTGTTGCGGATTTACCGCCTGTCTCATAGCACTTTCATGATGGATCGCTTCAAGCAACGTGCAAGCAAACATGACACGCAGCTCTTTCTTGGATTTTCCTGACAGCTGCATACGTGTTTTTACACTTTACGCCCACTCCTGTCCTCTTATGAAAAATTTCTCTGACCTCGTTTCGGTATATATACCCACAACCCCCCTGCAGCTGGGGTCTGCCTCCCCTGAGAGGCACACCGAGCAAACACATAAGAGTAAACACTAGCTAGTGGACACGTGCACCAGTGGGTGCTTGGATCAAAGAAACGGCACACACAGATACAAACATAGCCTGCGGCACATAGAAAAAGAGAGCGAGGAGAGCTTGGATGAATTTCAGATGGTGCCCGTGACCTCGCCACGGTTGAGTAACTGAGCAGCAGAAGTCCAGCCTGTTTATTTACACATTAACACTCATCTCATTAATTGTGAAGTGGTGCAAATAGCAATCACACAAAATGTGGAATTATAAGCATATTCAGGAATTTGAGTAAGACTTGAGTAATTTAATTATTTACTTATCCTCTTGTGAGTAAACATGTGTTACTTCCGAATTACACAAAAGAAGATACATGAAGGATGTTGGTCCTAATTGAGTTGCATTGGTTTATTGGTAGCCGGTACCTATTGGTTGTTTGTAACCATGTTGGTATCCCATTCACAATACACTGGTTTGTGTTCATACAATAGAAGTGAAAAGTTGCGCCTGGTGTTCCGTTACCTGGTGTTCGGAGATATTTTGTAGAATGTCTGTAACTGGCATCCATTCATGATTAACTGGTTTGTGTCCATACAATAGAAGTGAATGGGTCCTATTGCTGTTTGGTGACGAACTTTCTTAGGCTACCAACTTTTTTTTTTTAAATATCAAAGGAGATATTTGGAAGAATATTGGTAATTGGCATCCATTGTAATTACACTTGTTTGTGTACATACAATAGATATGAAAGGTGTACCTGCTGTACGATTACCAACTTTTTCTGGCTACCAAAAAAAATTGAAGAATATATTTTGAAAAATGTCTGTAAGTGGCATTCATTCACAATACACTGGTTGATGTCCTTACAATAGAAGTGAATGGTTCCTATTGCTGTTTGGTTACCAACTTTCTTAGGCTACCAAATGTCTTAAAAAAAATATCAAAGGAGATATTTTGAAGAATATTGGTAACTGGCATCCATTGTCATTACACTGGTTTGTGTACATACAATAGAATTGAAAGGTGCACCTGCTTTTTAGAAACAAACTTTCTTCAGTTACCAACTTTCTTAAAAAAACCGAAGAAGGCATTTCTAAGAAGTTTTTAATAACTGGCACACATACGATAGAAGTGAACGGGTGCACCTGCTGTTCGGATGCCAACTTTCTTGAAAAACGTTGGAAATAAACTGCCCTGCAACATGGTCAGTAAAATCTTAACCGTGCCTCAGAAATTCTTACCTTAGGGATCAAGACTCTTGACAAAAGACTCAATTCCTGAGTTAGACGTCAAAAGCCTGACATATCTGCCGTTTATATATTAAAGCTTTGCACGGTCACACCAAAGCAAGACGAATAACACATTACTTCCTTTGAAACTCGTGCTTCGCCTTGCCAGCGGCCTTTTCCACCTGCTTATTGAGCTGTAAAAAATGCCTTGTGTGTACACACAGTCCCCGCTGTGTCCCGACCAGTCGTAAAAAGTAATGGAAGCGGTAATTACACCAAAATAAATGGGCTCTATCAATCCTTAATGAGTGTCACAAAATAGCCGTACACGAGCACGTGACACGGGCCCTGCTGTCTTACTGAGCCCCCAGCACCCAAAGTTACTATCAATACTAACAGTAGCATGAAATTACCTCCGCCTGCTGAGACTTTCACAACAGGCCCTATTAAGAAAACCGCAGAAATACGAACAAGACTGATATCGCTCGCCTGTAAAGAGAGAGGCGTGCACCAAAACGCGTATACATGGCACCGTGTGTGAGGTCACGCAGAGGTTAGTGCCTGATGGTGCATTATGGAATGCTTGTGAATGGAATGATAATGGTAATGGAAAATTTGAAAAGGGATGGATACTGTATATTGTTAAGCTGCAAAATGATATAGAACCCAATCGTGGTAGTACACCTTAATGCCTGTAAGTGCTAATGGGCTGGTCATTACTGAGGATGTAGTCCCTCGGCCAGCGATGCAGTTCATAAATGTGTATTTATTCTAAGGAGCAGCTCACTAAAGAATGGCTTTTTTCTCAATTAAAGGTGATTTTGATGCCAAAATTGGTTTGCAAAAATCAAGTGGATGAATCCCAATTTTTCTACTCTTGCTGGGTGCAATCCCGTTAAGAAACCCCTGAATAAAAAAAGCACACAAATAAAAGCAGTTTAACTAATTTAACCGATTTTTTGTGAAACATCAAGCAAATGCAATAAATAGTTAATGTTCATATACATATATCATTTATGTTTCTTTAATGAAAAGAAGTATTCAATTATCAATTATATTTTTCAAAAATACACTTAATATTCTTATAATATTGAGTTTCTTGTATCTACTTAAATAATTAGATTTACTCAATTTAAACAGTATATTTAACTCTTTTCTTACTCTTATTCTTGGTGAAAATTTACAAAGAAGTTAAGTTTTTTGTTCCAATTTTTAGCAAAATAAGAGTAAAAAAGTAACATTTTTAGTGGGGTTGAGAAACAACCAACCAGGCTTCAAAACACATCATGAATAAGAATCGCTCCTTTCGTGTCCTGCATAGACATACACAATATTGTCATTCAGTCAACTTGTCCTCATTCAAATTTGAAAATTTCTATTGTACAATCTGAGATGAACACTGCTCCAACGCTGGTCCGAAAACTTCCTGTTTCAGTCTTTGATCATTAAATGTTTAAACATATGTTTTCCTGAAGCTCAGTGGTTAGAGCAAATTTATGGGGTTGATCCCTGGCACTAAACATACTCATCAAAGAATCAAAAAAGTCAAGCTGAATGCAATGTAAGTGGCTTTGGAAAAACGTATCACCCAGATGTGAAATGTAAATGTAAAATGTAAAAATAATAAAACAAAGGGAGCATTTTTAATGGATACAAAATGTCAAACAAGTGTCTTTAATATGTAATTATGTGCAGAATTAAAGAAACAAAGTTCCTCTGGACCGGTGTTTACTTCTTGCAAACTATTCACTAGAACACAAAAATATATGTTTATAAAGAAGGGTCTTGCAATGACAGTCAAAAAAAGACCTTCATCATATTGTGTTGTTTAAAAGCCAAATTTAACTCATTATTTATTGAAAAGCTTTTCCTTACACAAGCTGTATGGCGTCAGAAGTCTTCAGGTTGGTTACACTTTATTCATGAATCTTTTTATTTTTTTGGAGTTTGACGATTGTGGTCAAGTTGACTTGTCATGAGACAAAAACCAAGTGATTATCAAACATTTAAAATTGTCAGTTCTAAAAAGTAACATGCATGTAAAGATTGTGGTGAAGGGCTTACATATAAAATAACTTAATGAATGTCGAACCAGGCCAAAGCCAGAGTCGATACTACCAAAAAGCTTTGCAGTTGTCACTATCTTCTTCAGTCTGTGTACCTATCAGAGCTCTGGCGTCACAAACGCTGTTCATTTTTTAATGGCCACAATGCTTCAGCTGCCACTTATCTGCTTCAAATTATGCATGCATGCTAAAATCATTGTATGTGTCTAGCGAGTGAAATATATAGAAAGATACGGCATGAGAGAGCGGGGCGCAGTGCTGCGTAAAAACCTTATTCAATTGCAGTGGCACATTGGGGTCATGCATGGGTTTGCATAACAAAACCTCCATTTCCCAGCGACATCCGTAAGCTCCAATTTATTCTACCATGTGTTTTTGGGTATTGCTTATTTTTAAGTATTTTAAAAGCATTTTAAGATGACATGGCTTCGCTCTACAGGCGGCACGTTGTGCAGTCTCTTAAGTCGTCTTCTGTCTGCCCGGCAGGCATCAATGCTAGTGTCATTACAAAGCTATGCATGATAATACTCTTTTGTCATGCTTTGTGTGTAATTGTTGGAGACATATGTGTTTGTCTTATATAGCGGGGAGCGGAGGTACTTTGCCAAGCATGGGTTTCTCACATCACAGAAGCCATCCTTACATGGCTTATTTGGGCATCTCCTCATTTGCCATGGAGTGGTGCACCCATCACTTTGGATCAATCTGTCATTTGCGCTTAAAAACGTTGGAACGTACATGTTATTCAGTAAGCAGTAAGTTAACGAAAAAATGAAAATCATGTCATTGTTTACTCCGCCTCTTGACATTTTTGGATGACTTTTTTTCTCCTGCAGAAAAAAAGAGACAATATTTTGAAGAATGTCGGTCATTGGCACCCATTCACTTGCATTGTTTTTTTGTACATTACATTACGTTCAATTTAAAGATGTCGCAGGATAAAATTAAAAAGAAAAAATGGAATCTTTCATACAAAACATTCATTTTTTTAAGGTCCAATGGTTTATGGAGTTTCCAACAACATGTTTGCGTACATTGGCAGTTATAATTACCTTTCTTCTTGACAGACTTAATTAAAAATTCAATTACAATTACAATTTTATGAGATGTACATTTTATGGTAACATTTACGATTAAGATCAAGTACATGCCTACTAACTGTAAAATACCATATATGCTAATATTAAGATATTTAAGATATTCATGACAGCAAAAATAAGATATATCAGTCATGTTATGTAAGTCAAACATGAGGATTGTTGACTGCACCAAAGATGTCCCTACAGAGTGATATAGAAAACCAAAAAAAAGAAACTTTGTTTACCCCCGACAAGCATGCTGACAAATAACCGAGTCACACAAGTCAACCGCAGGCGTTTCATTTTGGGCCATTTTAAACGCAACATAGACGCCTCGGCTGAGATTAAATGTGGACTGTGCTTTTCTAATCTGTCTGGGCAACACGCCTTTAAATTTGATTTGTGCTATCAATGCAGACCGTGAAATCATGCGGCTACACGTCAGAGTGTGACCGGATTTGGCCGGCATGTTAATGTTAAGCAGGTGTGTGTCCTTTGTCTTAAGGAAGGTGACTTTTTAAAGCACTTTTTCCAACACAAAGCCATTCTTATTTTATTATACTATGGTAACAAAAAGAAAATACAACTAGGGAACAAAACATGATCTTTAAAACATCAAAGGGACAATTCACCCCAAAAATTCTGTTTGATTTTGATTTCTTCTGCATAAGGCAAAAAATACATTTTTAAGAATATTGGTAACTACATAAACTACACTGTCATTGACTTCTATTGTATAGACCAATCATTTCTCAGGAGTTGAGATGGTCTGTGCTGCCGTACACCACTCTTTTCCCAGCGGGTCTTCGTTTCATTGTTCTCTACTGGTTGCCCTCTTTTTTTGGAGGTAGGTCAAAAGAGAGATCCACTCTGTCAGCTCATTGCTCACGTTGATGAAATCGCTTGTTAGTGAAACCCTCTCTTCTTTCTCATTAAAGCGAGCAGAGTCGAAGATAACGGTCCAGGGGATGAGTGACCGGATTGAACCCTGTCATGTCCAAGTGGGCCGGATCATTCTAGAGATGGGTTCTCATTACACAAGGTCTGGGTCTATAGACACCGCTGGTCTGAGGATAGAGGAAACGCACCCAACAACATTATCTATGAGATGGCGGTCAGGGCGACAAGCGCTCGGCATGCTGAGTAACTGTAGGTGACATAAAAAGTAAATAAAGTTGTGGAATGGACACATTGGTGGGAAATTCATTTCCTGTTTATGTATCGAGAGTGAATTTGCTTTTTAAAGCGAATATCATCACTGATTCTTGTTTAGATGGATATACTGTAAGCATGCACCCTAAGGATTGGTCAAGCATGATGTGATATGAATGTCTAAAACAATCCAGATTTTTAATACAGCTCATTTATTTTGTACTTTGAAAATAACTTTTTAAAGTATTTTTCAATGGGATTTATTTTTATTATACATTTCTTCATACCAGTTGTGCAATTGATGCATGAAACACCAGTTGTAAGGTTAAAGTACTATCATTTCATATCATTATTTTCTCTGCTTGTCAATTTGGCAAAAAACACAGATTGGATTATTAAGACCACTTTGTGTCTCTCTTGTGGTTTCAAGTGGATGCGGCACATTCTTTCGTTGGGCCCGTATCTGTAATAATTTATTGTAGGAAAATACATTTGAAATAAACAATAAAACCATGTCTCAAAAATAATTTAAAAATATGTAAATTTCATTTAAAAATAAGAGGATTAGAAATATTGAGAGGGATTATTCTGTAAATTCCTAACATGGTAGTAACATCTTAATCAAATTTTGATTATTACTTTTTTCGTTGAAAATATTCACAAAACAAAATCATCTAATTTAAACAATAGGTTAACAGTTCGCCTCTTTATTTTATAACTAAGATAAAAATATAAAACATAATAAAAATATTTAATTTTACCATTATTCTGAACGAAAAAACATCACTCGGAAAATAAAACAAATAAAATCAAACTGGATTAAAGGCAAACAATTCATTTGCTTGGAAACCATTTTACATTGTTACTATGGCAGTCATGTCAACATAAAGACCTTCAGTATAGAAAACGATATATCACACAAATACAACATAATATCTTTCCAAAACAATTTGTTTTTCATAAAAAGCCTTACAAGCAACCAACCGAAATAAATCGATAGTCATGATTCACTTCATTTCAGACCGTGAAAAAACATAATTGGCTTTCCCTGCCATCTTCCGAGAATCACACGAATTATCGAATTATGGAGCAATCTGTATATTAATATTTTCATAATTACACTGATTTTTCAACATCCATACAAACTAATTAGCAGAAAATATACTAATATTATTAACTCGCCAGCTGTTAGGGACGTGTAATTTCATTTAGACTTGCGCTCTCAAAACAAGCCTATTTGGGACAGATGGCATTCTGGGTAGGTTATGCGCTTGCCACTCACCGCGTGCGTTTTCTACGTATATGTGCAATAGCGAAGAAAAGAGAATAATGAGTTTAAAGACAAGTCAATTTCTTCTGGTTTCAAACGCTTCTAACTGGCAATTGCCCTCATATCACTCAGATTCAGACTGCCGTTGTTGTCGCACTTGTCCTTGCTCGTGCCACGACGGGGCGGCTGAGCCTTTTGCAGCCCAAATGTCGAGCCTTTCAGAAATTTAATTAATCAACCTCCTGTCCTTTCTTTCAAAACGCAGCGTGCTCTCGCTGGGTGTCCCTGCCTCGGCTTTCATTCCTCTCTCTCACGCTACACACTTCTCAACCAACATCCTTTTTCTACACTGCTCTTGACGCTCCGAGCGAGACTCGTGTGAAAACTATGTTTACGGAAGGAAAGGCAACCTTAAGCAACCCCCGTCAGGAAGGCCAATCATCACAGTACTTATCACGATTGTGTAGTTGAGACACACTTGGGGACACAGACCCCGAAGCATCATGCTCTTGTTTACCGTGAGAATGACTTGAAATCCGAAACTGAGAAAGCCACAGTTTATAGTTACAAAGAGATCTGGCAAAATCCCTCAACAGGTTGACAGAGGAATGGTTCTGTCATTATCGGCAACTTAGCAACCCCATCTGATATTATGCTTTACTGGAACGGCAGGGCGTCTGAGACTACGCTAAAATAAAACAGCAGGAAGTCTGACACTACACAACACTGATGCAGCAGGATGCATCAACCCCCGAAATTACTGGGAAGAGAGTCTGAAGATCTATACGGTCTTATACGGTACATGATGTATTTATAATATACATTAATAATGGGACTGAAATTGGATGAGGATGGAGCTCCTCTTGCAAAAATGCAAAACCCTTCATCATTTATTACATCTCTTGTAGTAAAAAAGAAGATATTTAAAGAAAGTCGTCACACATTTACTTCTATTGAATTGTATGGAAAAAAAACGGCAAGTGAATGGTTTCCGGTTTCCGAAATGTTTCAAAATATCTCACACAGATCGGTAATGACAATAAGGGTAAATGACACAATTCATGTTAAGGCCTGGTAATGAAAAATATCACAAATTGAACATTGCATCACTACATTGGCCATATTTTTCAAACATAATAACACTATGTGTTGAAAAACTACATTTCTTGTTGCCTTTTATCCAAAGCCATTTGATGAAACAATGACCTAATACATTGTAGGGACACAACAGTTAAACAGAAAGTGCTGGAACAAGTTATCAGGTTTCACAGGACGCCGGACAGTACCTCTTGGAACAGAGATGGGTTATGTGTTTTGCGAAGAGAAAAACACGTTAACATGTTCCTGTAAAGTATTTACAGAACATTTATTAGAGAAAATTCATTATGACTTGGGGTTTTAAGATGGAGATTAGACTCACTTGACTTGATCATAAAACATGAACCTAGCAACCACCCAGAACACCCTAGCAACTGCACAGCTACATGGTTCCAAAAATAAAAAAGTGTACCGTGTATTTTGTAAAAAAACATGCACAAAAATGTAGTTCATATTAACACGTTGATATCAAGATAATATACTGTGTTTAAAAGTAGTGTACATGTAAGTAAAAGAATTAAGTAATCCTGATTAACACAAATATTTCAAGGATTCACCTAAAATATTCGTGTATATGTTTGTTAATTTTATATCTTTTATTACATAAACTTAAAAAAGTGATCATTTAGATAAATGAACTGTTGGATTTTTTAATTATATTATTTTAACACCCTGGCAATCCTTGCTTTGTGGCATCTAGCTTTGAATAGGAACTTTTTTTGAAAACATAAATATGTGGTTTGGTGGATTCTGGTCCGGTATTTTTTGTCTGTGAATACACTCATATTGAAAGACTTTTAAATTTTTAATAAGTAACCGAAACTATGAAGACTAACAGACGTGGGCATAAATCAAAGCAATGCGTATCTTTATCAGCCCACTATTCTCTGGCTTAATTCAGTTGTGTTGGACGGGATACAGGCATATGTATGTTCTCATTAAGATCTCTATGTTTTCAGCCACAGGGCATTCGCTCCAAGCTAATACATTTGGCAGCTAATGAGCTGCAGCGAGTGGCTATGCCCTTCTCTTACACTACTTTGCTCTTTGCTCTGTCCAAAGAAAAGCAACATAATGTCCCTGCTAATGAATCAGTCAACTCTCGCTGATAAATCACGACCAACATAGCGCCGCGGCTCGCTGTCACGATGATGAATCCTTTTATTTGGAAGTCTTGGACCAAGAGTAGGCCGCTTCGCTCATATGCAAGAAGTAATGATCACGAACAGAAATGTGATACGGTGTGGTGAAACCGAACTGGAATACTCTTTACGCTTCGGTGGCTCATTTTTAAATTGCATCTCAGATAGAAAACAGAGCCACAGAATGCCATGATGAAGTTGGGTAGTATGGGCCAAGCGTAGTATGAGGGTTGTAAGGGTCCTTAATGCTTTGACGTCACTTATGCATTATACTTATGCATTTGGAAGCTTGCAGATTATTTTCAATGAGTCACGCTGGCTGTACTTTTTATATAAATTGCATAAATATCAAAAATATTCATGTTCAATGAAATGAATCTGAGTACTCGGAAAACATCAGCAGGTTTTTCGCTGAGAGTCTTGATTGTTTTCTAAGAAGCTTATTTATGACATGATGACCTGCCATTGTATTAAATCCACTCAAATGAATATTTAAAAAAATTGATCTGTATTCATAATTAACAGTCATTCAGAAAAAGTGCCAATCTTTTTCAAGGTAATGTTAATTTACAAACTACACTGTTAAAAAACAATCTTATTAAACTGTAATTTTTCATGCAGCTGTGGTGCCAGTAAAACAAAGCAATATATTAGTAAATAATCTGTAAATTAAAGGAAATATAAAAAAAAGTATGGGGAAAATATTAGCGAAATATCAGTTAAAGATTAGAATTATATCAGTTAAAAATATGAAATATAAGGAAAATACTTTTTGTTGTGAAAAATGTAGGTATGTTGCCAGCATCTTGAATGTTTTAGTAAAAGATTTACGAAATAAAAAATTGCACGCGTTGTACATTTCAGTAAATATCAGCACAATATCAGTTAAATAAAGTAAAATATCTGGAAAACGTCAGCAAAACAGTTTTCATGTTATTTTGCCTGCATCTTATACATTTACAGTCTATTTAGGTATTTTTACATTTTAAACCATATTTCAAAAATACACTGCATATAAACTTTAATTTTCTGGTAGTTCCAGTAAATTCACTTTTTTATCTAGGCCTTAAGCAAAACCTGCTGAGAACCACTGATTTAGAAAATGTTAAAAATCGTCTTTCTTATTTACTAACACTAATTGGTTTTATATCAGAATGTTGCATAAAGCGCAAAGCTAAAAGTATTCAATTTCCAATTTTCATGATCGCTGGAGGGAGTTTCAGAAGAGGCAGGTTGACTTACAGGACAGGCAAAGTTTATCATACACAAAACTGTAAACTACGAACTTTAAGAATAAAAAAACCCACACAGAATGTATACAGTACATATAGTACATGACAACAGGTTTTTCACAATGGTTTCCCATGGTTTGAACTGTATAGCTTGTTAATGGATTCCTATGGATAGAATCCTAAAAAATATTTTGGTCTGAGAGTACTATCCCACTGTATCAAACATGCTTATCTCCAGGTTTTCTAGCCCCTCCGCGCCCCCGTTAAACCGAGAGTAATAACTCGCTTAATTATTTTTGCATGGAGAACAAAGTTCACAAATGAGCGTTTAAAGGAGTCGTAGTGGAGCCTGCCACCGTCTCCTTATGACTTCATCTGATAATTAATTAAAAACAAATGAGATACTCCTTTGACTTAACTGCTGCAGAAACATGACCAGGATATTGGAAGCATCATTTAATGGCCCGGGATAGGGTGATAATTAAAAAGCTGTCAGGGTGCATTACATTATCAGGTCTAGGTGTAAATGTGTGTGCGTGTTTGTGTGTGGCTTCCCTCAGATGTATCTCTTGACCCCTACATAAGTTGATATGCAGGTTTGGCTTCCGCGGGGGTCAAAGGTCTCAGATTAATTATGGCCCTGAACGTTCTTAATTTTCAATTACGATGCCACTGGGGAGCCCGTGTCGGGAAAGGACATGTGGAGGACGGGTTGCTCAGTCTCTCCCATATTTAATATATGCTTTGTGTGCATCGTTGTAAGGTTCATCTTTTTAAGAGCAATATGCTAATACACTAGAAATGTTGAATTGTGTTTTTGTTGGCAGGTCTGAAGTGGCCATTGTTATGCCACCCAATGATGCCCAATATACTGACTGTTAAACAGTGGTTTAACAGCAAGTTACGTACACACACATACCTGAATCCGGATAAATATGAAGAGCTCTTTTCGAAAATGAGATAAGTGCCATATTTAGAAAAAAATTCTATTTTGTTGTGTAGTGAACCCATTCTCTGCTCCATCAACGTTTCAAGAAATCACTATATTTTCTTGTTTAAAATGTACCGCAAAATGCTATAAATCCCCAACCCTTTTTTGGCCGGAATGTGTTATGTCCTCTCGACCAATCATAATTTGTTTGATGCAATCCAACATGGCAATGCTTTTAAGTGTTCAATCTTTTTAAATCGAGTGCTTTAAATTCTTTTTAATTTATAAGCCCTGATATCATATATGTCATGTTATTTTTTTGCAAGACACAAACCAATAATTTTAAAACAAAAATGGATGGATTTGTAGTGGTTTGGAAATTAATTATGATACACTTATAATGGACAAAATTGTTTTCTTATCAAACAATTATTGTTTAACATGTTCAGAAAAAACGTATGGGTCCAGGTAAAAAAATTATATTCAGAAAATTATTAAAATTGATTTATCTCATTTTGGAAAAGAGCTCTTCATATGCTGCTTTGAATGATTTTGAACACTTCAAACATGCCAAACCTGATCAATCCTTGACACTAACATGTACGTAAATCACAGCAAAACTTATTACACCCAAGCAGCCATTGACCTTCAAACACCGGGTGTTGAGTTCACCTTGAGCATATGTAATGAAATTATGTAAATAGTATATTCTTGTCCACATGAATGTTCACAGAGGGATGCCGAGGGCCTGTTGGGCGCTTTTCCATCAGCCGGTTTGAAGCTGTTGAGTCCAAGCAGCAGGGTAGACTTTCACTCCCTCTGGGGCATGAAATGGGCTGACTACCATTCTTTAAATGTGTCTTACTTTCCTTCACTCTGCTTGTCCCTAATACACACTTTAAACCTTCAGGGTCCAAGCCATTCTACAGCCTTCCAGTTATTTCCTCATCTCCACGGGATGGCCCTAAATTGGCCTCCTTAGAATTTGGACTGTTACATCTGTCAGAACTATAGGACAAGGCACTTTTCTTCTTTTTCGGCTTTCAGTCAAAAAGTCGGTCGAATCAAAGTAACGGTATAGTATGTGTTTCTTTAGATGGTTCCCATGAACATGTTTATTTGTCGATGACACAGATGCACTCCATAGTGCCCTGGATGGCAAAAATGAGAATGCACTTTACACTTTTTCATATACAGGTTTTTGCAGTAAGGACTGCCAATGACGGGGGCCAGGGTGGGAGACACTGGGTCCAGTTAACAGTATTGTCACCGGTGCGATCGGGCAAAGGCGACATTTACAAGACGATTCCTTTCTTGCCAGCGGCACAGGCAAAACTAAGTTGTTGCTAAGATGCTATATCTAATGCTTGTACTAACGGTTATGCAATACAGGTGTTCATAGAAAGGATAGACTTGTCTATTTCTATGTACATGTATAAGTATTGACGGTAAGCTTGGCTGCACGTGTGTCTGCAATGCCGAAAACAGACTTAATCATGGAATTTAGGCATTAATGCAGAATTTGATGTACAATGCAGGATGGCAAGTTTAGAATTTCTTTACCAGACAGTAATGTACAGGTCATATCATTTACAATTTAAATAACGGTAATACGTATTTAGGTGAGGTTTAATTGTGTAATCTGCTTGATAATGGACTGTTTAGTGTTTGTGTTCCACACTATATCACACTATAGAGACGCACACACATTTTAAACGTTGGCTCTAGTTCCTCTTATGTATTTAAAGTGAAAAACACAGACTGTGGAAAAAATATAAGACGGATTTCCTAGGGCATTACATGTGGTAGGCAAAGGAAGAAAACCGACTAACAGGTGACCAGATTCTCTTTGTAAAGAAAAAACTGCCATTAATTTGGTCATTTGGTCTATACATCAGTTGGTAACAAAGAAAATGTGCCTTGTTAATGCTTCTATTTTTACATTTCAGTTTCATTCAAAAGAAGGTTATTGTATTGACCGTCTTTATTATGTATGGAATGCTTATTTTTAATTGTACGTTGCATTGTTCTTCTACGTTTCTTTTTACATTAATCACTTTATTTTGTAGTTAAGGTCAAAATAACCTTTACTTTATTTATGTACATACCACCGATAAGCATTAATTTTGTGGGCCGGTAAAAATGTTGTCAGGGCAAGTTAAAACCAGAGTCACTTGGCCGCCTGGGCCGGTAGAAAAATGGTAGCATGGAACCCTAATATGCTTGAAAGCGGGCATAATTAAAAGATTTAGTGTCATTGAAAGAGTGGAAAAAGAAATAGAAGAGGTATAGACACTGATTTATTTATTCCAACCTCCAACACAAACACCTGTCGAAGAGGGAAATGAAGTGAGAGAAGGAGAGAGAGGAAGAGATACAGAAAGTGAGAGGTAGAGTGCGAGAAAGGGAGAGAGAGGATACCTTCTCACCTATATCTGGTGTGGAAGATGTGACACTGATCTGTGCCATCATGACACTTTCTGTGTGTCGCTCCAGTGCTACCTGTCATGACAAACCTGACAAAGAACCTTAAGGCCTGAGAGTCAGATCACAATGTATAATGAACATTAAAATCATGTTAGTGTGGAACTTTAGTGCCACCATAAGAACTTGACAGAATCATCTGAGGAAGAATTATCAAACGAGTCACAAAAGGTTTTTGTGAAAGTTTTAAAATGATAACGATTCTTTATGGAATGATTCCGTCCAAAATGGTTCTCCATGGCACTGTACCTTCTTAAGGTGAAGTTAAGCAAAACCTTTTTTCTACAAAACACAAAAGATGATATTTTTAAGAATGGTGGAAACTGGCAGCTTCTTAAAGTCACAAATTAACCCAAAAATAAAAGCTCTACATCATTTACTTTCATGTCATTTCAAGTTTTCTTTAAGACTCTTAAAGTGATAGTTAAAACAAAAATGTTTATTTATCCACCCTCATGTCAATTGAAATCTGTACAGGCTTTTTCTATAACAAAAAAAGATATTATGAAGAATGGTGGGCACCAGCACATTCTTTAATCGTCAGTTAACCATAAATGTTAATTTACACACTCTTATGTCATTTCAAATTTGTTTGAGTCTTTCCTTAAACAGACCACAGAAGAAGATATTTAAAAAAATCCTGGGAATTATCATTTCGTGTAGAAAAAGAATTCTGACAGATTTTTCGTTCATTTCAATTCTGGTGATTCATTTCTTTTTTCAAACCAATACTTTTTTCAATACTCATTGGGGTGTTTACCAGGACTACTGGGATACCATCCCATAATGTTGTTATGCTGTTCATAACATGACAAAATGAATCCTTCAAAGTTTACTTTTGCAGTATTGACAGAGTTTTTAATCATTTTAATCTCATGTATAAACACATTTCACAGCGCTTTCCTGATATCAGATGGGATGAGTCCTGACTTTTACTCCCCTGGTTTAAGAAATATATAGATCCCATGAAGGCTGTAACAAGTGCCTCTTTATTGAGACTTTTATGTTGTTTATGAAAAAAATCACAAATAAATTGGCACTTTTCCCTTAGGCGAGTGACCGCTGCTTCACTCTCGCTCATATCGGCCCATCTGTTTCTTACTTTCATTGTTTTGGGAGCTGTTTCGAAAGCTTAACACCAAGCATTTGCAGTTACTTCTAAGCAGCAGTGTGAATATTAATCCATTCCTTGACTTTTCAATAAGCACACCATGAAAAGCTTTTGTCTGATTTTATCCTTGTTGAAAAGGAAAGGAAAAAGTCTCGCAGAGAAACAGCAGAATGTGTCTGGTAGGTGTTGTAAATATTTCAGAATCCTTCTGGCAGACATGACCACCGGAAGGATGTTCAAATGAAGATCTGCTTTTTCACTCTTCTACTGAAGGCTGGTGTCTTACATCAACAACATGGACATCACTGTACAAACCATCTCATAAATATCTCATTTTAAAATAAAGAACTTAATCTAAGTACTGATACTCTTCATGCCAGTAATACAAATCGCTGTAGCAATCTAAAACAAAGTTTCTCAGGTACTTGATCATTGCTCTAGTTCAGTTTTTGTGTAAGTGTTTGGGAAAATCTGGGCCCTGGGTTGGAAGATTTCTTTGACAAGAGTGCAGTTCCAAGACTGATAAAAGATGTTGACCTAGGAACATTCTAAACTCAAAATTAGGAAATGCAGTTATTTTCACACTGAAGTCACGGTAAAAACACTAATAAAGCACTGGAAGAAAATGACCAATACATTTCCTTTATTTAACAGATGTTTACTTTAATATTTAAATGTAATTTGAGGCTTCAAAGTGTGAAATACAGATACACATATATATATTAATATTTTCCCCATATAAGAGAATATGTTTTACTATTTTAGACTACACTGTAAAAAATTCGTTAAAAATTCCTTTTAATGCTTAAATGTAATTTAATTAATTGCAAGTTATAAAATACAGGCAACGCCTCTGGAAATATTCTATATGGTACATTGTGCCCTATTTACAGATATTTACAGTGACTATAATACATTGCTAAATGTATAAACAGTGAGTATTTTTTATATTGTGGGGAGGTCTTAAATATAACGTAATGTCCGATAGTATAAATAATAATATTAAGCCAGTACCTCACTAATACACATTTCAATTATTGTAGCATTTTTTTACTTGAGAATGTTTTATACTTAACAAAAATAAGTAATAAAGTACAGTAAGGTTTTTCAGGAGTTTTAACTTGTTAAATTATCCAGACTTTAATTGGGAAAGGTCAGTCTGTGTTTGAAAATAGCTCTCAAAAGTTTGTGAAGTAAACTTAACTCAAAACCAGAACAAAATAAGTAAAGTAGACTATATCAACTGGTCATAGATTGCAAACATGAAGAAAAATTGAAAGGAGCTGAAAGTTGATGCATCTGCCCGGTGTTCTCATTCCTCACATTATTGTAAATGACACCAAATGTTATCCCTTGTATTTGAACTTTTTGGTTCATTTTCAAGTGCTCACCTCCATGGGTTGGCAGACAATGTAGTGTTTTTATTCTGATATATTGTTTAAAAAAGTTTGTTTGGAATCCCACTAGTTAAAGGCGACTGCGGCCTGAATAAATGTTAATGTAAAACAAAGTGCGTCAAAGCAAACTTATGTAAAAGCCCCATATCCAGGAAAGACCTCATCTTTCCATCCAGCAATGACAATCCAGTGTCCTTTGAATTTTCAAACCTGCATCTGAAAGTCAATATAAAAGTCACTTTCTCTGTAAGAGGTCGGTAAACAGACTCAACGTTCTGAATTAATTTACAGCAAAGCAGTCTGTCCATAGCAACTCAGCGATGACACAAAACAGAAGTGGCATCTAAGATTGCAAAGCATGTGCTGAGCTGAGGGCACTCTTCGCTCTACGGAATCTTCCATGTGCGCTTCCCGACCTGCACCAAAAATCGCTTTTTCAAGAGTAGCGTTTTTTATCCAACCTTCAGCTTCTGTTGGGTCATGATTGATGCAAACGCTCCCAGCCAAGTGTGCATTGTTTTTAAGACAACATACCCGAGTTACCCTATGAATGTTGCATAAGATGCTTGAGAGGTAAATATGAAATTCAAATAGGAAAACTTGCAGAAGTTGAAATGGAAGCTGGACAGAGGTGCGTTTAATATTAATCATGTACTTCCAAAGGGATGATTTTTGGGGTTGAAGACCAGATGCTGGTCAAGGAGGTCAAAAACCAGCAGATGTTACTTACTACGTTACGTTTCTATTTTTAATCTTTTACCCATCCTTGCCAACCATTCCATGGGAAAGGCTTTAACTAAAGGACAAAGCAAACAAATCCATCTTATTGATGTCATGTACATGGGGAATATCTGAGATGCTGTGACAGCCCCTCTCGCTTCTGTTTGCAGGGAGGAGAGATTTATCAATATAACATGTGCCGTGCTGTTGCCTGACAAGCTTTAAAGGTCCCACAGCTCGGACCGATGACTGGGGAATTCTGGGACAGCGCGTCAGGCCCTTCGAGGTGTCCCGGTGTCAACTGGACTGTGAATCGGAGTAAATAAGGGCAGCAGGACAGAAAAACCTGGAAATGAAGAGAGTAAGGGAGCACCAGCTAAACCGGAAATCATGTTTTATAAGTTCAACGTATGAAAAACTTTACCTTACATCACCTGTAGAGAAATATTTGTCAAAAATCAAGTGTTGTCTCACTAACACTTTTACCTTTCAAAGATGTTCACACCTACTACAAACACACACACACACACACGAATCAGCACCAAGAAAATTCTCACCTATAACACCTGAGGTTTACATCAGGTTTACATTATGTCATAATCTTATCAGATAAAAAAATGTGTGTGAACTCCAAACATTTAACAAAATCAACCACTCAAACGAAACTTATTTTTAAAGGGATAGTTCCCCCTAAACCAAAAATTGTGCGGTCATTTCTTAATCTCTTATCATTTGAAAACTGAACGACTATTATCTTGCGCAGATCACCGATGAAGATACTTTAACCGAGCAGCCGACCGAGTGGTACCAATTCACTTCTTTCTTATGAACACAAGACCGTAATTCTTCAAAATATCTTCTTTTGTGTTCTATGAAAGCCATACAGGTTTAAAACAACACGAGGGAGTAATTTTTTTGTTATTTTTTTAACTTTTACTTCAATAGATTTGAACACTTGAACACATTTTTACTCTGAATGTCCAACCACTAACAATGATAAAGACTGTAGAAGCTGGATAGAACACTTAAGATAAGGGGACAGTTTTCTGAACCTGTCACGATAACACAAATCTTGCAAAGAGGCAGTTAGTAGAAAGACAGTAAAGCAAACTACAGTATACTGGAATCAAAGGAAACCTGCTGCTTGTCAATGAAATTGTCATGTTTTGTACATCAGTTCCAAATGATTTTATTTTAACTTTTTTTGTAACATCATTTTTCCTTGAAATTTTTAAACAACATCTTAATTTAATCCTGTTGAACCGATGCACATGATGAATTAATTTCAACAACCCATTTTTTTCAGCACAGTTACAAACATTCTTCCAAATATCTTCTATTGTGTTCTGTGAAATTTCAAATGAATACATTGCATAGAGCAATGCGGGATTACTTTACAATATCAGCTCGGCTTTCTGAATAGAATCCCGACACAAATCCATATTGTTAAGAATCATTCAAATGAGGCTTTTTCTCCATGTGTAAAACTCTACTCTATGTCTTTATCAAGTTAAGTAGTCTCACATCTCTGGGTACTGTCTTTGTATTCTCCTATTTTTTAAGGATATACATTCCAACCACTGACACAAAAAAGTCAAAAATGAGGACAACATTAAATCTCCTGAACACGGAAAGAGCAATGTCTTCCTCGATTCATTATTTTTCTCTGGGATTACATGGTAATGTATTCACGCTACAATCAGGCTACGGGGAAATTAAGGCCACAAGACGATTCTTGATCTTGTGATTCTTATTAAAACAAACAACCTCATGCAAAATGCACCAGGCCTGTTTTAGTACATTAGCATGCCGTCTGTACAATGCACAAGCTCATAGATAATACACAACATTAAGACCAATGAAATGAATTCGGAAATGAAGAGAGAATGAGTTGCCACCAGAATTAGAAATATTTCGCAGGTGCGTTTCTTTGACAAGTGTGTCACTCAGGTGTAATAGGAAGTGACATCAGCATGGTGGGGATGACATGCGAGTAAATGAAGAGTAATGTGAGAAAGAACAATGTAAATATGGTGACGTGTAAATATGAGGCATAAAAAATGAAGGTGCTATCATCCTGCGGGTGACAGGGTGTTTTATCACTGAATAATGACACTTGGTATGGAGTTTTCATTTTTGGTTTTTGAAATTTTGACTTTGAAAGGCTCAGGGTAGATTCATTAAAATGAATGAAATGTAACGAACATGAAAAATAAAATTCTTTAGTGCCCCGCAAAAAAAGGAGATGGTGCAAAATAAAACAAAATGTTAAATCTTTACACAAAATGTATCTTTTATTCTCAAGCAAGCACAATTATTTGTGAAAATGACACACATTTTTCCTTATTTTTTCCTGTCAAGGCTTTATAAAACACAGTCCACGTGTATGCGCATTTATATATTAATAACATGATTTTAAAAGATTTAATTAATGTATTTTGAAAACTGGATAACCATACCTCTACACAAGCCCGGGCACAAAAGAAAAGTCGTCTGAGACACAAGTTTCCTAAATCTAATGACTTTTACACAAAACTCAAACTTATTTCTATCTCAAGTTGAAATCTTGAAGACACGAAGAACGTGCATTTGTCGCAATCATGCCAATCGATTGGCGTCATTCGCATTGTCTGCCTTTGCATCTATTCGCGTCTTTGAGTTTTTATACATTTTACTACCGCAAATCGTCTGGTGAGAATAAGAATAACATCACGAGGAGAAGACAAACCATAAAAACATACAAGTGAGATCATAGGAAAAAGGAATTCAAACAACTCCTATTTCCCAGAATTGTAAAAAAAAGTTTATTTCAAAAATGTAAATATACATAACATTCATTACATTTAAGATTTTTTCTGGAATATTTACATGTATGTCTTTATTTATAAATACGAAATTATCTTGCACAATACACAGACATACATTATGTATACACAAACTTTTACTCTGATTGCGATTGATCCTGATCAATAGTTTAACAGTTTAGATATAAAGTGGTACCGGATGGCAGAAGAAAGGGGGAAAATTGTGGTCATGAACACAAATTAATAGTTTAAAGTTTTCAACCATGTCATGAATCAGAGGAGATGAGCACACAAGGTTTTCATGTGACACCATGACAGATACATATGCAACTACATTGTTCTTCCATTTTCTGTCATCTTTAATCTCTCCAGGCCAAAGCACACAGTACTAATATTCTCAGTGTGATGTGAAAGCTCCAGACATGGCCCAAGGATTTCTGATGAGTCTAATAAAGCCGAACAAAAAAAAGCATGACCGAATCGTTGTGCCATTGAGCCACTGCTTGCCGGGGGACAAGGGGCAATTTTTCAGCAGTTTTGAACACTCTTTCTGCACATTGTCAGGGTCCCGAAGGTCACCACAGCTGTGTGGACATTACGCTTTGGAACAGCCGCTGTGAATTGACTCAGTTGGCCTGAGACAAACAAAAAGTGGACCTCAGATGCCCTTCTTTTCCTTCGAATGGATAGAGCAAGCATTCAATAATTTTATTCTTTGGAGAAATACTATACACCATTAAACGGAGCATTATTTATATGACAGGAGAAGGAAAAAATGAGGCTCAGATCTTCATCATAACTAATTCACAGGTCTATCTTTTATAAAAAGTCTCGCATGCATCCAGGGGATGGATAAACACTTATAGTAAAATTGATTGTAATGTATAAATGTAAAATAAAAACAGTAAATGTGCAATTCCAGTGTTATGGATGAGATTTTCGGCGTTATCTATGTGACGTAAAAACACTCAGAATATGTATTTGATTATAAAACACTGAACTATCTGTGTATTATAATAATCTTACTTGACTACGAAAAATCATGCATGGAATATAAAGCAAATGCATTAGAAACTGAAAAAGAGACCTCACATTGGTGTTGGACCTCATATATTTCCTGTGAGGTTGACATCTTTAAATAGAGGCAACACTAAAGTCTCATACTGCTGGGAATTACTACAAAAAGTACTCCACGGTATAACACTGAATACTTTTTCCTATGTGCATTCAGAAAATGTGTGATAGTGGCACCATGTACAGTCCAGTATATGAGTAAATCGAATGAAAAGATAGCCAGCGGCATCGAGGTACGGCTGCGTTCGACATCAGCTGAGCGCTCCTCGGGCGAGTACTGTCTTCACTTTGCCTCTGGGGAATTAATTTAGAGGTAAAAGTTAAGCTCCCTGGGCTAGAAAACGACACAGATGACTGAGTGATACGGTAGAATGTTACTTGTTTCAACACAGCCTGGAAATAATGGTTATCAAATACGAACATAAAAGAGGAATGCAAATCTGAAAGCTGCACAGCTGTTAATAAAAGATCTGAATCCACGTTCGCGTCCCTCACAGGTGTGTGAATGTCTATGGCAAACCCACCGCTTGTAAACTGTCAAACAAAGCCGTTCCCCTTCCTCATGAGAGGCCTGATGTACGGCACGTGTGTGTTATCTTAGTGTTTGCTCAAGGACACTTCAGTCATTGTCTGCTGGGACTGGGATTCGAACCCGCAACCTTCTGCTTACAACTTTACAAAAAATACTTGTGCCTACTTTGGATAAACAAGTACAGTATACGACTACATCATGAGACTAAGAAGTTTATTATAATCATCTGAGTCAGTTTATAGCCTCCAAACACCCAGACTAATTTATCATCCAGACTAATCGCATCATCCAGGTTACATAAAGCTCAAAACAATCCATTTAACTATAATGGAGTGTAACTCTTGTGACAAACCCTGATATCCGCTCTGACAATCTGATTGATGTGGGAAGATGAACGTGGGAATATTTAACTGCTATAACATAAAGCCTAAATTTTCTACCAAGAAATCTTCTTGTTTTAATGTAAGTTTGCACAGTATGCACTGGAGCTTTTTACCATGCTCAGAAACAAGAAGCCTGTCTTTATCATTATACTCTGCTTTGGCAGCTCAATATGGTCATATAGCACAGGGGGAAAGGGCATTCTGGGAAATAGATGACACATCATCTTCCTAATAACCGATCAAGTTCTATTCTTTCCATTGTGTTTAGCCAGAATAGAAACAAACTCATTTCCCGAGCAACCACAAACAGACTCTGCTGACAATAGGGTCAAAAGACTCAATTAACCCTCAAAGAGGAGAGGAAAAAATGTAAAGAGATGCATTGTGGGCGGAAAGAAAAGAGAAAAATAAACCCTGCAGATCACTACGGAAAATTGAGGTTTGTTGATGCTCTTATTCTATTCATGAGATGAGCTGGAGAAACGTGCATCACTAAAGACTCAAATAACTCAGCGTGGCTTTTGTGGGGTTATCACCATTTTCGATTTATATGACACAAACTCCAAGCTACTGGATCTTATTCGACAATATTTTACACAAACGCCGCTACCCATAGCTTATCACATCTGCATAACAGTGATTGGTTCCTCCAAAAAAAATCTGTTATCGTTTATTTGAACCCTTTTGACATTTTTACCTGTAGGACTTTTTTGCAGATAAAACAAAAAAAATATACAAATATTTTAAAGAATGTGGGTAAATGGCACCTATTCTCTCCCATTAGTTTTATGTTTATACAGTGAATGGGAGTTATCAAGTAAATATGACAAACAGGTTTTTTTAATGACAAGACTTTAGTTATAACAGAATTACATTTTGTTTGGTTTGAAAGCTATGAGTAAAAATGTTTTCGTTTTTGTAAGCCAATTCTTTATTTGACAGTAAAGTACATTTAGGATTAAAAAGAATTTCTGCTTTTGCTTAATGTCTCCCATCATCCATTAGTGTGGGTATACCAAAAAATAATGCTAATATTCAGCACTAAAAATAAAAGTGCAGTCAGATACGATATTACTGTTTATTGAGAGCAAAGAAAAATATTGTGGGTTTTAGTTTTACAATGGTTTATCAAGGTCACAAGGCAATCTGCTCAAGAATTACATAAATAAACACAAGCAGAATTCATTTGCATACTATTGGAAGTTTATATAAGACGTCTGTGCTCCAATTATCTTTACTGTATATTAACCCTGCCATAAGTAAATCTACTTAAATGCAAGTAGGATAATAGAAAGCAGCAAACTTGTTTATATTATCATACAACTTTGTTAGATATTATCTTCAATGATGCACACAATATATTCACACAGTCCGAAATCTTTGTTTAGTCAAAGGTTTTAGGGTCAAGCTTAACACCCAGGATATGTGAAGTCTTTAAGCTTATATATACAAATAGCTGTAATTTTTACATTACAGATTACAGTTAGTCCACTTTACAGTTAATCCAAATCCATTTATGGATTTTTAGGATGCATAAATTAGGAAAACTGGAACCAGGAACACTTTCCACAACACCTGATATATTTACTACAAGAAGGAGGGCATCTACGCTAATATTAGTGTGTTTCTCTCTTTCTCCGAGTTCAACCAAGCCACCGGATCCAGCCTGTATCAAGATCAGAAGGCATTGCAGTCACCCGGTTCCAGTACGTAACCAGATGGTGGATCAGGAACTGGAAAGTCACCACCAGCCCTGAAGGATGGCGAAGACCAGGACAGCTGGAGCCCTCGATACAGATCCCCTATAAAGACCTTACCCCAGTCGACCACAGGGATAAGATCATAGGAAGCAGATGATTCTTCTCGACTTTGCTGCAGCCTGGAATTGACCTGCTGGTTTCGTCTGGTTGGAGGAGAGCTGGTTCCCCAAATGCGCCTAGTTCTCGCCCCAAACCACTAGATCCTTGCTATATCAGATCAGAGAGCCATTGCAGTCAGTACGTATCCAGACTGGACGGTGGATCGGTAACTAGAAATGCCCACTACAGCCTCGAAAGAAAGCAGAGACCAGGACCTCTAGAGCCCCAGATACAGATCTCCTGCAAAGACCTTGCCTCAGATGACCATCGGGATAAGACCACAGGAAACAAATGATTCTTCTACTCCCTGCTGCAGCCTGGAATTTCTGGTTTCATCTGGTCAGAGGAGAACTGGACCCCCAACTGAGCCTGGTATCTCCCAAAGTTGGTTCTCCATTCTGTAAATGATGGAGTTTTGGTTCCTTGACTCTGTTACCTCTGGCTTGCTAAGTCGGGGTAACTTCATTTACAGTGATATCGTTGACTTGATTGAAAATGAATGCACAGACACTATTTAAACTGATCAGAGATGACATCACTGAATTGAAAATGAATGCACAGACACTATTTAAACTGATCAGAGATGACATCACTGAATTGAAAATGAATGCACAGAGACTATTCTATCTGATGAGAGATGACATCACCGAACTCAATGATAAACTGCCCTTTACTATCATTTTGCATCACGGACACACTTTCCCTAATCAATGTTGTTCAGCTGCTTCGAAATGTATTTTGTTTAAAGTGCTAGATAAATAAAGGTGACTATGACTATGACTTAAACAACAGCCCTGGTAAAGTGAACCATTAACAGAGCCAAGATTTTGTGTTTTAATCTATCCATTAGAAATTATATTTCAAGAAGAATATGTTTCATGCTCCTATGTCCAACTTTTTGTGCACATGTAACTCCTCCACCCCAACTGCCGTGCCTAGATTTCAGACTGGAGAACAGCTTTCCATGGGCCACATCAGGCTTTAAGAGCTGGCACGAGAGAGTAAGTGACTAAAGCAAGATGACGCCACTCTGACTACCTTTTATCCACACCCTAAAGATTGCCCGGAAAAGCATTTCCGTGTGCCGATAAAAGGGCTGGAGGAGGTCCAAGAAACAAAAAATCCTGTGGACAATTGAAAGCTGATTTGAAGAGAGGAACAGAGTGAAATGAGAAAAAGATTGCAAAGTAAGATGAGCAAGCAGGTAAGATTGAGAGATGCACATGAGAAAAGCCCTTTGAAACGTTGTACATGTTTTACTTTTTAGATATGCATGACATGTACATGTATAAAAAGGAAGTCAAATGAAATTTATATCTTATTTAAAAATATACTATATATCAAATAAAAGAAAATGTTTATAAAAATATTTTCCAAATTCTAAAATAAAAAAAATGTTTTTGTTATAATTTTTTTCTTGAGTTTGAGATAAATATTTACGGGAATGCACAATGAAAAAAGAAAAAAAATGGGTTTGGAAATAAACACTTCGTTTAAATAAGCATTCTGTGTGTTACATGCGTATCAAATCGAAGAAAAATAATGTTTAAATTAAAAACATTTTATATATAAAACAGTTTTATATAATAATAGTTATATATACATTTTATATATAAAACATAGAAAACACTTTTCCAACTTTTCCAAATAAACCAAACAAACATTTCAATGTAAAATATTAAAAATACAAAATAAAATACAAATAAATAAAAATTGGAACAATTGCTCATACCTTAAAAAAAGGTGCTCAATTAAAAACTGATTTTTACTCTTTTTTACTTTCATAGTCAAACCATAAAACGGAACCTAGCAGGTCAATCCCTTTCTTATGTTTGACCTGAGCAGCAGAATGAGTTGTTCTCTCTCTCTCTCTGCATTCGAAGCTTGTCGAAGTCAGAGATTGGACATTACAGAAACGGCTGGCATAGGTCTGGCAGTCAGCCAGTCAACAGACATCTGATCAATCACATTCTCTTATTACCCCAAATGCCCTTCTCTAGTGCCGCCTGTTGAGAGCAAGTGTAGCTGGTTTGCAGGTAAACTGGGTTTTCACCTTCAGTTCCCCTTAAATGAAATAGACAGAAAAAACATAACACAACCTATCTGATGAATATGACTGTCCATTTCATGTGCTAAAGCAGACAGATGTAATGACTTATGGGACATGTGTTGCCCAGAGAACACAGATGGGGTTTCATGCACACGTTTACTGTGGGATGACCCCGCTGGGTAATCACTGAGACTGCTGGAATTAGTGGGCCGGAGGTAGCTGACCACTAATCCACCTCTGAGCTTGTGCCAAACAACTGTCAGAATGGGTAGGGGAATGGCCAGCATATTTCAGCATAGTGAGCTGGCTCATGCCCACCTAAAACATGAGGTTATAAATAGTGGAGCATTCCTGTGTTGAGATATAGAAGTGTTTTAAAAACACTTTTTTAAAGGTCCATTTGGGTTGGATTTTATAATGCCATTTTAAATACTGTAATAAATATAGTACAGTGGACTTTATACTGAAGCATTATCGTACATAAAAAATTCTTATCATTACAAACTACGTAAAATGTCATTATTACGCAAATATTATGCAAATTATTCTGCAAAATTAGTTTACAACTGTCCACAAACAAACAATGATGGTAATGAAAGAATATCATTTATAATTTAAAATGAATGTATCTTTCAAAAAAGTTTTTTACAAAACATGTGTTATCATGTTTATTGTCCTGTGTTGTTTTTATTATAACTAAATAAAGCATAACTAGAGTTTGACTAATATAAACTAGAATGCACAATTTAAAACCTGTGAAACTGTCAAAAATTGTCTGAAATGACTGACTTTTGTCCAAGTTAATCTTTTAAAAACAGCATTGAAAAAATTATTTCACAGACTAAAAATAAAAAAGCATGGTGCTGACTATTAATAAAAATAAAAAGCTCTTGAGTGAAGCATGACCTGTCAATCAAAATCCTTGTGAACAAGCGAACATCAATATTAATAAATGCATGCATTCAAGATGTCAGGGAGCACGACTGCTATAAATGATATAAGACTCATTCATTGTGTATATGAAAGTGGGCGTGCAGGCATACATGCAACTGTGGGAATTCTTGAATGCACTAGTGTCCATTCATTCCTCTGGCTGTTTGAGTCTGACCTCCGACGCATACACTACTAGCAGGTCCATTAAATCCGTGGCTGCTCAGACTCCATCTGGCTTGTTAAAAGCTGAACATTCTCTACAGGGAGAAAAGATGGAGCATTGAAAGCACATTGTACCCGCTCTCCATCAGCACCTTGAAATCCTTTCCATATCGATATGATGTTATTAATAACGCCATTAATGGTGCACTTCATGTGGCTTTTCTGCCCTACACAACAATGAACTTCAGCTCTGTGTGTCACAGCCGTTTAGGGTGAAGTTTACTGCTTTTTTGAAATATTCATCCACCTGTATATAAGCATGCTCAGCTTTTAAGAGTATGCGTGGATATAACCATTGCACCTTATGAAACACTTGAACAGACAGTCTTACATACCCTGCAGCTTTGCCTAATGATTTTTATAACCCTTTATTAAGGACACCGATGAATCATTGAAAACAATCCCTTTGAAGTAGTCGATTAAGGAGACTCTTAAATTATACTCTGACACCCATGGAGTCAAAATCGGGGAAGTACCCAATTTGATTCAGTATCTAAATGATCCTACAGCACTTCAGGGATGCTTGATGGATTCAAAATTCAATATAAATAGGTATGAAAGCAAACTTCAGAGTAATATAGAAGTACAATCTGATATTTAAAGCGCCAGATTATTCCAATATAAGCATTCTGTCATCATTTACTGTAAACCTTTTCGACTTTTTGACTGTCTTTCTTCTGTAGAACAGAGAAGATATTTTGAATAATGTTGGTAGCCATACATTAAGCCTGACTGACTTCCATTGTCCACTCTAAAAATAAATCAGGGGCTTAGTCACAAAAATATACACCTACATTAACTTTATGAAATCTGATATATTCATTAATTTATTGTGTGAGTGCCACATTGAGAAACAATAACCCAACTGTTTATTTCTCAAAAATGTAAAAAAATATTTACGGAAATGTAATGTTAAAAAATTTGTTCATTTAACAAATTATATCATATAATTATTTTTTAAATATTTTTAATATGATAATTATTTTAATAAATTCAAAGGAAAAACGTTAATGCATTGTTTATTTTACTCGATTTAATTTGCAATTTTTATATTTTAAAATTCACAGCTTAAATTTTGTTCACAGCCTTGTTTATTTTTAAATAAAGTTTTTTTCTGTAAAATGATTCACTCAAAGTAAGAGTAATAAAAAGTAAGGGGTATAGCTAAAAACCTGTTTAAAGACCGCAAACCAAGGAAACATTTCTCAAAATATGTTCTTTTATGTCAATTGTACAGAAGAGCCTTTCTATGTACATTTTGGTTAAACTACCACTCAAAGAAACATTTTTAAACACGATAACATGATTCATATGTACATGCAGTGCGAACAACAACAGAGTCATCATCGGTAAAACGGAACGACCTGTTAATGTAAGATATATGCCCTTGATATTTAGATTGACAGCTGAAGGCAACAACAGCACAGCAGCCTCTATGATGCAACGAACGAATCTTCCTGTCTGAAGTTTGGTTCCCCATGTGACAAGCCACAGCAACTTGAGATGAATTCCAATAGCCAGTGTTCCTGTATGACGGAATCAAACCCTTCAGATCAATTATAAATGTGCAGGCTGGCTGGGTGTCTGCATTCGGGACGTGATTTGGCACCCTAATCTCTTTTGCCTGGTCCAGATTTTGGCCTTACGCAAAATGTTGTCTCCTAAACGGAGAGAGCGCCGCTGTAATCTTGGGAGGACGAAAATTCCCCCATCAGCAACTGACATTTACGCTCTTCAAATTCCATCACGCATACTGATGAGCTGGTGGCGAGGGGAGGTTGTCTAAAGTTAAATTGTGTCCTTTATAAGGGCACGTCTACTATTAAAGTAGAAATCTGCATAGGAGTCAATACATCATTATTGATATAAAATCAATATTTTAAATAACAAAATAATGGAATTATTTTGTATACAGTAACTGTATTGGAATAATTTTGTATATTATTTTATACCGTATTATATAAATGCAAAACCACAGCCTTGCATGTGAGATTCTGCAAATTGACATCACATGATGAATATTTCCTTAAAGTGCCCAAAGCAGGTGGCTTCTTTGACTGACAGGATGAACATGAGCACCGCTGAGAGATGGAAACGGAGGTTCTGTGTGGTCAGCAGGAGATGGGGATTGGAAGTGGAGTGTTTGATAAGGATCGGAAAAGAAAAAGAGGCACACAGATGCCTTCTTACAAGTTTACACAGTCTGTTCAACAACCTCTGATCACAATGTGAAGTTGATGTGGTTCGAAAGTGTCATGATGCCTAAATGAACCACCAGATATTCTGCATCTGCGATATAATGAACAAGAGCTTGCAAGGGAAAGAAGCTTTATGAGAAAAGAAATACATTAAAGAGATTGGAGGATTAAATCTGCGTTAAATACATTGTTGTATTGAGAAGATCAATTCTCAATGATTTGTTTTTAAGCCCATGGATACCATGTGGAACGCTACAGGGTTTTTAACCGTAAAATGTATAATCCCAAAACAAGCAGAAAGGCTGAATAGTGAACAGAGTTCATCAGAGCACATATTCAAGCAAAAAGAGAAAGATATTTTAAGATGTTTAAAACAAAATACTGATGGTGACAAATATGAAATTTATTTAAAATGCATTTGTGTTTGTTCTTCTATTGGTGATTATGTATTACATTAAAAATAAAAGGATGTTAAAAGAAAGATAAATCACTGCACATCTAGGATTTTTTTCATAATCATAAATATTACCCACTCATGTGTTTCAGTGGGTTGTGCAGATATTTAAACAATATAAAGTATTAAAACTTGCTTGTCGACAGTATTTTTTAAGTAAAAGGACCTTGTTTGTTTTATCTCATGAAAAGGCAAATTTGGAAATGCAACGTTTATTTTTTTAAATGTTCAACAAAACTAATCTCTGAATAAATAAATATGCAAGTTTATATTATATATATATATATATATATATATATATATATATATATATATATATGTATATATATATATATATATTACATATTTCCAGTATAAATTGAAATAAGGGTGAATGTACAGTCAGCTTATGCAGGGTGCAGTCTTGTATCGTCATGATGTGATAGCATCTGGCTGTATATACATTATGCAACGTATTGTACAGGTACTTACTAAATAAATTAAAAAACATAAAAATTTAGTTATTTTGTGAGAAGGAAACACACAGTCCTGCACAAAAACAAACAGTGTGTAAACGTGGTTGCCTGTGACCAGAATCAATCAAAAAGTTTAGCAACCACTACATGACAATATAACCAAAAATACTAACCAATCAGAATCAAATGCTCCAAGAACTATATTGGTTGGTTAACACTGATTTAAAATACTGGCCTTGATGGTACTTGGCATTGCATTAAAACAGAAGTAAATGATACCACCCATCAATAACACTAACACAACACTTTTAATGGATAAAAACAGTAAAATAGTGACTCTATACAGCATGATAACAGTGATTATCTTTATGAGCAAAATCGTATATCAAACATGAAGGTATGCTCAACAATTTTCGAAGACCTCCTCAAACCATAAACATATATTTTACCTGTAAGTACATACATTGGGCTACACATCATTCAAAACCACTGACTGCGCTGTTTTGAAACTATCCTTGGAATCCTCATTACTTCTTAAAAACACTGCACTATATATGACACACTTCTGGTGTGTATAGTGTCCCAAGTAGAATGCAGTCTGAAGTCTGAGAAACCACACACCTCAGCCTGACACTGGCCTAAAGGCGGCCCGAGGCCAGAACGCATTATCTTCAACCATACACCCACCTTCATTATTTATCCATTTGGCTCTTCAGGCTAGACGCTGATCCAGGACTAACTCATTTCACCCTTATTCTAATTTGAACCCTAACTATGAAAATGAGGAAAGAGGGGCGAGATGAGCTTGAAGAACCTGTCCTGCTAACGTCCATTTTGACGGTCTATAAGATAGAGTTCAATGACAGACTTACTGGATACATAATAACTCACAAAGAGAGAGAGAAGAAGCGAGAGAGAGACCTTGGCACTGAAGGTGGTACATTTTCTCTTATAACTTGTAAGGTCCTCTGGAAAGTAAACATCTTTATCCTCCTTTCGGTTGGCAAGAACATATTTTCTCAGACTGAAAAAGATGTCGGTTGGTTTCCATCTACCTACTGAACACTGATGAGATTTCTTCATAGTCATTCAATATTCAATCAGGGTTTGGAGTTGATAGAATTCAAGTCTGAATTCATAAGTCAAACACTGTTCATACATTTTACATATGTAGGAAAAGACATTACAGGTCTTCCAAAATAGTCTCACAGCTTCTATCATATTATTTTTAAAAATGACAAAAATAATCTTTGCTTTCAAAAGTACTGCTCACGTATTTTCAGAAAAAAAAGACATGACAGCATGGTTCTGGTCAGCGAGAGATGTTATATCTATATATAAACCTCTTTCAGCCTTAGACTCTCTTATCTATCAATGACTTTTATAAGAGAGCTCAACATGCCCGAGATCAGTTCGATTGTATTGTCGCGCTGTTCTATCTTATCTGTATCTCTCGCTTGCTGCTGTGACAGAGCAGAGAAGGCAAAGACATTTGTGACTGTGTACATATCTGGCTTAAAATGACATTTCAGAAGTGAAATTAGATTAAAATTAGATTAAAAATACAGGTTGCAAATGAATATAAATTATGAATAATTTATAAAGATTATAAATTAATAAAAATTGGAATCTGGAAAAAAAGTTTTGAATAGCATTTGTTATATACATAAATGGTGGTTCACCCCTAAGGCAGTTTATGCACCTTTTTAGTAATATATATAACATAATACTGTTTAAACTTTTAGGGTACATTACCTCTCCCAACAATTAAAGGTTCACTATAGTCAGAAAATTTGGGACACGAACTCACTTATGCATTCATGTGTTTTTTCACATTCAGAACAATAATGAACTCATAAAATTATGAATTAAAACAAGGAAACCATGCGAATCATGTTATAATAAAAAAACAACAACGACCTTTTATATTTGATTATCTTAAGTTTAGACACCTTTTGATTAAAATTACCAGAACTGTTCTTTGGTCATTTTATTAAGCAGCTTCTTAAGGTCTGCCCCCTAAAATGCTTTTTAAATAATACTCCATCTATTTTGCGTTCTTATTGGCTGTTCTTCAAAATTAGGTCAAAGTCATCCATTTCAAAACATTTTTTTACTTAAAATGTACATTTTGTCATGAATTTTTTTATTTTTGGTAAATTATTGTATATCAGATAAAAAGGTTTTTAAATCAATGACAAACATTTGTCTTTAGTATCCCAAAACTTTTGACCTGAAGTGCATGTATAGTACCCAAGAAAGGAAGAAGATTTTATGTGTTGCAAACTTAGTTTTTATTTGTTGTATACACAGCAATGAGTTGGAGTAGAAATCTATATTTATTGTACCGATGTGTACTAAAAGACAGGAGTCTCTACTGACCGCCTAACTACAGCCACTTATAAACAAGTTCATGTTTGGTATATTTAGAGTAACAAAAGATGAGGGCCCAAAAATGTTCAGTAAAGACACATTAATGTTTATCAGCATCCAAAATAAAGTGACATAACTACATGACCCACTAATGTAGTTTGTTAATCACTACGTTGGTTTAATAGAAATGAAAGTGCCATCCACATATTTCATAAGTGCATAATAACCAAACCTAGTGTGAACACTTGCACTTTAAAAAGGAAAGAAAACTGGGCAGCAATGTACATTTGTGTCCATTCTGATACACGAGAGACATAGATACATTGAAGATCAGTGACACAATGTCTTCAAGTCTATTTGCATACATTTTCCTCAGCCAAAGTGTTTAATAGCATGCTGGAATCAAATCACATCATCAGAACATGCAGGGTAGAAGCACAAGGAAGGAATTACTCAAACGTTGTCAAGATCCTCCTCTGTAGCTCCAACTAATGACATTAAAATTGACTGAATGTGGATCACTTGCATGCGGTCTTACTGCAAGATTAGTGCCGGCCAAGTTGATACCATGTCATCTCCCCGATCTCTCGCCAATGCAAATATGAGATTAGAGAAAATGAGAAAAATTCTCTCTCTCTTTCTCTGCAGTAGCATCTGTTTTTCCAGCTGGGTGAGCGGTAGTGTGTTCATGAAGTGCCATCAAACCGCCTGCAATTATTTTGCTCATTTAAAGGTCACGATATTAGATTACAAATCCATGCCGAACCTCCCACGTCCTTTTCACGGCTGTTTTCACACTCGGTTCAATTGCTCGGTCCGAACCAGACTCAGTTCCACATCACAGCTTTCTTGACTCGTGCAAGCATCGCATCTGAACTACAGCATCATGCCAGCGTTACCATATCCGTAAACAACTGATGGCCAAGGTTTGTTCATGGGCACAATTAGTAACTTTCTCACTTTCTTTTTTCGTTTCTCTCGAAGTAACTGTGAAGCATGTAGAGTCACCACATAAAAAGTGTGACGAAGTGTTGGTGTTAAACGCACTGACGGTTCCGCACGTGTGTGGAAAGCTGTACGGGGAGATGTGACTATTGGGTGCCGATGTGCACACTTGTGAATTTGCAAGCGTTCAGCCCTGGGCTAAATGTGCGCTGTTTTAGTCTGTTTGTCAGGTCATAATTATTCCACAGGGCAGATAATGCGCGTTAGAAGTTTGGCAAAGACGCTGGCGGAGCACTTTTGCATTAATCCCACAAACTTCCTCCAGCGCTACATTTTCTGTGACGCCTATCCACATGGGTGGCTTAATTATTTGGGCTTCAGTGGATCACAGCCACGCTAATGGAAAGCGAAATGCTGGCGCCTCGCAGACTCAATAGGCGGTGTAATTCCTCACTAATGTTTTGGAGATATGTTTAAAATACACAATTTCACAGTTTAGTGACGTGTAAATAATGCATCCAGAAGTAACTGTACACTGTATTCGAGCTGTGTTTCTCGCTCTTTTTGATGGTTTTCCTTCACTTGCGGAAACGCTTTTCTATGGACCACTGCAACCTCAGTTTTATTCACTGTCGAGCATGTAAGTTCATTAAATGTACTCTTATGTACAGAATATGGAACCAGCCTGTCAATCAAACACATATAAGGTAAAAGATTTGCGTAATCATTGTATGGTGTTCTCTCTCTACAACCCACCGATTTGAACCAGATGGAGACCTGGATGTCAAATATACAGTATATGTTTCACCTTGGTAGAGTCTGCACCTCTGAATTTGGTATTCAGGTGTTATGCTTTTATGTTCAAGAGTGAGCTTTGAGAAGAGGCTTCAAGGTTTAAGAGCAGATGAATATGGAGGTGATTTGAAAAGCCATATATACTATAACACCTTTGTATAGCTTGTATATGTTTGAGGCATGTTGATTTATGTATGAGTGATTAAATTTTTTATTTGCCTTCATAAAATTTAGATTTACGACCACATTTTTCTACATACATCTTTACTCTGTTTAGATTTTGGCGTTAAAGGTATTACATTCCTTAAACAAATCTTTGACAATCAAATGATATTTTTCCCATTTCCCCCCCTGCCTTTAACAAGATTAAATGTATCTCTACAACTACATTAAGTTTACAAAGAGTCATGATATGCAAATTAGCAGTTCCATACACTGCTAAAACTGAAAGTGAAACAATCATTTCAGCTGAAACCATGCACCATTGTTCCATTACATCTCACACTGCTGTTTAAAATAAATTTGCTTGTGTTAAAAGCACATTAAAACAGCACATAAAAAACAGACAACATTGAAGGCTTGAAGGGGCATTTTAATTCAGAAGATTCTGGAAAAGAATACTTCCATGCTCATTAAATGAGTCAACTTTATAGAAACACCTTACAATAATGTCCGGATTAGGTAAGCACTATCATCAGCTAACATGAACCACCAAAGAAATATTATTATACAGAGGTATTATTTTCTTTATTTTTAATGTCTTATGGATTTCCATGGTACTCCTTTGTGCACAAATGTTCCAGGAATTTAAACAAAAAAATCGAATGATATATGTGAAAATCTGCAATGACAAACAATAAAAGATGTGAAAGTATTGTTCTATTATTATTTAATAATTTGCAGACTTTATGTAAATATGCCTAGTGTATTTTTAGTACTTCTAATGTGCCATTAACACTTAGTTAGAATCATACTACAAAACAGTGCTCAAATACCTTGCAGACAAATACAGCACATGCATATTTTTGAGCCAAGAATCTTAAATGCAGTGTCATTGCTACACAAGTGCTTCAAACATTCTGTTTCGCTGTAAAGGTAACTGGAACGTGTACCCTGTCAATGGATGAATGGTTTAGATCTTTCCACTACATGAAACAATATTTCATATATATTATATTTATATTCATACATACAAAAGATTCAGTGCATATAAATTCTTTTTACTGTTTGAGTAGCTGAATCATAACCACCATCTCAAACCCAAGGAGACCCAGGGGCGACTTAAACCATACATACAGAAGCACGGGGAATTATGGGTGAAAGACAAGAAGGCTGACAGGATAGGGCCAGTGAGCAAGGTAAGAGGTCTCGGTGCTCTTCTGTGCCCCAAAACTGACAGTAATGAGAAGTTTCAGGCATGGGTCTGATTCCATCTTTGATAATCCATGCTGCATATTCTGCCTTGGAGGATTACGCTTTCTGATGTCATCTTGACATTTTTGTCCCAAACAGATACTTAGACAGCAGATATTATCCTGCAGAGAATAGCAAATCACCTTTCTCAGTCTTCAAAGGACTACAAAAATGGAAAAGGCCCGCTCTGTATTGCCTACGACATGTCAAGGTGACTTTACAAAGAGAAAATAATATACATTACTGCACGCATACTTCATCTGACAAAAGCCGATGTGTGGCAGATTCCACCACATTTCTTTGTAATGTATTTAGTTCAGTGTTTAAAAAGAAACATGACGCTGAAGGCGACTTTATTTTCAGCCGTGACTGACGTGACACGCGTATTGATTTACCTCCCGGAGGTCTTGTTTACCGTTCTTTGCTCTATGGTAAGTTAAAGGACCCCCGACAGGCCACTAACTGCCACCTGGCAGAGCAGAAATAACACATAAGCAACACAACAACATGCACAAATGGCGACATGGTGGGACGTCTATTAAAACCCCACCAGAGCCGGGAGCAGAGGATCTGAAAGAAAACATATTTAGAAAGAAAGGCAAACGGAGGGTCGAGTGCATGAGAGTGAATGGAGACTGCGGGAGGGAGTTGATTGATTGACACACCTGTCTGTTCTCTGGATGGCGTGAGAGTCCTTGTTCAGCATGGAAACGGCTAGTCAAGGGCAGCGTAGTGATACAGAAACAAGACTTAAGTGAAGGGTGCTTAACATATACATATTCATCAAGCTGTGCTGACGTTTCTATGTAATGTTGCTGTAATTGGTCAATTAAGGGATCGAATTAATATTCATGAGCCAAGCTTTGGTGCAAAGTCATTCCTTCTGCGGCCTTCTGGGTGTACAACATAATTTCAATAGGTAATTTCTATTTGAAAGCACATATTAGTTACAAATGTTTTGATATTTCTTTTTTCTGATATATTTGCATAGGTAAGAAACAACTATTTTTCAGTTGGAGATTAAAATAAAGATGCAAATAGAAACTCATGTTTCTACCAGACACTGTAAATACTTTGCATATAATTAATATAAAACTTAATGTTACAGTTTATTTTTAATCTTGAAATTCTGAAATTGACTTTACTCTAAAATTATAGAATTAGCATGTACATTTACACAAAAAAAAAACTTGTGACCCAGCTGTCGGAAATTGTCTGTTGTTTTAAGGGATTTTTATTTTTGTTTGCTATATAAAAGTCAAATGACAGAAAAAAATCAAAATTTACGAAAAAATATTTTATTTCATAAAATGCTGGAAAATGACTTTTTCTTTTATTTTTATTTAAGATTATTACAATACAGATAGGTCAGTAGTCAATACCAACTTAAAGTATTTGAAAAAAAATTTAAATAATTTTTTGTTCCTTCCATAGTTACTATTGAAAAGAAATGGGTTAATTGGACATGCAAAGACCTTACATCATAAATAGTTGGGGGAAAGGCCTTTTTTTATTACAATATAACAGATTTGTCACATCCGTAAAAAGTATTTTTTTTGAGGTATTATTGTTTCTGATTCGTACAATTTTATTGACAAATGCAACATCCATAACATATTATTTTAACCTCTTTTAAAATAGAAAATGTATGCAAAGTGATATTTATCTGATATCTGAACTCATCGGGGGGTTCGTAAAATATAAAGATATAATTAAATGTATTGGTAATAAACACATTCTCTGAACATTTTTTGATTGAAACCATGACCTGCATAACACTAGAATTTCCCCTCTTCATTATATAATGTCTCATTTATTTCATGTACAATATGGACGTGAACTCTTGGGGTACACAGAAAAGATAAAAATCCATCAAACAATCCATCCCCTGATAGGTCTATCAGACGTGTGTTTTTCTGCTCGTTCGTGTAAGAGCGTGCGGCGCTGACTTCAAGGGAAACATCCGCACATAATTCAAGCTCCTAAAATCTGTTTGGAAAGTTGACGGGGGCTCTTTCCTTCTTTAACTCAGAAATAATTCACGCTTTCACGTCTCTTTCATTCAGCCTTTTAGCGAGGCGTCCATTAGGGCCAGGGGATAAGAATCTTCTGAAAGGAAGCGCTCAATAATTCAGAGGCCATTGTTTCCTGTGATGCGCTTTGCACAATCATTGACCTTTGATCTACGTTGTTTATCCATCTGCGGTTGATGGATCTGCCCCGGGCAGATGCACCGCTGGCTGCGGAGGAATACATCACATATTCTGTCTGTTTATAAGCGAAAGGTGAAGATGCACCACACAGCCTGGCTGTCGCTCAAATAATACATTCATTAGCACTTCCGCCACAAGTTCTTCTCCTGGGGAAAGCTTGTTTGTTTTGAAGCCTGTCTTTGGAAAGTTTGAGAGATGCTTTCGCCACGTAAAACCCACAATGCCAAAGTCTCTGACGGATCTTATCAACACACCCATCTACTAATCAACTGACTTTGTCCGACAGTAAGAGGCTTATTAGACAAACTGCGTGCGGTGAAATCTATCCCAGAAATGCCAGCTTAGAGAAAAACTAAAATTATCGAGACAGATAGAGAGAGATGTATTAATATGCACAGTGTTGAAGTGAACACTAGGGATTGTTTTAGCGGCTATAACAGGCTGTGCTGATGCGTCTGCTTCTGCAATAAAATACACCTTCATTATCTTCCGCAACAAGCCTGCAGACACCTACAGGATCCACACACACAAACTTACACTCCTTTATCATGACGGGAGATATCATCCCGAACTAATTAATAGAGTCCGATTATCACTCATTAACCTTTGCAAACCTTTGTTCATGCAGAGCACGCGTGTAAGTGCGTGGCAGGACCGAGTCTCTAGACTTCCAACATTTTGACTTCCAACATTTTGGCCTTTCTTTAAAAGAAAAGAGATTTAAATCCATATTTGGCAAATATCAACACTACATGGCAACCGATTATCCAGTTTTTTTTAAATGTCTTCATTTCTGAGAGATTAACATATTTATTTTAAGATTTCCCTGCTTGGCTGCAGAACAAAGAAAAGCATGTAGTTGTGTAAAATTTAACACCAAGCCGATGCCAAGAGAGCCATTGGGAAGCACTTAAATGGCGGCATGAATAAAACCACAATGTCTTTACATCAGCTAATTAATATTTGTTATCTAATAGATACATGTATAAACACTTTTATATTATTTTTATTCTACGAATACAGTTTTTAAATAAATAAATGAAAAAATATAGCTGTCCGAACTCTAATTTAAAAGCTATTCCTTACAAAAAGTAAAATTATTTAAGTCTCTAAGTACTTCTCTCTCTCTCTCTCTCTCTCTCTCTCTCTCTCTCTCTCTCTCTCTCTCTCTCTCTCTCTCTCTCTCTCTCTCTCTCTCTCTCTCTCTCTCTCTCTCTCTCTCTCTCTCTCTCTCTCTCTCACACATGCACACGAACACGCACACACAAACATAATAATTTAAACTTCTAGTCTTATTTTTAGGTACTTCGTCTTGAGAATACTTGACTTGGCAGACAAGTCTAAGAGTACGTTTGGTCTGTACTGGCTCATAATCTTAAAGTAGCATGACGTGTTTTTGGTGTTCTTTGTTTGTACTGTGGTTATATTTACTCTTTAGATTGAGTAACGTTTTGTATTTCACTAAATTGGTAAACTTCAAGTGTGATATTGAGTAATTTTGAAACAAGTACACTATATTTGCAGTCTTAAAAGTACTTAACACACTGCACGATCTCACAAAGTCATATACTGTAACATTAGTACTGTGGGCCTTACAGTTAACTTCTGCAATGACTGTTGAAAGATGTTTATTGTATATAGACCTACAGTAACTAATGTTGCTGTTAAATTCTGGTAAGATCTTTGTATACAATAAAAAAATGAATGGTTAAAATAAAAAGTCTAAAATATATAACTGTTAAAATTACAGAAATATCTAACAGTTTGAGTAGTTTAGTGTTAAAAATTGTACCTTTGCAAACTAAGTATTGAAGAAGTAAACTACTCATTTAATTTTTTTTAATTTACTGTATTTTTTCGTTAAACAATTTACATTTAAAAAAATGGAAATTTGTAACATGGTAACTTCTTGTAGCACTTTGTCGCTTGTTTTTATCTTTGTGATTTACTGTGTTTATTAATTGAGACCTCAGTTCTTTGCAAGTCACTTTGGTGTGTCAATTTGATCAAATAAAAATGTTCTATTAGAATTCACCAAAAATATTATATATATATTCACCAAATCTATTAAAATTCACCAAAAATATAATATTAATATATATATATATATATATATATATATATATATATATATATATATATATATATATACATTTACATTTAGTCATTTAGCAGACGCTTTTATTAAAGCGACTTACAATAGTCGAGGAGACAATGAAGCGGTAAATAGCCGATACAACAATAGATGAACAAGTGCTACAACAATGCTACCGAGTTACACAGAGAGCGAAGTTACAAAAGATGTTTTTTTTTTTTTTAGAGTGAGTAGTTAGAAAAGAAGTGAGTTAGTGAGTTAGGTGTAGCCGGAAAAGATGAGTTTTTAGGAGTTTTTTAAAGATAGAGACCGAGTCTGACAAGCGTGAAGCCAGAGGCGGAGGCAGATATATATATATATATATATGATATATATATATATATATATATCATATATAAAGAAGGTCTATTCTTAAAAAACAACAGTCGACTACACAAAACAACAAATTCTATGCAATATTGCTATAAAAAGTTGTATTTAAAATTAAACAGATGAATTAAATATTTTTTACTAACGCTGTTTACTATAGTGTAAAGAATATCAAATCATCTAGATCAGAACTAGAAGTCTTATTACATAAATTATGTACCAACAGTCTTCAAAGCACACTCAATTAACACAAAAAATTATTTTTGGTATGTTATTTCAAGACTATGATACCATCAAATGGTAAGGATTTGAAAAGCACCGCTTCTTAAGGTGAATGTGCCAAAGGAGAGAAGGAGACCTGGGTAGATTTGAGCTATCATACCTCCATTGATAAAAATAAAAAAATAAAAACATGACACGTGCCTTTTGTGATATCCTCAAACGTAAGGATAGAATTAAGAAATTATGTTGCGACTATTTAATTTAAAGCAATGATGGGAATTTATCAATCTTGACTGTTTGTACTGTGGCTGTCTGTACACAGACTTAAACTTTATTTGTGGTGTAACATTAAATGTGTGCTGTATGTTTCACCATCACACCGAAACAAATTTGGCTTGTAATGAAGCATTCCGGAAACTCCATTATCTGGACAATGGCCTATTATAAGTTATGATGGGAATATCAAGTTAATACCTATACATGAAGTTCACAATATGACATTCGATTTCTGAATGTGTCTTCTACTAGCATTAGTAATTAAAGTGTACTTCTTTTCATTTAAAGGACTCTCTGAATGTGAGTGTGATGAGCACACGTGCAGTTTCTTTAAAGCCAAAGGACGTTTCCAGGTTTGTGTGGTGTAAAATAGTAATTTTTCTTAAGTGTTGTGATTCCAATATTTTTTGTGACTGTGTAATGTTAAGTAGGTACTTCCAAAGCACTTCTGTTGTGTTCTAAACACTTTAACCGGCTAAGCAATTTGTTATCGAACATAAACATTCAATTAAAATATAAAATTCACTATTGTATATGAAAAGCAATATAAGGACCTCTCCTTCAGAATAAAATATACAAGCTTCTTTTAGGTAAGTGATTGCAAATGATGTTGAAGGTAAGTCGACAAAAAGTGTTTATTTAAATTAAATGGATTGCGAACACTTCACAAATTCACAAATTTAAATTCTTTAGGTAAAATAAACAAATTGATTAAATGCAACTACATGTGTTTGTTTTAATTTAGATCAAATCAATCGATTGCAACCAATAGCCTGAATCATTTTTCTAAATTGACTGTTTTTTTCTATTGATATGTGTACATTTTACATACAAATGTACTGTTACAAACTTGAACTCATCCTGCTATCCATCAACAACCTGTGAATCATAATGAGTATCTGCAAAACATCCACTTAATGGTTCTGTGAATATTCAGAAGGCAACTGGTGGTCAAGTGCCCATACAGGGCCTACTGACCAACCAGCCGCCCCCCTCTCGAGTCCCCAATTTTTCACTTTTTGCGTGGAGTTGAAGTAGTGCATACTGTAAACCAGTTGTGTCTCCCAGAGAGAAATAGGCTACCTCTACACGGCCTTTCACTGGTGTTCTACATCTAAAACTAACAAATGTAGAAGCAAACTCTGGAGAAAGTGGTTTTAGCTACTAACCACTGTATAATGTAAGCTCCACACTTACATCCTCATAGAAAATCCTTCTTAGTCGCAGCCTTAATTCAAGTTTTAACTCTACATCCCTAGGCAGCAGTGTATAAAAACTCCCTCGGGAAAAGCTCGAAGTTAGCTGTTAAACCTAACTTAGATTTGGGACACATAATACTCTTTGGAAATTATCAGGGGATAATCCATGTCCTCAATAAAGTAAAGCACTAGCAGGCGAGATGAAAGAATTTCACATTTCCTGACCGGGAGAGCATAATTGAAGTTCTGGACCCCGTAGATAATGTTGTGGTACGTTTGTGCTGCTGTCTGGCAAATTGGATTAGAATAAGAAATGGTATGGTACGAAAGGCTTCTCATCCTATCACGAGCGTTCCCGAATGATATCATGCCACTGCCACAGAATCAGACAGAATAATACACGTTAAATATGTGTACATTCTTGAGGGTCACCGAAGGCAAAATGCAAATCCATGTTAAACCCACACGTCTCTTGTGACAATGACATTTCATGTATTGGAAGTCTGAATGTTCGTTCTTTAAAAATGACTGTATTTCTCTTTTTCTCAAAACGAACTAAAGCTCTTTGTACAATAGATGCTCATGTAATACGTATAATTATGCTGTCTTTTAAAATCCAAAGAAAGGGAAATACAGACTGACTTAACAATTAACCGAACGGTGAAGTTAGAAGTGAAATCCTCAACATGATGTACATCATCAATAGTCAAGTGCCCCAATGTTTGATACGGTGCTCTTTCGGAATGAATGGTGCTTCCCTTTTTAATCTTCATTTCCACTCATGCAAAACTAGAATTATGTTGAAAGTATTTCTCAGAACGGAATAGCATCAGACCGACTGAATTTCAATTGGATGTGAACTTCATTTTTCATTCCGTTCCACACAATGCATTTTCAAAGTCACTTCACTTTGTATCAGTGGAGATCAATCCGAGGCCCTATCCTCCGAGCCTCTCCCAACAGAGAAGGTAAGACAGTAATTGTGTGTTTTCTTTGACTCTAATTAGTGTCTATTATTGACATTAGAAGAAGAAAAGTCCAGTTCATGATGCTGAGAATTGTGGCAAGAGTGTGAAGGCAATAGGCCCGTTCTCACTCCAGTGAATCGGAACACTTTCTTTAATAAGGGATAATTGTTTGAACAGTGGGTTAAATTGGGCAGTTAAGGTGAAATTAGAAGCAATTTTCGAATTGAATTGTTCGAAAGCCTGCTGGTCTATTCATCAACACTTCACTTTAACAGACATAAACACACATGAGGTTTGAAAAACTGCCTATGTGTCTATCTACAGTGTGTACAGGTATAATATTGAGCTAGTGTGTAGCACAATATGTGTTGTAGAGCTATAGAAATATATTTTTTACAAATACAATAATCGATTAGATTACAATAATCGATTTAACTAAAACGTATGATGGTTGAATTAAATTTAAATGTCAATATATGTTGAATCAAAAAAATTTAATTTCTTAACAAATATTGTAAGGCAATTGTAATTATAAACCCAGTATTGTTTATTGTATCGAATGAACATACTGTATCATTAAACCTTTAATTCAATAACAGTATATTCTTATATTTTGAAATTATTGTAAAAATAAAATCATATAAAATTAATAACACACAAAAAGATCAGCATTGTGTAGTTTGAGTGTGAATAATTTTCGTTGCAGTATTTTAGATCTCTTTAATTTGGAATTTGGAAGATTCAAAGAATTCAGAGAAACTGAAAATATTTTCAACAGAACCATTCATGAAAAATGTTTTGAAATTAAAACGTATGGAAATATATTAAATATTAACTTTTTTCCAATTTTAATTTTATTTTGAAGTTCCAATAACCATAAATGTCACTTTTGAAGGTGAATAAGAACTCAAAATAAAACATAATTTATCGTCTTTAAAGTTAATGTCTGATGTTGCAGAAAAGTGAAGAAAAAGTTCCATCATTTATTATTGAATCTGTTATTTTTGTGCCTGTAATTGGTGGAGGTAATTATAGCATTAAAAAGGCTGACAGTCAGCAGTCTTCAGTGGAAGATCAGAGCGGGTGTTCCTTTGTTCCAGTCTTAATGAGCATCGTTTTCCATTCCATAGCTCTAATGTTGAAAATGCATGAGCTCTGGAAGACCTCTGATCCCCTATGGACTGAAAGCAAACCGAACTGCACTGTGGGTCTAAACTCCAGGCATGCCAACCAGCTAAGGCATGAAAAAAAGAGTATCGAATGCTTGTTTGTAGAGCCATGTCCCAAACGGCACACTCACCCATGCGGTCCTCCCCGAACTCTAAACTTTGAGTAATAATCCACTGTGAAATCTGCACCAATTTGGGTTCTATATAAGGATGCGCAAAATGGGCACAGATACCACACACACATAACAAAATGTTTCCAAAGAGATATTCAACATACTAGTATTTGCACAAGTCTGTGAAGTCCAATATTTTTGTACACAGTACATTTTTGCAGTGTAGTTTAAGTTTTATGTTCGAGAAGCACTCTGGAATTGTATATTGAGCTACCAGAATACTGTAGAGGACCTATCATTCATCTTTAAGCAGGCCCCACACATCATACATGTGAGCACCCACTACTGTCCTCACTTCAACTCAATGCTACAGATTTCTGTGGGAGGTCTCGCATCCACTTACTTACAAAGCTCAAACCCGCCCGATGTTGTGGGAGCTCACAAATTCACACGTGGGGACTATTCCACATTCTGTACCAAATGTGAGACTTTCAAAGCGTCTGATTCTGTCCAATTCCTATTGAATAGGAAAGTGAACTCAGAGCATGTAAAGTAGCACCTAAAAATGACCGATGGTAAGGAAATGACGGACCATCATACAGAATTACACTCGCGTAAACATGTTGAGCTAGTGCTGTCAGATTTAAAAAATAAACCACCCACAGTTCGGCCAGCTTTTCAGTTGCGCACTTGTCTACATGCTGACATAGAGACGGTTTGGAAAAGTGAGCCTGGGGTACGGCTGAAAGCTTTGTTTAGATCTGTGTTCATTCCATCATTTTACGAGCAAGCTTTTATAACCGCTTACATGGATTATGTTAATTTGAATGCGTCTCAGAATGAGAGCGAAATGTTTTTATTGTGAAAAAAGCAATCAGCATAATGAAAAAGGAAATGTTCGTGTTAATGGAGATAGTTGGATGTTCTTTAAGCTATAGGCACTTTTATGTCCCGGGGTGGTTTTTTTTGTATTCAAACTTACAAATGAAAACTTTTCTTTTGTGATATGAAAGTCACATTAAAACTGTCCCAGAAACATTTTCTGTGGTATTATTATATAAAAAGGAATAAGCAATTGATTGATTCAAATGCAATTGCACAAATGCACCTCAATATTCGTAATTTGCTGTTAAAGTCGGAGTAACCGAATTTCAATATGGTTGTTTTTATTTAAAATCAACAATCAGTTCTTCTACGGTTTTACTAATCTGTCTCTTATTGTTAATCCCTTATTGCCAAAAGTTTTGGTACTCGGTCGGACTTTTCTAAAGTGGTTACATAAATCAATTACCCTCCCTTTAAACAGCAAAAAATTACAAAATATTTAGGTACATATGTGCAATCTATCATTTGTATTTGATTCAATCACTTTCAATTACTTTACTTATTTTGTTATTAAGGTGCTGCATACTTGGATATTTAGATTACAGTCCATTACGTTAAGCCGCTAATTATGCAAAGGAATTTTATTTAAATTGTGAATTTACATAACACAATGCTTGTTATCATAATACCAGCCATCATAGTAGAAACAACAAACAGTGACAAACCCGCAGACGTAAGTCTAACATTCACACAGTAAAGGTCTGATAAATGGTAAAAACTGTTAGACACGCCGATGTTTTAATGCCAACAGTCGGCAGGGAATATCCAACAAATAATGACCTGAGGCAGTTTGTAGTGCTAGGTTTCATGTTAATGTGCCTTAAGCAACCAAGTTCGCTTTAATGACTTTCGGTCCACAGTCATATCCGTAATGTCCCCAGAAGCTATCTATAACAGAGCTTTTACTTGAATTGAGAAGATTGACATGTCCCACATGGTTGGTCAAGGTTGTGTTCCAACAATAAGTCAGTAAATCAATTATGAAATAAAATACTTAATGACCTATAAGCTACACTGGAACCTATGCTTTTCACACCAATAACGTGAAATCTGCCTGTGTCTGCATGTGTATTTGAGAAGAGACAGTTAAGTGAGAGAGAAGACAAGTGTTTTGACTCTGAATAAGGTGAGCGTTCTCTTAAGTCACTTGGAGTGTGCAAATTTATTGCCTTAAATGATGGTGACAGCCTAGGTGCAGATACAAATTTGAATAATAATCATATTCTAATCTTATTCTCTCTCTATTTAGCTCGGTATTAAACTAATATAAACCATCTCGTGGCTGAAGGTGTGTCTGTAGGAATGAATTCCTGCATAAAAATATACATAAATACATTTTAATGCGTAGCAGCATTAGCTCTTTCATGCTTGCTGAAAAATCACGAGACGTATCTCTTCATCATAAATAAACTGATTATAATCTCATAATCTGTGTACGTCCAACATAACAGCATTTGGAGTAGATATGATGTAATGCACACACTTGGATGATCTTACAAAATTACAATACAATAAAGCGATCGTTCGACCAAAAACTAAAATTGTGACAAATTGCTCACCCTCCCAGTGTGCCAAACATGTATAAATGTCTTTGTTCGGATGAACAAAAACAGAGAACGATATTTGAAGGAATGCCAGCAACGGAGATCCAAGCTAAAGTATTTTTTTGTGTTTTGCGTTTTTTATACAAAGAATCATTCTATACATTGTAAGGAACATTCTGAGTGAATATGATATTGATATCAATATTATTAACTGGGTAAGACCAGGTCAATAACTGTAACCATAGTGAAATGAACAGGTGAAGTCAAACTTTCATGCTGGTTTTCTCAGAATTGAATATTCAGAGGATTTGACAGGCAGGATCACAAAATATTCATCATATTGTTGAGTCAAACTAAAAGATATTTGTGAGAATTAAGGAAAACAAACATATCTTTTGACTACCATTTAAAGTGTTTCTATTTTGGTAGTCAATGACCCCAGATATCTCAACTGCTGACATTCTTATAAATATCTTTATGTTCAACAGAAGGAAATGTAAACAGATTTGAAACAAACTGAGGTTGAGTTCTACATGACAGAATTTTCATTTTTGTGTGGCATATCGCTTTAATAACACTGAATGTTAAGCATGGTAAAAATACGTTTGAATGATCAGCTCATATTGGTCACTGCATCCATTCATACAAAGCGTAGTTTAGTAAAGCGAGCTGTCGTGAATATCCACGATGGCCATGCGTAGGAGAGAAAAAGATTAAAATGAAGCCTCGACCACTAGTTCATTCCACCCTATGACCTCAATATATCTCTCTTTCTCTCAGCATCAGTCTGGTTCCCTCTTCTCTGTCATCTCAGTAAAGAGCTTCCAGTCCGAGAAAAAACCTCTAATGATGAAGACCGAACCACCTGCCAAATGGAATGATGGGTAAACGTTATTCCAGGCGGATACACCTGTGTTGATGAAAAGGAACTCAGAAAAACGCAGCTGCTATTTTTAGTCTCTCCAAACCCTCTTTGAAACGCCCATAATCACATACTGTATGCCAAGACACACACATCTAGAAAACTTTTTGCTTTTCTTGCTCACGCTTTGAAAAAGAGGACAATCTGTTTTATTCTGCAAAATGTTGCCATCCCTCACATATTACAAAACTGCTGTATGCTGTCCGACTAGAACAAAAGACTGTAAATCCATCAAAAATATATCATACGTGGAAGAAAGTCACAAAGCCTACAGGGGTATGTCCACCAGGCCCTGTGTTGTCGATTAAAACAGCGCCCTGCCATCAGCGTGTTACATCTCACCCCTCTTGCATTTAGCGCAACCCCAGCCAGGGCTGAAATAACAGTGGACCCGCTGTCTGGGTATACCGACCGCTGCCTCCGCGGCAGATAAACACTGCCATGGACGGATTGTGTGTCCTGCTGCAAGCAACCGCAGAAACAGACCTGGCATTCGACGGTTTGAGTTATATGTGATGTGGACAGTCAGGTCACGGGCTCAAGGTCACACGTGATGTGTTTATTAAGATCATAATAATGGACTTTCTGAATGAAGGAAATAATGCGATCGAAACACATGGCTGTTGTCATGACATCCATCATCAGGTGCCACTATCAGGTGGTTGCGGGTTCAAGTCTTGGGTTCCAACGGCTCCCCGGTCACCGCGGGATTAATGGCTGCCCACTGCTCCGGTTGTGTGTTCCTGGTTGGTGTGTGTTCACTGCTGTGTTTGTGTTCACGGTTGGTGTGTTCACTGCTGTGTGTGTGTGTGCACTCTGGGTGGGTTAAAAAGTGTGGGTTGCCATATTTGGCTTTGTCACATCACTCTCACTTTCATTTTCACCTACATACTATGTTTGTCCAGAGAAGAAAAGATTCAATTTAGAAAGCATTAGAATAAGATATTTTAAAGAATGTTGGTAGATTAAATTGGGTTTGTGTTCATTCAGTAGCAGTAAATGTGGACCAACAGTGTTTGGGTAGAAACATTCTTCAAAATATCTTCATTTGTGTTCTATTATCAACATATAATCTAAAAATTGTATATACATATATGTAAGTGTCTGTTTGCATACGTTTCTTACTTCGATTTGAGGTGGTCAACAAACCCCGACCAGAATGTGTGAGCAATGTCGATACATTGATGTCTTGAAAAAGCTGTAACAAAATAGTGTGAGAGTACGGGTTTGCATTTTTATTCTGTGTACAGTAAGGGATGTAAAAACAGCTCCCACAGTTCTCCTATTCCACTCTGAAGCTTGCAGTAATGTGATAACCTCTGTAAAAAGCACATCACATTGAAACCAGACATCTCAACCGCAGGCAGCCGACATCTCTCTGGTTATTAAATCGACACCATAAATGTGATGATTCAGAATCAGCATGACTCCTGCATTAGTTTGACCAAACACAGAGTGCATTTACTCAGCACATACATTTAAATGTATAACTTTTAAGAAAAGGATATTTTGAGGACGCTTAAAAACCAGCAGGGGCACCTGTTCACTTCTTTTTGGTGGACACAAAGCAAGTGAATAGGAGCCACTTTCATTCTTCAAACTATCTTCTTTGGTGTTCTGCAGGAAATACAAGGTTATAAAAAGTGACAAGAGGGTGGGTAAATAACAGAATTTTTATTTTTGGCTGAGCTATCACTTTCACAGCGGTGATGTGTTTCCAGTTCTTTGTTATTCGTATACAGTATAAATATTTAACAATGACATACTGTCATGTATTCCGGTCAGTGAATATCGTCTGATGGGTCATCAATCATCAATCTGTTGGACAGAAATGTGGGTGATGGTTGAAAAAGAACTTTCCAAGCATTTTGGAAATTGAGAATGTGTGTGTGAGGAGCATGCAGTGTGTGGATCGATAAAGAACATTGTCTTTTACTGTAACCACTGACCCATTCCCTTGGCACTCTTTGGCCCTTGACCCACATCCTTCCCTTCCTCTTTTTTCTTTCTGATGAGTTTAGTTCATCCAAGCTTTGGCCTCATGACCCCATATTTCTCGGTTGGGGTCATATCTCCCCCACAGAGAATCTTGTCCCATAAAAACGTGCTTCAATGTCAATGACTCTCTTAGCAGAGGTCCCTTGTGAAAAACACATGTTGGGATTTCTAAAAAAAGGGCATCCAATGTCAAAACGTCTCTTGTAGGCATTACATTTATAGACTGAATTTGACATGATGAATATCTAATAATATGGATGTATTTTCTGCTATTTCAACCCCTAAAAAATAATATCATTAGAATTCATAGAATTAAATGTCATAAACAGCACTAATGCTGCAATGCTGGTGCGTGCGTGGCACCAAAAAGACAGCTTGTTTACTTCTCGTCCCCCACCGTTTTTAAAGTGTCATGTTTTTCTTTAGTAAGGGTATGGGTTCAAGCACAGAGGGTATCAATCGGATGCTAAAATATCACATCAGAGGAACTCTGGTGTTGAAAGCGATCATTGGTACATAGCTGCCAGAGAAAGCAGGAGGTTCAAATGATTCGCTCAGTTTTGCATGTTTAAACAAGAAATGACATTCCTTAAGAAATGTGCTAGCAGGTCTCGGATGCGTGTGTGTGCGTAGAGGTAGTCGGATATGCGTGGCAAGTGCTTTATCTGTGCTTTCATCATAGGAATAGCTGATCTTTGGAAAGAGCAGATGACTTAATACTTCAACATAGCGCTCAAACAGAAACCACTATAAGTCAATAGGGAGAACAGATTGAGCTGAAATATCTTTCTGTGTTTCTAACTGTCTCTCTCTCTCTCTCTCTCTCTCTCTCTCTCTCTCTCTCTCTCTCTCTCTCTCTCTCTCTCTCTCTCTCTCTCTCTCTCTCTCTCTCTCTCTCTCTCTCTCTCTCTCTCTCTCTCTCTATATGGTATAAAACAAGCACATGCGTTGTGTTAAGACCATCTGAAACTTTTATACTGTAGAAATTTTAGTTTATTTCTGGCTGTTGAAGGCGAACTCTGCTGGCGTGAAAGTTGACAAATGAACTTTTTAGCAGATCCGCACATCTGAAATGCACTTTCTCTTCCTGAATAATACACCAAAACATTAAGGACTCATCTTGTTTTTAAAGGGACTTTAAAAAGAATGTCTGTCAACCAACAACTACAATATTTTTGTATTTATTTTACACATTAAATGTTCAAACCTCATTTTATTATGTACATCAGTTCCCCATGAATAAATTATTATTATAAAACATGATTTCTCTTATGTTAGAACAACTTCATTTAATCACATGGAACCGATGTGCATGATAAAATTAAGTGATACCAACGACCACATTTTTTCAGTATACTAAAGATGCAATGGTAAAAATTGTTCTAAAGGTAGCAATTTTTCAGATTGATTTCTGCCAATATTTGTAGTTAGGGATTACATTAATTTGCATGAACTAAATTAATTGATTAAAGGTTAAATAAATAGACTAAATTACACTGCTATCAATTCATATAATGACTATTTAAATTGAACAACAAATTTGTGATATGTTTTTTTGTAAAGATACATCATCTCTGATTATCGTCCGTCTTAAGTGAGTAAAGGCTTTTACCGGTCAATATATTGGTGCATGTCTACTACATACAGCGTGGGTCCTCTTACATGGAATTCGACGCCATGTTTCTACAGAAGCCCTAAACAAACTGCTCTTGCAAACGCGTTTCATAAATGCGTCATCTTCTACAGCAAAGAAGCAAAAAAGTGACTCCATCTTTGCTCTGGGACACACACCCCAGTTCTTTGAAAAAAAGGAGTGAGCAGTGGGTCAAAACATAAGACTAGATGCTGCGAAATTTCACAAACACTTTTAATTATAAAGTATATTTGTTTCAATTCTGCATCTCCTTATTTATTTCAAAAGTAAATTAAAGGCCATTTAAGCCGTACAAAGCAACAAACCTTATCATTAAAATGAGCACTTTAGTAAGCGTTTTAGTTACAAAACCAGAGTCGTGCAACACAAACTTTTTAATTGACACTACATCTCTTATTTCTATTTGCAGAGCTCACAACATTATCCAGAACAGTAATAGAGTTCTATACAAACCCTCCGTTTGCCCAAAAAGAGTTGATGTTTTCTGAATTTATTATGCAGACTCTTTGAGATCCAAATGCGGGTATAGCAGCTTTTAGCAGGAGTGAAGGCCATGTTGAGCAGCTCCAGAGGGAACACGTGTGTGTGTGTAATGTGTGCGTGTCCTCGTGTTGGCTCCGTGCAAAAAGCATATGTGAGCCTTGGGGGTTGCAGGTGAAATCAAAAGGTCACAGAAAACCCATTCTTTCTGTTTTTCACTCAAACACAGGACGAATTCATGCCATTGCACATACATGTGGTTTATTGCATCACATCTAGAAGAAGCTCTACAAAAGTTTGACTGACTGCACATTCACCCATCTTGTGTTTCCCCAGAACATGAATATCCATTGCCACGTCAGATGAAGTTACCATCTCCAACCAGCCATAAGAGCAAGGTGAGCTACAGCCAACCTCAGCCGCTTCTTGTTTCCATGGCACCCAGAAGTCGTCCTGCCCTCTTTACACTTCTGTTGCGGACATCGCTCCCTCGCATTCTTTTTGATATAAATAAGTGATGTTATTGAAAGCGGTAGACAATGCTCTGTATTCTTGCGAGTATTTCTGATGTTTTACTGTGTTTTAGAGGAAAGTAAGGTGACCTGATGGATGAAACTGGTATTGTTTGTTCTTTTTTTGGCTCTGTCTCTTAAGGTTGGGGAATAAAAGGTTTTATTCTTAAATACCATTACGGATGTAAATATTACATGGATACTGTACGGATATTCCGATTTTTTGAGAGCGCACTGCTACACAAGCCTTTGTAAATAGTCAGATTCAAGAGCATTCATTTTGAGAAATATGACATTCAAGAGCAATTTTGTGTTGTTAATAGTTTCGTTTCTTACCCTTATTCTGTACAGAATCTTTGTGATTGTGATGAATCATGTAATCTGAATATAAACTCTTGAATTTTCAAGTCAATAACAGCAAGTCATATTTTCTTTTGTCCATGTCATGGATATAAATAATAGACAAATATCACAGTGGTTTATCCGATTTGGCTCGGCCAAGATTTATACGAGTGATGGATTTTATTTCAGCTCAGCGCAGAGAAACAGTGTTTCTAATTTCCTAAAATAATAGCTAAACAAATTTCAATTTGAGTGCTGTCATATTCCTAAATGCCCCTTGCCCTTTCTACATTTCACTTTCTCTTTCTCTCTCCATCTGTCTCGCATTCTGGCTGTTTATATCCCAGACCTAAGACAAAGCTGAAGGTTTCCTCAATCTGATCTGGGAAGATAAGCTGCTGATAATTTGAAAGATTTTACACAAATATATTTTTCATGTCAATATTTACATTGTTAGTTTCCAGGGATACAATGACCCCTGAATACATGAATTACTCCTTAAGTTCCTCAAGAACCATTTACTATCGTAGTAGAACATTACATTGTTAATATCCTTTTTTAAAAATCTTTTAAATTATCTACTTTGGGTTTAACATAACAAACTATACAACATTTTTTCTACTACGATAAGACAAAAATCTCAGTAGCTAAAATACTTCAAAAATATTTTTTTTATAAAGACATTTTTATGGGTTTGTAACAAACTAAAGTTAAGTAATTCATGACAGATTTTCCAATTTTAGTGGAACCATTCCTTTAAATGTAACTGCATTAAGTTCTTATCAAACAAACTTTTTCTTCAGTAAAAATTTCCTTTTTAATTGTAAAAGATTAATTTTGTTTTCTAACTTACATTCTTTAAATAGCTACAATAAACGGTTTAAAATTATTAATTTTACTCAAGAAATGTAATTCCTATGACATAAGAGCATATGACTAATCAGGCAACCAGATTAAAGCTTGCGAGATTAAAAATGTGTTCAACAGTTCCAGTCTATCAAAATCTTTTCTTAAATTGCATCTTCTTTTTCTAATGTTATGACCCAAGGCCGATCCTTAGCCCTGTGGTAACATCCAGCACAGTCTAATCATGGTAAAGTTGCTTTACAAGCAGCGGGGTGTCCCAGCGATAGCCACGTCCCCGCTTATAAACCATAGCATTCAGCTCCACCGAGGGCTACCGACTATATCATCCCATCACTATCAAATGAGCTCCCACCATTTTCCCCCTCCTGTTAAAACGTCAGCTTGAGAGAAAAATCACCACCTCCAACCGCTGCTGGATTTATGCTGCACTCTGCTGAAAATGAATTTCCGCTGGGTTGCAGACAGAGAGGACGTCACCGTGTGGGAATCGTGAGGCAACGTGGCCGATAAATTTGCACGTGAGGAGGTGCGCACGCAGAGTTCCATGAGTGTTGTGTATGTGTGTAAACTTTGTAAGCAGACTTAATAGAATTTCTGGCTCGAGCGACGGTGCGATGCGATTATAATGCATTAAAGCTCATCTGGTAAGATTTATGATTCACCTGCAATGACTTTAAGTGCCCTGTGCGGATGCTCGAAACAAGAATGTTGATGATTCTGTTCCACAGAGTTATTATTTATTAAACAATTGAATGGTTCATGATGTTCAACTCCAAGGTCGGGTGAAAGTGAAGACGGACTGTTTTCCGTAGAACACAGACGAAGATATTTTGACGAATGTCAAAATTTCATTCGTCAGCATATCACTTGCACTGGTTTTGTGGCCATACAATACAAGTGAATAAGTTCTTCAAAATATCTTCCTTCACGTCCTGCAGAAGAGAAGTCATATTGGTTTGTAAATTATGCACGCAATTATGAACAAGTATTAACTGAATACTAAAACATCTTCGGCCTCTGAGGTGACACAGGCTTCATCTAATTGCAGACGAATGTTTAAACTGAGAATTTAAGAGTCTGCTGACAGTAGTGCCATCGCTGCCAACTGCCAACTCAAAGTTTCTAAATGCAAAACACAGTCTGTGACAAAACCCTTTTACCCAGAGATGGATAGGAAAGGGAGTGAGAGGATAAGAGAGGATAATGAGGATCAAACTGACAGCGGTGATTTATAAAGTGTGAGCTCATTGCTGTGACTTTCCTCGGACATCGCTCGAACCGCTGTCACGCGTGGGTGATGGACAGACGCACACACATCGCAGATGGTGGCATTGTGGATAATGCACATGTTGTGATTAATGCGTCCACAATGAGGGCTGTGTAAACAATGCTCTCCACAGCTGTTCCAGAAGTTGATTTTTATGTCTAATTCAGTGAGCTACTCAAACTCCAGCCTCACACTGGTAATGATCTCTCCCACGGGATCAATCCGACGCACACACATTTGCACCGACAAGCGTGAGGATACCACCAGCAGGTACACAAACACAAGTCCACGTACAAGCTGGGTTGTTTAAAAAGTTGTGATAACTCAATGTAAACGCTAACCCAGATAGAACAGATACGTCGGTATGATGTCTGCTAAAGAATTTATATGTTCTTGGCAAATTTGAAAGCTTTAAAATAACTTATTGTTTCATGTAAAACCTGTACATTTTTTGAGTGTGTGCAATTAGGAAGTCCACGGCTTGAATTAATGTATGTACAGCACTATTCTCCTCTCGACGAATTAAGCCCAAGATCAATAAATCCATAAGCAGATATACAGTATCAACACACAGCAATGCAAATAAGTCTTTCAGGACGACACACGTGATCTTATACTCAGATATGTTTGTGAAGTGAAGCAGTGGCTTTTGTAAGCTCACGACACCTTTAAAAAGAAAATCTCGAGCATCAGGAATGCTTTCAATAGGGTGTCATAATAGGATAAAACGTGTTCTGTCTGCGGAAGATGAATAGGGTTTGCATTGACGTTACACTTATGTTAAAAGCCGAGATGCGAAAGAATGTAAAAGCTCTATTAGTCTATGTGTAATGAAAAAAAATTGCGCGGGGGACTGTATGTCGTATGTTTAGTGTTTGTTGTGCTTCTTAAGATTGATGCCATTAAAACAAGCTGTTGTGTCAGCAGTGGTGTGATCAGGAAGTCTAACGCCGGCTTGGGGTTGTCTGTGCATCTTGTTCCTATCAGGCAGCACTGTTCATTGATTTAAGCTCAAGTTTAAGGGTTCGGTTTACCTAATGATTCCCCTGGTTCCTTTCCTGGCTGACCAGAAAGACCAAGCCCCGGGGATATACAGAGTCTCGTGCTACTCAGAAACACACAAACACAGACGCGGTCCGGACTGGGAGCGTGAAAACAATGTCACACCCTTGACACTGAAATAGTCCACCGCCATGAGGCAGAGATGACTGGGAGTGAGCCAACACAAACGCTTAAGTACGCTCCTGTCGTAACAAACCGATTGCCGGCGGTGCCAATGGATGCTTTTTGCATTGTTGAGGGCAGTGTCGGATCTAGAAATGTATTCAGTTGCCTGCAACGCAGTGGCTGAAATGATTAAATAATATTTATTTATAAAACCAAAACACATTAATATATGTTTGAATAATCTCTTGTACTGTATCTCGGCAAAGATTGTTGGTTTTGTAAACTTGAAGAGGCAGCTCCATGACAGCAGACTTGCTTTGGTCTGACTGATGTTACAGTTGAGATGCTTAAGTACTCTGTGTTCCATTTCACTTGTTTACTGTGTACTGCAAAGTGTGAAAGCTCTTCAGAAAGGAGACTGATTTATCAATCCCACTCTATTCAGGTAAGTGGATACTTATTTGTTCAGTCTGTGCTGATGTAGGTCCTGTGATATACATTGTGTTTTCAGACTTATATAACTTAAAATGTGCTTACAGGAGGGTTATAATTAAACAATATAGAAGAGTACTGCAAACAAATATACTTTGTACAATTCTTTGAACTATTGACAGCATTTCTCATAAATTTTAAATAAAAATAACATTTTCTTTTTCATGATTTATTTTATAGATCTTAAATACTGTAAAATAAACAAGTTCATAGTCATTTTCAACTCATTTTCTATTTACATAGAAACACATGTAAGTAGACAGACAAACAGATCTAAAGATAAAAAGACGGACTGATCCATAGATGTAAAGATGAAGAAACATATATGGCTATGGGAACATAGATATGTGGAGAGGAAGACAGACCGATCCATGAAGGATTAATAGATCCTAGATGAAGAAGATGAATAAATGAAGATACCTAAGATTAGTAGACAGACAGACAGATATACGTCTGAGAGACAGATTCAAATATTTGCAGTATTCATGTACTGATGTAGATAGATTGACATACAGTCGGAGATACATAGAGAGAAGGAAGGCAGACAGACAGATCCATAAATACTTTGATAAATAAACATACGGATGAAGATACCTAGATAGGTAGTAAGACAGACAGACGGCAGGGAGACGTAGATGTAGATACATAGACAAAGAGAGGTAGATATGTATTCTAACAGATCCAAAGATCTATAGATGCATTGAAGTAGATACATTGACATACAGATCAATCTGTACATAGATAAATGTATGTATAGAAGACACCTAGATAAGAAGACAGACAGAAAGAAGGAAGGCAGACAGACAGACTTAAACATCCATCCATAGATACATACATATAGATACAAAGATAGAAAGACAGAAAGCAAGATCCATTGATACATGAATAAATCAGTAGACAGACTGATAGACAGCAGACAGAGAGATCCAGAGATGCACAGATGATGCATAGATAGAAATACAAAGATAAGATGGAGAGAGAGATGGACAGCACACAGACCGGCAGACAGTACTACATATACATAAAGCCATAGAATACAAGTAGACAGACAGATGAATGGACGTTGGACGGAGAGATAGATATCGCTGGACCGAAACAGCTGAACAGACAGACAGAGACTGATAATGTGTCAGAGCGATTGGTTTGATAAGAGGGGAAGATAGCGTGGGACCCCAGGTGTGTTGTCTTCCACTGAGGAAATTGAGCAAACGGAGGATAAGTGAGATGGAGCACTGTGTCTCAGAGTCGCCAATCAAACTGCCCACTCCGTCCCATTAGGACTCTCATTCTCCCCTCACACACTGAAACAAACATCAACGAGAGCCAGAACTCGACACGCTGCCTCTCTTTATGCTCTTGTTTACCCTCTTCCCTAACTCCGAAGTCCTGTTGGTTTTTTCAGGGATGGGCCTTTCATTCAATCCCACTTTTCTAATGACTGAAGTGCATAAAGCCTGAAAAATATTCACGAGTACACAAACTCCATGAACTCAAAGATATATTGAGATACAATCAACACGCAGAGAAACCCACGGAACTTTAAGCGCTCGCTCGCTCACGGATCCGCAGCAGACAGCACGGAGAGAACGCCAGCTACAGAAGAGACCGGGGTGGCTGATGTGTGGCGGTGCTGGAACAGGACTGTTTATGGCAGACTCCAGATGCCCTGGAGCCCGGGGGCTCGGCGGCGCGTCTCTACTCGTAAACCAGCATTCCCGGTGCAACGGATAGGGAACGAGACAGGAGGTGGGCATGATGACAACATGTGCATAAAGGTGGCACAGGGGAGGGATGGGAGATGTCTAAATAAAAAAAAACGAGATGCCAGAGGGAAACTGCGCTTATGTAAGTCTATTAGAGTGCTAGGGACTGAGCGTTCAGGCAGCTAACCTTTGGTTCAAACGAAAGCCGGGAGATGCAGATCTGAACGAAGATGAGGGGTGACATTCTTCATTAGCATGAAAGGCTCGCAACTGTTTGCTGCAGAACCTTTTTATCAAGGATACATGTGAACGAGGATTTTCATCTTGTATTGTTTTCCCCAAACATCTTTTGGATTAAAGCGTGAGAGTGATTGAAATGTTGGACTTTTGTTGTGGAATTCAACTTATTTTAGATACCAACTTTAATGCATTACATTTATAAATGTATTGTACTCTATTCAGACACCGCTGAAGGGAACATCATTATTTGGATATCATGTGCTTTCAGTTTACCCTCTTAGGCACTTTTTTTACAGAAATAATAAAACCAGGCCTCATTTGGCATCGCCAGGTGAAATCTTATGATAAACATGTTCCATTAGAAGTAGTTAATAATTTTGTGGGTTGAGAAATAGAAAAGTGCCCACTGACAAAAGACATCTCTGCATGTGTTTGAGTCTGTGTGTTAATGTGTGAGTGGGTGTAAAAGAAGCAAATGCGTTATTTTTTTGAAGGCTCATAAAATTCTTTATGATGTTTGATGAAGTGTAATTTTAAAGTCAACTTTTTTGGGATGTCAACATTTTTATGTGGTAAGTTCCCAAATAAATGTGTACTTGAGTATGATGTGACATCAAAAATTAAAAAAAAAGTTATTTTATATTGAAAAAAATAAATTATAATATATTTTTATAATAATGCTGTCAAACTATAGGAAACATATTTAATTTAATTTGACAACTAGCCATTTCACATACTATGAAAAGATTAGATTATGTTTGATGTCCGCTCACAGCGCCATTGTAACTGCATGTATGATTGACAGTCTACATCTATTAACATCAAAACTGAAAATGTTCTGAAATCAAATGAAAATTAAAGACGTAAAAATACAGTTCATAAGGTTAATATAAATATACAAACTAACTTCTAGGCCAAATTTTAAGTTTGAGACTTACATTTATTCTTTTGGCAGTTGGGTTTTTCCAAACATTAAATTATTTTACATTTTAGTTTCAGAGTATGTGCAATACCAGGGATCGAACCCATGACCTGGCATCCCTAACCCCATGTTTGACCCCCAAAGTATAACAAAATCGACACTTGCAATTGACTCTTGGCACTAAATATGACTTCCACAATCGTATAAAATAGAAATATTAAATTGTTGTGTCCAGTCCTTTCTGCATTTTGTCTGTTACAAAAGTAATAATCAAAGACAAAAAAAACTTCTTGTGTTCAAGACCTAGAAAAAGCAAACCTGTATCATTTATCCCGACTTCACGATTTTAAGGATAAAATCACATCAAGCTTTAAATATGTTTGTACGTGTTTGTGGATCACCCAACATTCCCTCTACATTTAGAACAGCGTATCAGGGAAGGCAACAGTTCAATCCCCATCACAGACGCAGCGGCACGCTGCTCAAACACACCAGCACTAATGAGAGAGATTACACTGGCTTAACCAAATCACTCACAAAAGAATGCTCTCTGTAAGCGAACGCATTATTTGTCCACATGACATTAGCAGTTAATTAAATGCATTACAGCTAGCGCATCCAAATAACATAACATCAAATCAAGCCTCTGCAATGCCATGCTTTGCATTAAACACGCATCTCCAAATGAATAGGCCTAAATTGCATTTTTCACAGATCACTATTAGACATTTGTCATCTTTTCAGTGTAAATCATTAATGAAGATCTAAAAAATGTTTGCCTTGTGAAATGCTTTGATGCTCTTATCTAATTCAATGTCAAAAGCAGTTATTCGATAACATCCGTCCTTGCAAAAGAACAGCGGCTCAAGAAAGAGTTCTGAAAATATCAGCCGATCAGCTCGGGTTTCTGTTCGAAAATATATTACTTTCAGCGTTGGGATCGCACCGCCTCTATGAGCTTTAAATTAGGCAATTTAACAAGTCCATGAGCCGGTTATGAGAATGCGAGATTGCTGAATATCTGAATGCAATTTATGAGTCATTAAACCAGGACCACATTAATATTTCATCAGTCTTATTACACCAACAATTGCTGGGGAGAATTCTATAACAAACAGACGTTCATGCAGCACAAACGCATGCATTCCTTCATTTTAGGTCTGTTGGGTGCATACATCTTGCTGGCACATTCCCAGGACAATAACATAGTTATACACACACCTGCCCTCATGAACACGCGCCCCTCCGTCAGCCATTTGTGTAGTAAATCTGACCTTTGCCAGAAGGTTTTTCGTCACTTTAACCCTCCAGGGTTTCTGGCTCCTAATAATCTGCTAAAAACCTGGAACCAAATCAAAGGCACTGGGAAGGGAGGAAAACCTAACATGGGCATTGTACTGAAGATCAAAGTTGTGTTAAAGCCCTGGAGGGGGCAAAGTGGGGTCTGCCCGGGTTCTGCCAGCATTCCCGCAAGCGGTCGTGATTTTGTTGCTATTAAAAGAATGGTTGGATCCGGTTGAGAAAGACTCACTTCAAGGTGTCGGCGGGCCAAAAGAGCAGCAGAGGTGAAGCCCCTTGAGACGCGGCTCAGCATTCTCTCGCTTTTCGTCATGAATAATGTAATGGAGCAGCTGACCCTTCTGTCCAGAGGTCATCTGTGCGATGGACTCAGAACAGGCTCAGTAGGACTGGTTTGATCAATGAATCTCGCTGCTTTGGAATGCTCGTTAGTCAAGGATTCATTTGTACAGAAAGACCATTGTCATACTGGATTTTAAAAATATTGTCGAGACATGACAAACACTCTGTAAGTGACACATTTCAGGTTTTTCTGGCTGTCGCTTATAAAAGGTTTCATAACTGGATAAGAGGATGCAGGTAGAGAAAGACATTTTTGGATTATTATTAAAAAATATTTTATGTGGCTTATTAAATCTCACAAAAATAACTTAACTTTACTTTATGAAATCTTTATGAACTTAACTTTATGGAATCTTTTAAAAACAATGAACTGATTTTAATAATGGCAAAAAATTTAAATAATTGATTAAAAATCCAACAACTTCTCTATTTTTCAAGATTATGTAATAAAAAGTATTTATGAATTTTATATATAAAATGTTAAAAAATAAGCATTAATTGGTATAACAAATGTATAATACAAATATATACATATCAATTTAAATATATATATATACACACCAAAATTTGTGTTGAATTTTAATAGAAATAGTTGATGTAAACAGATTTACCAAATGTTTTCATTTACATACACACGGAATCCCTGTCACATTCCTCCATTCCTCACAGCATTTTAATCTGTTTATTGCGCTATTTGTAGTTGCACAGAGAATGTTTTGTTCCGGAACACAGTGAAGTTCGTTGAAAACGTGCTATTAAATAAACCAGGTTTGTTTTATAATGGTACTTACAATCTTTGAATCTACTGTATGGTGACACAATGTACACCAGAAAGACCTGAAACCTTCTTGACTCCTTAAACACTTCATTAATTTTTTATTTATCCATGGTATGCAACATATGATTAACCTTGAACATTTTATTAAATAGATATAAATATTATTGATTTACTGTCTATACCATACCTTTCTATTTGGGTAACTTACTGTTTCACATGGCCTACAGACTTTTGCCCTTTTTAAAAAATAAGTACTTTTCTTAACAAAAACAATTCCCTACAGAATATTTCTGTCAAAGTTTTCTAATTTCATTTTAATATACTAAGTAACCTTTTCCGTTTCATATGTTACCCTGCCCATGAAGGCATAGTTAAAGTAATTATTTGTGATTTACTGCGTTACACATAAAATAATTTCACATAATGTAAAGAACATTCTGTGAAAACATAATCATGATAAATTTAATATTAACAGAGTAAGACGATGTCAAATTTGAAATTACAGCTAAAATTATTGCTGATATCAAACTGTGATGCTCATTATCTCAGAATATGATTTTTTGATTTCAGCCTGGTTTTCACAGGCAAGGCACATATAAAGAACTTAAAGAAAAGTGCTGTGGATTTGAAATGGTCATAATGAAGCCAAACAGCCCAAAAATGGTTCTTCAATGGCATTATTTGACACCTTTATTTTAAGAGTGTGGTTGCTCCTCTGATAACAGGCCTTCAGCTGAATTACACTTCAGCATCAAGAAGTCTCGTTCACAATAGAGTCACAAGTTGTGAATGAGATATATCATCAGATGTGTGTGTGTCTGTGTGAGTGCAGTGCAATCGTGTGCGCGGTTGGGTGTGTTCGTCCAAAAGACACTTTGGATAAAAACTACCCTGCTGGTGGTTAGAAATGAAGGTTTGATTAAAACAAGATGTGAGGTCTGAAAACATTGATCCACCAAATTCATTTCATATCATCTAGAGTCCTGAGACATGGGACCTGATTAAAAGATAATGACACATTATTCCCTGGAGCAAGAGAGACAGAGAAAGGAAGAAAGAAAGGAGAGAAAGAAAAAGACATTGTGCACTGTAAAAAAATGTTTGTGGCTTATCACAAAAACAAACAGATAACTTAATAAGCTCTTTTAAAAACATTACATATATTTTTTCAGTGGAAAACATTAATGTATGGATTATAAATCCAACTATTCATTTCTTTAAAATGTAAAATTATAAATCAGTTTATGTAATGACAAAAGTGTTTATTTCATAAAATATCTTTGTAATATACACCAATATGTTTTGGAGAATTCTATATTTCAGTTAATGAGATTTACATGATTTTTGAGTGTAAATTGTTTAACATTAAAACACTCTAATTTTTTGGGCACATATTTACACGTAATATTTGATAAAGAGTTGACAAATAAGTGTTTGACAGCAACTAAGAAGGATTTCTCCGTTCATCTTCATTGTAATTTCAGATCATAAAAGCAAAATTAATTTGACCGGTCATCTGTATTCCACACAAGGTATGCCCAACATAACCATGAAGGACAGATAAAGGACACTCTACATCTCCTATTAAGAAAGTGTGACATGTTCGAAACGCGCTATGAGCAAGTGAAAGCAGTTCCTCATCAGAATGTTTGCAGTGATCTTCTTTTTCATTTGAGATTTTCGACTCCAGTACGACAACAATGAAAAGATTAAAAGTCTTCTAAGCCGGCAAGTCAACCCTAAAAAGCCATTTGGAGCTGAGCATCGTGAGGAGAGAGAGAGCTGCTCTTTCATTCCCTTTCCATCACAACAGACTTTGACAGCTGCACCCTCCCTCTAAAACACACACAGTCGTCGCTGCAGGTCTCCTATGTGACAATAATCATCTCATACATACACGCGCACGCATCCACCGACACACACACGCGCGCACACACTGTTTTACAGCTCAACTGTGAGCTGGCAGAAGAAATGTTACAGTGTGAAAGAGAAGGAATGGTCTACTTTTCTCCATCGTACTGCTCAGTCAAACTGTGCCTAAATCCTCACGGTCACTGCGCCACTATTCTCAGCTTCAGACGTGACGCCCACGGTCCGTCTGAAGCACAAAAAAGGGCCAAGAGTTTTCTCAAAATCGTAAACACAGCTTTATTTCTGGTTATTCTGAGTTCACTGGTTTATATCAGTCCACTGGAGAAGTTGTGATTCTGAACTACTGAACCAGCCTGTTAAACAATACATGTTTCCTAAGAGAACAACTTACTTGATGTGCCAAGGTTTTATACCAATCTAAATATAATTTCAAGTAAACTCAACAAGGTTGTCTGTTTGTGTTTAAGACCACACTGCCGGTCCAAAGTTTTGAGATATTTACTCACTTATGCATTTACATTGTTTCCACATTTTATAGTAACAATAAACTGATCAAGTTATGAAATAAACAAAGGGGAGTTAGGGATTTACATTCTAAGGAAATAAATAAATGAAAAGTGGCAAATATCTGACTTCAATTTGCAGAAATGTTTTCTTGTCGTTTTATCAAGTAGCTTCTTAAAGTTCTCATCCTGAGATGCTTTTTAAAGAATTCTGCGCTCTTATTGACTGTTCTTTCTTCAATAGTCAGCCAAATATTTTTTTAATCTGTGATAAAAAATAAGACTTTTGTCTTTCTTAATTATTTTCAGCTTTCAATAATACACACAAAATACAAGTTAACATACTGTTAACATTTTGTGTATATGTAATTGAAAAAACAAGTAAATCTGGTTAACTCAAACATTCTATTAGAATTCACCGAAAATATTGGTTTGTATTACAAACATAAATAAATAAATAAATAAAGAGTTTTCCTTTCATTACAAAATTTTTTATTTAACCTATTGTTTGCTTATTCAAACCAATTGTTTGCCTCATCTTTCCTTATTTGCTATTAACCGTGACGTTCCCAAAATAATAAAACAGGAACAGGAAAACCTGCAGAAGTAAGCTATTGGACTTCAGGACGCTACTCAAGAAACATGCTTGTAAAAAATCATCACTTCACACTCTCTGGTTTTGATGCTTTCGTTAACATGTGATGCCCTAAATTGTCTCATAAACTCCATAAGAAGCATATGATTCTACCCCATCCCTGCTTCAGACCGTCCGCCTTCAGACGGCTGTTTAAAGAGACAATTTCTGTAGTCCATTACAGCTGATAAATTGGATTTAGACCAGAGGACCGGAGCGAATGAGCGACTAAATACAATGCTTGACACATTCTCTTGGCTGAGAAACGCTCGCACTGGCTGCAAGGGCAGCAAGACACAATTATCATACGGAGATAGGCAGAACCCTCGCTCAGGCCTATAATCAGAAGCACGACTTGGAGCTCTACTTTTTTGGGAAAAAAAAAATAGAGTAAAAACATTTTTTTCAACATCCCAGTTTGGACAGCGATTGGAGTTTGTTTGCCAGGGCTTAGCCAAGAGCCAAATGAACCGGAATGTTTTGCTTGGACAAAGATTGACGCCAAACCCACGAAACGCATTGTGTTTTTTACAAAGGGTTTTTGTAATCACTCGTTTGATTGGGATGAGTCTCAATCAGGCATTATTTCGAGCATATCCGATCTTATTTTGTTCCGTGGTAGATGATGCCTCTGTGTGCGTTTGTCATAGGAAGAGGGCTTGTGTGAGAAGTGAGAACTCAATGCTGGAGTTGGAGGTGGCTGTCAGACGGCACATACAAGAGAAGGCAGGAGTGTGGGTTTAAAAGAGAATAAGAAAAGGAAGAAATGAAATCATTTCACTTAGTCTACCAAACACAATTCCGTTATTATAATGTTTGTACAATGCACAATGGAGTTTATCAAGCATGATTTAATCCAGAACTGTTCGAGATCTTGTCTCTGTGTCTCGACACACTCGACAGCGCTGTGTCCGATTTTATAATTATCATTTGATTGCTCTACAAAAAAGAATTTGATTTTCACATTATGACAAATTGTCCTGGTTTAACAATAACCAACTCATTTTTATCCCCTGCTTACTGAGAGAATGTCACTGCCTAAAGGGATAGTTTGATCCTACTACTGTGGAAGCCTACATTAAGAAAAAATATTTCATATATTTTATGATATTCATTCACTGGAAGTCCAAGGTTGGTGGGGAAATTTTTTCAAAATATTTTCTCTTGTGTTCTTGCTGAATAAAGAAGATAATACCGGCAAGAGTGTGAATATCATTAAATTTTGGGTAATCTTTACACTTGGAAGCTCAACTGACAAATAGTTTATATAGATCAACTTAAAAATAAATCAACCATTTTGCAAAGTTATATTGTTATGTTCTGAGATTTGTCAAGTATAGTGTAAAAAATTGACATTGAAGAATTTGCCATGGGTTTTTTGTATTGTGTGATAAAAATTTAAAATTGCTGAAAAAGACATCAAATTTACAAGCTCTGTATGTGTCTATATGGTTTCCATATTTAGTTTATTTCTTTTATAATTTAAACAAATCAAATAAGAGAAAAGTTTATATAACAAAATAGTCAGCCGGAGTATGTTTCATAAACAAGTCTCTTTACTCTTCACTTTCATGTTACAAATTAATAAAAACATATCTCCTGTTTCAAATAATGTATGTAAAATCTTCCTACATTATATTGCTCACACCTCAGACCAGATGAAAGTTATCATCCATGAACTTGGATTTTTGGAACCAGTTTCCGACTGAGAGAATTTTCCAAATCATTTTGTGCACGGATCATCCCTACAAATATGCCGTCATTGTCAATGGATTCAGTCAATTAGGATTCAGTGACATATAATGACTGCTAATTTGTCAGTGCGTGATTCAAAAGCATTGAAAATGAATTCTCTTTACCATTCAAATGCTAATTGCACAGATATTTATAGAGTATAATAGTGCTCCTCCTCACGCTGTCTAAAAGACAAAGAGATTCTGTGACAGACACACACATACATACATAAGGAGCTTAAAGATAACCTCTGTCTTTAAGATTAATGACGAATCCTTGCATAACTGCATGGACAGCAATTCCACCTTCCTATTTGTCGTCACAATATTGATAAATATTCAGCCCGTGACTAAGTCTCCAGTTAACCCTGCAAAGGCAAAGATGAGACCCATCTACGGTGATAAAAATGGCAGAGGGTTCTAGAAGTGACAGGTCTCCTTCAATGTGTCACGGGTGAGCCGTCTCATGATGGTTTTGAAACGTTCACGCTCCTGTCCGCTCGACGCCCGGTCCCGAATCAGCTCTCTGATACGCCGTTTTATATCGGGCCATTAAGGAACTAATATCATGATTTAGACCGACAGAGCCGTCGCCTTTATGGCCTCACCACGTTTTTTACAAGCGGTACAGATTAGTTTCTGTCTATCGCTCAGGGTAAAATGTGTAATCTAACATCTCATAAGACCAAGAAAGGGCGATAAGAGTAAAATTTTCTTGCCTTTAAAATCTAACCTTCAAAAATGGATTTGCAGGCGTGACAAGATAAGGCATGAATGCGAACCACGGCATATCAACCCGTAAGTCTGAATGTGCAATAGTGCATTTAAAATACAGAAGCATTTGAGACATCACAGTTATCTGAAATGTGTTTACATGATACTGGAATATGTTCAGAAACCATGCGATGCTGTTGTATAAAGTGATAGATTACCCAAAATGGAAAATTCTTTCATTGTTTATTTACCTTTGTCCTTTTATGAATTTCTTTTTTTCCCGCAGAACACAATATTTTTTTGAAGCATGACGATAACTGAACAATGGTGGTACCCATTGTCATCTAATGTATGTACACAACCAATGCAAGTGACCAGAAGTGTTTGGTGACAAGGACTCTTTGAAATATCTTCTTTGGAGATAAATGTATCTTCTTGAGAGTAAAACATGAATTTGGGTTCTCTTTAAAACAATGAGCAAATTCTGGTTTAAGCCGCATTTTCAAAGTAGAAATTAAATTCCAAGTACATGCGCCGAAAACATGAAAACTGTTTGCTATTCTGTAGAAAAAAAAGAAGAAAAACACAGATTGACTTTCTTTCAATACTATCCCATCTTTCATCATCCGCCTCTGACAAACAAGCTATATGACATATCATTTGCATAAGTAATCAATTTAAAATACTCTCAGGTTTTTGATTTTGACATCACCACACTCCCGCATCCGCTGTACCATGGCTCAGCGCCCGACGTGCCTGGCAGTGCCATCCTAAGCTGGGCAGCTGCACACCGTGGCCCATTTAACAATGTTAACATATTTATGGAGGGGATGCTGAGATGATGGCCAACTCATGAGTCCTGGTGACAGGTACTCGTTTAGACCATCTCCTCTGCCATTACTACCCTCCCCGATCAAATAAAGACCATCTGTCTACACACCTCCACACACACACAGATGTAAATGCCTCAACAGCACGGCCCTCCATGATGAGTCCCCGCGTCTCCCAGGAGCCGCATTTGCAAATAATGATAGATGCTGGTCATTTCTCAGGGATTGATCTTGTGCATCTTTTCTCGGCTGCAACCTCTGTACCTTCCTTAGTCTCAATCCTGAATAATAAATATCGGCTTGTGTTTCGCCCGAAACTGCAACTCATGCTAGCTTATGTTTCCTCTAAAACTAAATTGAACCGAAGATGTAATACTAGATGGACGAGAGCATCGTTTCATCGGGGTGTTTTCGGGATTAAAGATGGGAGCGTCGTATCGGCCTTTAAACCGATTAATCTGAATCTGTCTCTTTGGTATCTAGTTACATCGAGTGATTCAATTTATACATTCGCTTCAAAGAACGACATCCATTACAGCAATGATAAGGTCTAAAACTCGTCGTGTGTCTGTAGTGGATGATGCACACAATGGCTCTTTTTACATCCTCACATTGAAATACGGGAACGATCACTAAACAGCTGCACCAGATATTCAAGTATGCGTATATACTGTACGTCTTACAAACTAACCAATTGTATCTTGTTGAACCAGGTGCTAAATGTGTTTGTCTTGAGTATTTAAATGAAGACACTGTCATTCTTTTCAGCTCAAAAACGCCCCCTTACTATGTAAATTAGGCTCATTATAGATTGTACCCTATTCCCAAAGCTCTGTGCTTCTTGCCTGATGAAACTATAGCCTCCTACCTGACGAAAAGCAGATGGAGAGCTGAATCTCATTTAGAAGAGATGTTTTTGTACGTTTTCTATTGATCATACCAGCAGTTATTTATCCGGTCCTTACATTTTATATTTCTGGGGGCCATTCAAGCGTTATGGAGGTGAAATTTTCAAATCTTAAAATAATTTTTTTTACAGAATGTCAATTTTTATATTCAAACATATGTTTATCTTTAACTAACCGTCAGGAAATGATTAATCGATGCACAATTCATCTATTTAAAAAGAGGGAAAATGCATCTGTTATGCATGCAACCAAAAAAGGACGCACGGTTTTGGCAGACAACTTTCTTATAGGGATTTCTGCACCTATGGAAAACTTTGCTTTAAAGCCTTACGGGGGTGTTTCGGTTGTTTAACACAAAATAATAAACTCACATAGAAACATCGGTATAGTAAGCAGAATCTCATCAAGAGATGTTTTTATATATTTTCTATGGACAGCAGTTATTAGTCCAGTCTTTACATTTCACATGTTTAAATGTTTTAATATTCGGGCCATTCCACTGTAATGGAGGTGAAATTAAAGAAAATATACATATAAAAATTAAGAGAATGTATTTTTTATAAATGTTTTGAATAATCAATATGTTAAAAACTTTAGGTTGATATTTGCTTTCAAATGTCTACATTTAATAATGACTACATTTCATTATATTTTTATATTATGCATGTATTCCAATAAAATTATTAATTCGATTACAGTTGTGTTAAAATATCTGTTTTATCTATGCTTTATCTTTTACTGGACCTTATATTAAAATGTTATCCTATTATGCATTATTGTTTTGGCATAAACTTGGCATGCACCACATTCTTGAAAGGTTGATCGAAGCCGTCACTGCAAACAATGCTATGCAAATAAAAAGTGCTATAGGTAGGAGAGGGCATTTAGTAAAGTCTAGTTTAACACCAAAGGATTGTCTGCCTGTAGACAGACAGTGGTGTAAAAAAAGGAAAATCTGTGAACATGATCCGAGAAATTGGCTCTTACACGACCAGCGAGGCTCTTCCTAGCACGTTTGCTCATTACGCGGTGGTTGGAGAGAGCGTCTATCACAGGTGAAGGGCCTTTCATCTGTTAAGTGTAATTTGAATCCTCTTCATTGATTCGGACTTGAAGTGGTGCTCAGGCTAATTCCAGCCGAGCTGTGATTCTTCACATCCGTGCACGCGTGCAGCGCAGAGCCAAGATCTGTATCTTATCCTTAGTAACGCATCCAGACAAAAAGAGGATTTCTTAGTTTCGATGGTGATAGAGAGAGTGCTGATGTGATGAATCAGGAGATGTTGAATGGAGAAAAATCACAGATATATTTTGATATGATGATCCCGTTCGGCGACACAAATATACAACTTGAGATAAAATGTTTATTTTAGGTACCGTGAAAGCCGCCCAAACACTGCAAAGTGGTAGTAAAACACAGTAATCTACCATGATTGTGTTGTGACACGCACAAGGTTTTAAAAGACTCGGCGATCGAATATGTTCAAAAGGAGGCACACAGACTTAAATCCTGCAGGTGTTTTTAAAGCACGGCAGTCATAGAAATCCATCTTCAAGTGTGTTGATTGATGCGAAAATGTCACCTTTGTGCGTGACAAAAAAATTCACAGAACGTCGCTTCGGGGCACATTACCAACATCCACAGCTGCTACCTTCCCTATCTCTACGTTTCTCTTCATTTTTCTTTCCCCCCTCTCTTTCTCCCTCTATCCTGCCTCTTCCGCCATGTCACAGAAAGTGTCACGATGTCAGGGAGAGGCAAAGAGCTGTCACGCAACACAAACACACACCACCTTAATGAGAACTCCTCCCTGCCTTCTCCACAACCTCCGCATCAAACCCACACGCACACATAAACACATCACAACAGACTGTCAAGGCCGGCCCCGAACCCTCTCCAGCCTTCGTGGGTTTTGGATGCGGTGTGACAATTCAAATATTTTCAACGGGGGAGAGAAAGTTGGAGGGATCGCAAAATGCCATCTTGTTTTGCCCTCTCAAGCAAAAAGTAAAAACCGTAATTGCTTCATTCTCGCTTCTCCAGAACGGACCTGCGATGCAACGGAAATGACAGGCGCGAGGGGATGATATATATCATATATCACCAAAGTACGCATTCTGGAGTTTTCCCCTTAAAATTCGAGCGGTTGTATTTTTCAATGGGGCTGTAATCAATTCTTTTCGGGGCATTCTATTCAGAGGTATTACACATCGAGACACTGTACATTTTGGGGTAAACTATCACTTTTAGAAAGACACGTTTAATGTACTTTGGAGCTGAGCCAAACAATAAAAAAAACACTGAATAATTGTGCTCACAGACTTTCACAAAGTTTATCTGCATTTGTTGTTCTTGGTTCTTGTTCTACAGTCATCCACACTTGAAATGAAGGATGCCACGCTGATTCAGCGAGAAGGTCACAACTGTACTGAGAGCGATAAATAAAAGAAAAGAGGAGCACCAGATGCCTCTCAGTGTCTGTCTGAATCCAGCTCTAATAAATAATGCTTCTTTTAAATACCCGCGGTGAGCTTTGCTAAATTGGCCATGAAAACCCATAGAAATCTCAGAGCTGTGTTTCTCAGATCCAGCAGCAAAAAACAAGACAGTGATACATGTAAGTCATGGGTTTAAAACAATGGGAATAAAGCTAAGGGAAAAGCTGTATGGAGGATAATAACCGGCGGGCCCGAGGTAAAGTGTGCTTGTGATTTCGAAGAGGACCGTGAGCAAGTCCGGCATTGTTTTATTCTGCACAAGAGCAAAATCAAACAAGTATCATAACAAACACTTCATTTCAATGATTCGCTTTGGATGTGTCTGTAAATGTATGTAAAAGCTTGGGTGCATATATAAAAAGTATCATAAAATAATACGGTCGATGGTTGTGTATTGACCACTAAAACAATGTAACTATGTTAAAAGTGAATTATGATTTTACAAGGTCAGTCCGTCACAAAAATTACTCAATGTCTGTACCAAATACAATTTCAGACACAAGAATACAGATGTGTTTTTGTGAAATGTTCTCTTCCAGCACATATACATTGTCACAACGTGTTTATATATATTAAACCTAGCTTTATGATGCAACATGAGTAATGATTTGGAGATCCAGACAGGCTTAAGGTCTTCTTTCAAAAAGGAAAGCCAAACAGTTGAAATGAAGAAAAATATTTGCTCCAGAGGAGAAATATGACCCCTGGCAACATGGCGGGGATTGATCTGGACCTGAATCACACGTCGGACTACCAAGTCAATAAATGGTTCTTTTGTTAAACTTTCACCCCTTAAGGCTGGAGTTCACAGCACATATAACCAAAATACAAAAGGAAGGAATACCAAGAAAGTAAAAATGCAGCAGCCTTACGATCTATCACTGACAATTACCGTTTATATTTTGTGCATGATACACAAGAGGAGTACAGATACTAAGGGATGTACAGATTGTTTACAGCTTAAGCGTCACATTTAAAATGATCAATTGTGACGGGCCCAAAATGAATTAAGTATTGAGGTTCAATCCATCTGTGCCATCATCCAATGAAAGACGCTCTGTTGCAAAACTGCACAGTTGCCTTTGCACGAAGGTACTATTATGAAACTTAATGTCCAAATTGCTACAAATTAGGCAGCCACACTATAATGCTTCTACTTGTTCACATACAGTTCACCCATTTAAGTTAGTGACAACCGAAGTAAAAAAATCTATGTGGCCGCATTTACAGAAATAATTTGCAGTGTGTACAAAACCGACCTCGCTACAGTAGTGGTTAAATGCACATTAAATGTCTTGATCTAGTTTAAAATAGAAGAAATTAAAAGTGAAAGAAGTTTTTGGTTTCACATTTTTAAACATAGGTCTTGTTGCTTTTAGAAGCCATATAGTGACGTGTTGCCAGATCTTAATAGACAAAAAGCAGCACACAAACCCCAAAAGCCCCCCATATCAAAATACTGTATATATAATAAGATAAAAAATACTATATCTCAAACACAGTCACTGACCCCTTTACTTATTCCCTAAAGTGGCTTGCTTTAAAAGATCAGACTAAAAAACAAATAAAAAGAAAAGTGCTTACGCTGGGATGACATGGCAACCTTACATGAGAGTACTCTGAAGCAACCATCTGCGCATAAACAAAACACAGCTCCTCTTCTAATGATAGTAAGACATCCCACAGGAAACAAGCAAATACCAAATACGTTCTTATAACAGAGGCATAATGTTACTATTGTCACCACTGGGTCAATCATCACAAATGCACTGGTCACTCTTATATCTTAGCAGTGTGTACAAGGTCCATGGGTGCAGATCCATAACCAAGACTTTTGCAAAAAAATGGCAAATAAATTGCAAACATGCAAAAAAATATTTTTTAACTCTGGCACCTTATATTTGTGCATGCAACCTTTGGGTACAAGGAATATATACCATATTTAATATTACTACAAAGTAATACAACAAACTAATTAAAATGGATTTCCTAGGAATTGAAATTGGTTCTCTTTAAAATGACCAAAATTTCTTCTACATTTACAATCATCATATTAAGTGTAAACTAGTTGTGTAGAGTTCTCTTTCTCTTCTTTTTGTATTTTTTATGCATTAGATTCTTGGGTGTGAAGAGTTTTAATGTATAGTGAAGCTAGCAATATGGCATTGAGAATATTCGCATTCAATTCCAACTTCAGGAAGGGTCTCCCGTATGGAGTCACTGGTCCGCAATCCCTTAGAATGTATTTAACAGCGGATCCCTGGGATGGAAACAATGCTGAACAGAGCTGTCTTTATATTATTACCAACTTGCAATTTTAACACTTGAGCAAAGATAACAGAAATAGATGGTAGTGTTAAAAATTCATAGCGCTTTAAGTGAGGAACAAAAACAAGCTGCTTTGATTTGTGGGTTGAGAATCCCTTCACATAGCTCATATAACACTCATATTCGCTGGTTGGGCCGTGCCATGGTTCCATATCGTCCTCCTCATTCCAAAACTTCCATTTTCCTTAATTGACTTGGTATCAGAAAGTGCTTCTAAGAATTCAACCGCGGGGCCAAACACAGATGTGAGTGAGATTCAGGCGTAATTAGCGCATGTAATTAGATCTAAATGCTGAAATGCAAATGCCATCAAATCTCTGGCACTCTCAGATGAAGCTTCCACAATGATCTGTGTGTTTCTGAGAAAGAGCTAGACGCCTGGAAGATGTGTAGACATATCGAGATGGTTTGAATAAGCCCGCGGTGATGGAGTGAGCTTCAATGCCCACCTTATTTACAGACGGAGGCTGAGATAAGAGAACAGGTCTCTAATCCGGATCCGTCTCATTGCACTTGGTAAAGAAATCCTTTAATGCACACGCTGTGCTGCATCTTTTCGATGACAGTTTTTCTTTGTAAATATGAATAATCGCGGCTGCGGTGAGCGACATGTGCTCACCGTGAAAAAGATTACGAATATCCTTTGTCGCATATATTTGTAAATATTCCATTATTTAAAAGCAGAAACCCAAACAAAGCGTTCTTGGCATATCCTCCATAAACAAAGCTGCTTGGAAAAACCTTGATGTGATATTTTCTGCACAATACCCAAACCAAACATGTACCACAATGGCGTCTTGTGTCTGATATAGTGATAAACCGCCCATGCCCGAACAGTTCCACTTGATTCAGCAGTTGTATAGTATGAAATAGATGTGTAAAGGTCCGTATGCGATGCCAGTTCTGCTTTCGCTCACTCAGATGAACACATCTGTACATGCAAGTGCACACAAACGTACCGCTACCATAAAAAGAACTGTAATAGGATTCTTCAGCTTTTCCACTGACTGCCTTCACTATCACACACACAGTTAAGAGCACTAATCCATGACAAATTGTCTCATCTGATCCATGACAAATCGTCTGAAGGCCAGATAGAGATGAGGAAATTGAGAGAAAAAAAGAGGCCGAGAAAGTGGAGGGGGAAGGGCATCGGTGAAAAGAGAGAGACATCAGGGAGAAAGAGCGAGTGATTTCAGCAAGTCTGGTGGGATGGAGAGAAGGAAAGCCAACTTGATCATTACTTTATCCATCTACAAAACATTAAACACACAACTAACAAATCTGTTAACCGCACCGAACATACCACACTTCTGACCACACTCGACAATCTTACTAGGTACGAGTTTCAAGACAATGAGTACATGACACAGATTATTGTTTTACATGGGATGTGTGAATTATTACAGCCAGCCCAATCAAACCTCTCCTTCATCCAATATCCTAAGAAATCAGATTACTACGCCATTCCAACAAGCTGTATTTAATTGAATTCGGCTTTATGTCATCAATTCCCTCTCCTAATTAGTTTGCCACAATTAAAAGTAGGTGTGAAATTAATCAGATTAATTTACAACAAAACAGCCGCACACTAACACTTCAACCCTTTCATTTTCCAGTCTTTTGTTCAATCGGCCATTATTATTGTGATTATTAACGTTGATTTTGGAGCCGAACCTGTTGTAAATTAAAACCTAGAGAAATACGCTCTAAGGAAGGTATGTAGATATCTTTGCTTTTCTGCGACAAATTTACAACATTATGTTGATAATAATTGTGAATTATCCCAAACGCCAAACACGTGCAGTTATAAATTAATAACATTCAAGATGTGGAATTTGAACCTTTATTATGCACTATGGGTATCAGATATCAGTGGTTATCAGTGGTGCAATGTAGTATAGTTGCATCTCTAGAGAACATTACTGGTGCTGGGTCAACACCACAAGATAATTGGGTGAATTCAGGCCAATTTCTCCTCTTCTGATAATCCTAGGGAACGCCAGATGTTCTTGGATCAGATATTCCTGTGATGTGTGTTAAAAGTGATCGATGAACCTGATCAGAAGAACATTGGAGCTTCCCGAATCACTATTCATAAATATTTAACATGTTGATCAGAAATTCTGATGTGTGAGGACAAACGTTGAAATATTAAGCCGATTGTCAATGGAACAAAACAATACATGACCAGAAAGCGAGCTGACCGGACCATAGTCATGACTTCACCCAAATCCCTCGTTCTGTGAATTGTCTGTCAGAATCAGTACATGCATCATCAACATAACCTTAAATATTTGTTCAATAAAAACATTCAGATGACTGACATATGGGTCTGCTGCTTGCAAAAGTGTGCTTATGTTTTATTGTAGATCTGGTTGAGATAGTTGACTTTTTTTACATCATAATATTTACAAAACAGTTGAAATATTCTTTTCAAATTCTTTTCAATTGCTTAACAATATTTTAATAAGGAATACAATAGTATGTAGTGCTGGGCAGTGAAAAAACAGCTCAATCTTTTGTCAAAAAAGTAATACTTTAGATGTCTTTGTAATATTTCTATATGTTTGTTAAAATTTAACACAATTGTGTTATATATAATGAAACTATTGTAAATAACTACACGAAAGTATCATGTACGCCCAACCAGGATGACATCATCAATTGAGTATCGATCGAGTCATAAAATGATTATGGAAAGATGACAGTTTCCAGCAGATAGATCAAGCCAGCCCTAATTATTGTTTTGGCATTTTTTTGGAGATTTCAATTCAGAAGCTATCTTTATGACAAAATTGACGATACGGTTTACTCAGGATTTATTTATTAAAGTGTTTTTTTACACTTTTCTTTGTAGATGGTGTTAATCATTGTAGGAATGAGATATACATCAGTATTTTCTTAAGTGCACCATGTTAGCATATAACCCAATCACTTATTTCTTCTCTAGAACACAAATTCATATGTTTAAGAATGTTGGTAAGTGGCACTGACTTGCAGTGGTCTTATGTCCATGCCATAGAAGCAAATCAGTGCCACTGCTGTTTGGTTACCAGCATTCTTCAAAATATTTTCTTTTGTGTTCTGCAGAACAAAACAGTCATACAGGTTTGAAATGACAAGAGGGCGAGTATTTTATAAGCTTTATGTGAACTTATGTGAAATATTTTCTGTCACTCAAAATAATGTCTTTTCATTATGACTCTTGTGTCCGCTTGATCAAATTCCTGACCTTGACAAGGTTCCACTCCCAGACACAGCCATTAACAGACCTACAGGGTCCAATCAAGATTACACACATGACGATGTGCTACAATAACCCTGTAACGTATGCCCATGCACCTGGTTCCACTTTATTTGGGTTGTTAACAGATGTTGAACATGTGATGCAACTACATGATAAAACAGAGGCAACCCTGACTTATAATCCGCTATCGCTATACGTAGGGCCAGTAAACAACTGTGAATAAAAGCACGACTCATCCTGCTTCTCTTATATTAGTGATTCGCATTCCTGGGAGCTTTCTGAACGCATTGAAAATAAATGAGAAAAGAGATAAGGCAAGGTTCTCTCTCTCTGTTGCTGGGCTACAGTTCTGGCAGGCCGGGAATGAATTCAGAAAAATGCCAGGATTGGCGTACCTGGCCAAAACCAGATCGGTCCAGACCGGTAAGGAGTGAGGAGGGGAAGAAGCATTGCAGCCCGGTATTGTGTCATGTCACATTTTGCTCATCTGTCAATGTAGTGGATTATTTCTTGAGAGACCAGAATTGGCTGCCCGCAGTCGGACCGCCATCAATCTCGGCTGAGAGTGGAGCAGGGGCCCGTCCTGCATGGGCTCCTGGGATGTTGACGGCTTGGAGCCGGTGCCTGAACAGGTGATGGAGCAGTGGAGCGACTCAACTCGTTACTCAATATAAGCCTCAGCTGTGACGGTGGGGAAGGGTTTTTTGGTCGTTTCTCAAAAAAAAATGGAAGGGAAGAAATTTAAAGCTACCAAATCCATTTTAGTATTCAAGTCGAGTCCTGTTCTAGAAGGTAAGCCGATTTCAGCAGTATTGTGAAATGCCTGAAATGCATGGAGGATTACACTTGTACAGAGAACACCTCTGACCTGACAGCTACTGTATCTATCATTCTCAGCTATATAATGGTACGGCTAACGGTACAGTTACAGCGGACCGAAAACAGTATGGATTCACGGCATCAGCAGATAAACTTCTCTCTAAGGATACCCTGTAGGGAAAATCAAGTTTTTAATGTTTGTGTATATGTTTAGGCAGGGTTTTAACATGTTTAAAGTCAGTTTAATATATTGTTTGAAAGGCCCCTGGTTAATGATGTCATTAAACTTTTACCAATCATATCAACTCATTTTACCTGGTAATCTATGCACTGCTGGATCAGCTCTCAGTTTCACTTTCAGTTTCTTGCAGGGCTATTATATACAGTATATATATTATATATAGTTAATAAATTTGAGGTGTTTAAGCTATTGAATGCAGAAAAAATACATTCACAGAACAGTTTTTAAATGCTGTAATATTGATGTTCATTTATTGTTGAAAGGGATAAAACAATCGAACACAGGGGGACTTTAAATTGGTTGTTTAAAAAATGCTGTCATCATTAACCCACCTGTGTTACCGAATCTGTATAAATGTCTTTGTTTGGTTGAACAAGGAGAAAGATATTTGGAAGAATGCTCAACATAACAGTTTTTGTTAGTAACAATTTAATATATATTATACACCAACATTAATTCTTTAAGTTCAACTTTATCAACAGCTAGTTTCTTCTCCAACAAGAGCAACCAATACTCAGCACAATGTTCATAAAATTACATTTCCAACTACAATCTTGAGTTCGTCTTTAATAAAATAAGGTATTTTGCAGAAAATCAAAAGAGATTAATGTCTTCGTTGAACATAATTTCAGTGTTCACATCTCACCATTAACAAAAAGATTTTGGCTCAGGCACTTAAACTTCCACCTTCATTATGGAAATACAGTTGCTCCCGGTTACGCGGAAACTATCCCGTCTAGACCATAAAGTAAGACATGCTCTTCTATCATATCTTGGTTTTGAAGCATTTTTGGCATTGATATGAAGTATTTGTCCTCAAATAACATCGGTGGGGCTGTTTCGCTGTTAAATAAATGATGACAGCTTTTCAAAATGAATCATACTCTGCTTTCCTTAACCCAAGCTCATTTTTAATCTCAGATGCTTGTTTTAATAGGCTTTGATTGCTGGATAATAGCGCCATGGAAAAATCCAAATGTTATATCTCTCTCCAGGCAAAAGAAATATATTTATAATGAAAGGTCTGCTCAAAGTAGGAATCTTTAGAATTACAAAATCAATTTTATTTTAAAATTGAATATTTTTTGTTAATGTCCAGAAAACACTAAGCGTCTCCGTGATTATTATTTCATGGGCTTTTGTTATATCAGTGTCAAACAAGGTATCTTAAGAATAAACTAATACTTATGTACTAGTTAAAGGTTTACCCACAAAATTAAAACTTAGCAATGAATTACTCACCCTAAATTCGTTTAATAACTATAGGACACTATATAAACAATATGTTCATTGTCAAAAGTAAAAAAGTAAGTGGATCCTTCAGCATTAATTAATATAAAAAAATGAGGACACTTTCTACGCGCAAACACACAAAATTACATAAATATTACAAATATCCTGGATGTGCTCTCATCACCACACGCATACGATGTTGTGCTATTGTAAATATTGATAAAAACCATCAGAGAGAACAGGAAATTGTTGAATACTTATACTATTTTTGTTCTTTCGCACACACAAAGCATAAAGTCGAAGAAAATGTTGAGTTATTCATAGCTGAAATTTTATTTCGTGTGGAATCAACCCTTTAAAGAAAATCAAAGTAATAAATCGAAAAGTCTAAACAAGAAATTAAAAAAATAACAACACATCATCTTTTCAAATAGTAAAACAACAAACTTCAGACATTGCAAAGCGAAAAAAGAGCTTTAATCTCACAAAATACTCTTTGTATTCCGTCTAAAATATGCATAAAGTCATTTCTAACATCCTTTCTGATTTTCTATGTGCTTTATACCCACACTTAACACTGCACGAAAGCGCATTTCTTCTTTTTTAATAAGATAAAGTGTTCACATTTTCGAAGCAACAGATGTGTCATTAAGGCAACGTTCATCAAAACTCCCAATCATATGAGTTAGTTCTCCTCTGCCAGTTTAATCTAGATGTCATTCTTCAAAATACACAGATTCGCAGTCAGCTGACGCTGAAGTTCATGTTACCGATAAGCAGATCTTACATCGGGAGTCACTTAACAATGCTGCCAATACAGACAGTTTAAAATTTGATAGCTCGGTTAGTAACAAAACGAGTGCATTGTGTGAAGGCAGAGTAAGCTCAGTGACATCTAATTACCCTGCTCAATGCCATCCATGTGATTATAAAGGGACCGTATTAAAGGCTCCATTAACAGTCTTGTTCATCTAACAGGTATAGAATTATCAAATAATAACTACGGTAAACAATGACGGCACAGTATATCAAAAGGGACCTTCTGCCAAACAATAAAAGTGGAAGTGACCAGATCTTTTACACCACGAATGGGAAAACACCAGTAAGTATTCTTCATAGCAGTTCTTATAGTTTAAGTCAAAACCCACCAAACAACTATATAAGCAAGCACTTTGGATAAATAAGAGTTCTCGAGAGCTGAAATATAGATGTGTGTGAGAGCATGAGTGTGTGGACGTGTTTTTAAACGCTACAACCCTCTTTTACAAAAACCCTTTCTGACCTTCCTTACACCCCAGATGTGATTTCTCACACAACACGATTTAACTTTTCCATATGCTGTGGAGTGGAGGATGACTCTTTGTTGGTTAGCCGACCACTTAAATTATTCACAAAACACTTACTAAGGGGCAAGCTCTTGCTTGTACATCTTTTGGCACCACGCTCTATCGGGCAGGATGAAAACCTGGAAGGGCTGATGTTAAAAATTCAGTGGGGTGTTTCTGACATACCCCTCACTTTTCTTGCTTGTGCTTGTATTGTCATAATGAGATTGAAGTGTTTGTGTGATATGAAGCTGGTCTCTTTCATACAAAGTGTATCCTTAAAGGCAGTATAATGTAAAAATAAATGAGTTTCATTTCAATAAGTGAGTCTCTTCATTTCAAACCTTAAAATTCTTCTGAAGTATATAAAAAAGATATTTTGAAGAATGTTGTAAACAGACACCCCTCCACTTGCGTTGGTTCGTACAATATCAGTTAACAGGCACCGATGCAGTTGTTTAACAATATTCTTCAAAATATCTTCTTTCGGGGTCTGCCGAAGAAAGAAAGTCATATAGACAAATGACAAAAAGGTGAGTATATGGCGATATAATTTTTAACTGTTCATTTATTTAACCACTGATCCGCTATAAAAATACAGTGCTGTGATATATGGTGTTCGCCTGTATTCAGTTGAAAATTCTGGATGTTACACACCCAAACCTATATCACTGAATAGATTTGTGCCACACCGACACCATCATAAATGCATTATAAAAAGTATTGAATACAATTTTTATTGAAAATCCTGCCTGACAGCTGTGGTCACCATTCACATTGAGTGCAAAGAAAAGAGCAGCTTATACAATCTGCTATAAATAACTCCTTTCATGCTTCACAGAAAGAAAATCAGCACACAACTAAACATGTGAGTTTTGTTACTTTAATCAATTAAGTAATATAAGTGTCGCTCGCATCATTAAAATTATTAAACTGTTTGTACACTTTGTCCAGTCGTACATTAATCGAGTGTGCGAGTGTGTTTCTTAGCTTGAGCATCACTCTTGAAAGCATGCCACAACGCTGTCATTTGCATACTTAGTGTGGAAGGGAGACCCACCTTGCTGTCTCTCTTCCTCTGGCCCCCGCAGCGAAACAGTACTTAATTGGTGAATACTTCCATAGAGCGGGCGATAGACGTAAATTGTCATTTCCACCAGAGTTTCTATGATCAAAGCTGCTCGTATTCACAGCATACTGATAGGCGAGCTTAGCCCCAAGCCTGTCTCGCATCCACACACACGGCAGACTTGTGGTGCTGCAGTCTGGATAAGGATTCTCATGATCCAAAACCCTTAACAAGTCACTTGTGGAAAAGCAAGAACAAAGCGTTCTGGGCTGGTAGAATGGGGATTATTACACAAATCTCATTTCAGAAAAAAACACGACTGAGGTGGGGCTCATAACTGCGCATTTATCCACAAAGAAGAGGATGAAGCACATTATGACTCCAAGCCTAGCACAAAGTTCTGTAAGCATTTAAAATGCACTTATGAGCATCGCTTTATAGAAAAGCATCAACAGCCGAACAGCAAGACCACCAAAATCAAACTGAGCCACAAAGTACATAAAACAGAAAACTGACCGAGAATCTGTATGGCGTTGCGGCCCGGACGGGTCACATGATGCTGTTGGATGGTCTCGTACAAAGTGGCGTGGCAGAGCAGGAGGCAGCTTACACTTATCCACAGACCGAGGAACCAGGACATGGCAGGAACGCTAGCTGGAAAAGAAATCAAACACCAAAGATAAAAGCGTATGTGTATTCTATCTGACATCCATGAGAGCTTACACACCTACAGAACATTAGTTCACAACTTACACATAAAAATAACAGAACATATTGAACATTTTCATATTTCTGTCATGATTTATATCATCATACATTTCGTATATAGCACCTTATAACCTTTCTCATACTTAAAAGATCCGTTATCTCATACCCTACTGTGCAATAAACGTGTGTAATACTTTCCCCCGACATTACACATATGGCACCTTATAACTGGTATATTTATAACGCATCCATACATATTCTATACCGTCCAGAGCTCTTCTGTCACATTGCACTATACCATACTGTTTTACATATATATTTTTAACCTTTTTCCTGTGTTACTTGTCACTTGTCTTGTGACTTTACAATGTGTCCTGGAAGCTTCTGTCACCAAGATAAATTCCTTGTGTGTGTTACCAGACATTAAACTCGATATGATTTTGAAAATTGTAAACATGGTATGTTTTTTAAACGCAAACGATTTAGTATTGCAACACAACTTCAGACACTCGATTAATAACAAAGTAATTCATGTATAGGGAACTTATAGTTGCATTTACATTTAGTCATACAGCAGACGCTTTTATAGTGTCTCCATAACCAATCCAACTAATCGAATCCAACATTGCACGTATATGTGCCATGTCTATATAACAAACAACACTATTATTAACAACTGACAAAGAGTAAACAAACCGAACAAACTTCCAGTCAACTTTTGTCAACTTTTGTGCTAAATTGTTGACACTTTTTGACATCGACGTCATCCAAATGGCAAAACTCCCAACATCTCCATCACTTTAAATGGCACGCGGTGTTTAATTAATGGATGGCACATTTGGAGCTCTCTTGCACCCTTCAAGCTGACAGGAGAATCACTCAGTGTACCCTCAAATGACATTGAAATTTCCAATGAATATTCATCAAGCTCAACATTAAGCATATAATTATGAAAAGCACATTGTAATCTCCTTTCCTCCGCAAAATCCTTCTTAATCCACAGTTTTGTGCAAATGTGAGCTGTTCCCACAGGACGTCTGGCGCGCGCTGCCTTGTGAACTTCAAGCGTCATCTTAAACAGGGGTGTTCAAACTTTACCATGCCAGGGACCCCCAAATATGATGGAGCATTTATGGTGACCCCCTTTTAAATGTAAAACATTATATTAATTTGTACATGGTTCACACATAGGCGGTATGTTTTAAAAATAAAAACATAAAATAAGAACATTATTTCTATAGAATCATTTTAGATAAACAGTAAGTGTGGGAATATGATAAGATATATTAAATATAATATTTAATAGTTGGGTATAATCTGAATGATCTTGATTTTATACGCCCAAAGAAAAAATTCCTATTTTTTTATAATTAAAAATATAATTTATAATTTTAAAATTTTATTTTTAAAACATACCGCCTATGTGTGAGCCATGCACAAATTAATATATTTTTTACATTTAAAAGAAAACTAATCTGTACATTTACAATTTAAAGATTTTCAGGGGACCCCTTTGAGCTTTTTCAAGACCCCCTGGGGGTCCCAGGACCCCGTTTGAAACCCCTGATCTTGAACAATCTGAGATGACAGAATTGACATGTTTAATAAGTGTATTAATATGCTAAATATGAAAATAACCATATTTAAAATATTTAAAACTTCACTTTAAATAATTGATTTGCATGTGTGAACATTAAACCTATACAATAATAATGATGTTTGAAACTAATGACATGTATCGCAACACAATGACTTTATAAATAATTCATGGCATAAATCGTACACGTGTTTACTTTGTGGTCGTCCCATACGCGCTCCCGCGGACACACCTGCGCGCGTCACCGCGGAACGTTCACGGGTGTGTGCGCGCGCCCGCGAGCTTTAACAAGAAGAGGATGAACTATTATGTACAGTTATCACAATACATCCAGTGCGGGTTTAAACTCTTCAAACTGAGAGGTAGCTTTGAAATTCTTTCAATGCTTGAACCTATGCATGGCAGAATATCACTTAAAATCATTTATAATGCATTCTGTGCAAATGTGTAACATATATCATTCCGGATGCACTTCCTGGCATAGACAGGAACATCCTATAGGAGATGTACATTAAATCTTCCCATCGATGCATCGTTGATAAAAAGCGAACAAACCAAACGTAACCCGCCATCATTCCGTGATGCACATTTCGGGAAAGCGTGCACGTGTCCGAGTTTGCCAACAATCCGACGTTCTGATCCACCTGACTTTCTTTGGATTCCGTCGCCATGCCGCCTAGTCTTACCTGTGAGATGTGATCTGGAGAATGAAGGAATCCGCTTGAATCGTTCCTATACAAATCCTCAGACAAACATTGTCACGTATCCATCTGCGCTCTCTGCAAAGAGCTCCCCAGGAAAGTTCCCGCTCGGATGGCGGCGAAAAGACGGAGAGCCCTTCTCCTGCCCTTCGTGAGTCTCGATCCTCGGAACACAGCCGAGCACCCAACACCGGATCCTGTTCTCAGAGCTGTGGAGCGTTGTCTTGAACTAGCTTGGATTTGAGACACGAGCAGATTGTGCGTGGACCATTCTCCCTCTCCTCCTCTCTCTCTCTTCTCTCCTGAAAGATGAGCCGATTTCCTTCTCTAGTTTGGGAAAGGAGACGGAGGGTCCTGCGCACGAGACGGCACTTCTGTGCAACACGCTGTCTCTCTCACACGCTTGCTCTCTCGTCTCTTTCCTCCCATTGAGAAGCCACTCTGTACGAGTCTCTCCTCTTCCCGCTGACGGGTGTGCGTTCACCGGTGTGAGTGCTGGAGTGTTTGTGTGTACGCGAGTGGGAGAGGAAAAGAGAGGCATCACATGTCTTAAAGCAAGACTGCCCACCGGACACACCATCACCTAGTGTTGATATAACCTTGTGCTTTGTGTGTGCGTCCACAAGCTGGGATGAACTAAGACCAAGTTAATTTTGCAATATGCTTCTTCAATTCGACGTTATTTGAAAGAGAGGGCGAGATGTGCTTGGAGCGGCGCGCTTTTAATAGAAGGGATGTCCGCAGCTGCGTTTGTAATCATCTCATTATCCAAAGATTGCTGCTGTGTTGCTTTGCCTGTTTGTACAATCTAAATGGCTCTCTGTGTCGTGCTCGGATCTCGCTGGTTGCCGAGGGTTGCCAGGAAAAAGTTGCAGCTGGCACGGCTGGCACAGGGAAACAGTCGTCCCATTTAGGCGTGCTCGACGGTGTTGTTGGAATTCTGGGTTTGTTATGATTTGACATCTCGTTGGAGCTGGTGGTTTTAAGTATTGTTTCAGATATGTTGGATGTCGGCACATCTTTGTTTCTTACCAAGATGAGACAATAAGCCTCTCTATGTGTGGCAGCTGGCATATGAAATGTAGGTAAACCCAATCTCTTGAAATTTATAGACGCATGCTGTGGCAGCGTGTCAAGATGAATTCCTTCTTTCTTGACACTACCGACTACATCGTGACATTTAAGTGACAGTAAGGCTGACAAATGCTCCACAAAGCAGCTGGAGCGGAGAACCTGGGCGCTGCCATCATCTGAATATCTTAAGATGGGAAATGAGAGCATGATGTAGATGAGCGGATCAAGGCTGTGGAGGTAAAGCTGTTCGCTTCCCCCAACTGATGCTCAGATCTCAGATTTATTCCTGATGTTTGAAGCCCGGTTCTGGCTGAGCGCAGACAGTCTGGCCGAAGGGTGTTTTCAGTCCTCTTATTGCTGTGGGGCGTCCACGCGCCAGGCAGCAGCGCAGGTAGCCAACACTAAAATCAGCAGCGGGGGAAAACTGTGCTACAGAGGAAAAATACATGGTAACAAAAAAGCAAATATTTATTAGTCCCTCGGTGGGGTGCTGTAAAGAGAGCAAGTGACTGGCTACCCGCTGAGGTAATTGGAACCTGTGTAAGAGTAGCTGGTAACGGGGTGCTTTCGTGCAACTGTGCGTGTCTAAGCTAGGAGTGACTGACCGGTGATGCACGGGACAAGTCATGGCAGAACGGCTTGGGGCTGTCTCTTATGGAAGCATCAAAGCTGTGTATCATCTCAGAATGTTGACTAACACAAAACAAGCAGCTGTGCGCTGGAGGCAACACTTCTCAAACAATACCACGAAAAAAGATTGTTTGAAAAGGATTTTCATTTCATTTTATGATTGTGTTGGGTAAAATTAAAGTGCTTTATTACAAAATTAAAAATGATCAAGTATGATTAGGAATGGAGCTTTAAGTGCATGGACTCCAGTGTTTCTGACGTGACATTTACGGTCCAAACTTGAAATATACATTTTCAGATAACGTATTTATTAAAAATATACTGTTCACGTTAATCTTAAAATGTTATGATGAAGTGAAGTGTATCCACAACTTTTCCATTTAAAAAATAAATGAGAACAATGTCTGCGTTACTTATGTGAGAAAATATTTTTTTAGCATATCCGTTTTAGTTTACATGTACCATTAATTAGGAATATGGAACATTATGTAGGTTACAATTCTGTTATAGATGTCACAAAAATTATAGGAAAAATGTCAGTCCATGCACATGTTTTCTATTTTTAAAGAGGTAAAAAATGTATGGATGTGACATGAACGTAAGTTTTTGAGAGACACATTGTACAGTTTCTATGAATAAAAAGTGTTGCTTAATTAATATTATAAAAATTAACACTTCTTGATAAAATCTGGAAAATATTGAAACAATTGAGTAAAACTATGATAAATAATTAAATATAAAATAAAGTATTAAAATATATATATATATGTATATAAAGTATTATATATATATATATATATATATATATATATATATATATATATATATATATATATATATATATATATATATATATATATATATAATAAATATATATATATATATATATAATGTATGTATATATATAAAATATTAACCAATATTTTTGGTGAATTCTAATTTAAATATTCACGTTACTTAGATTTACATAGTTTTTTCACTTAATGTTACACTCAAATTTAAACAGTATATCTGCTTAAATTTAAAGTTTTTAAATGCACCTTTTCTTATGTAAATTGTTTCACATCAAATTTGACCATACAATTACGAATGTGAAAATTCACTTACCTGACTTTTGAAACTACACATTAAATAAGAAAAAAAGCTTTAGAAACCAAACAACCTCTGGTATATACAATATAGTGAAAACCTTTGGTAAAAATTAGTTTTTTTTTATCTTGGAATTTACATTTTTATGAAATTGCCCAGCTAAAACTTTCAAATGCTATGAAATAGGCTATAATGTATTTCTTATATATAAAGCTACAGGAGCCGAATACAACTAGGTTGTCTATCATCCGAAGGGGTATTGCTTCATGCAATAATGGGTGCTTTCACTGTAGACAGCTCCATAGATTATAATAGGAGCGATTTAGTTCTGATACATCGTGACCAGCGTGAGAAAAAAGAAAACCAAAAGTAATAAGAGAACAAGAGTTTATGAGACCCTTTGAACTTTCAGTGCAGACCATGAATTTTATTACGCCCGTGCCCGTTGACCACTGCTTTCATCAGAGCTTCAGCGCCATAATGTAATGGCTGTGACTCAGCAAAATACATCTGCTAATGATGAAGGACTTAATAGCACTGACTCGCAGCACAGAATGTGTGACAAAATGAGGATAATTTGTAACTAATGCACTACGGCAAAAGCACAATGGAAAGGTAGACGGTAGAATTAAGGCACGGCGGTAAAAATGTTCTGCATAAGCTTAGATAATCGCATTAGCATTTGACTAGGTGTGTTTTTTTTAAAAGTCTTTTTGTGCTGGCCAACTTGATGAAAATGTATGGCTTATGAATATGGCTCATGTTTATTATGGGAGCTCAAAAATGTGTGTTCCGTCAATGTCGCGCCGAACGAAAACTTGAAACAAAGTCTTTCCGGAAAGATCTTTATGCGCCTCTAAGGACGACTTAAAAGAAAAATCATCCAATTAGCTGTTTCTCATGGCGATTATACATGTTTACGGCGACACCGCCATTCTCAATCTCATTGTTTTGCCATCTGGGATTTAGTTTTCCTTATTTATAACTATTTTGCGCATTGTTGGGTTTGTTTTGGGACAACGTGATAATTTAAAAGTAACTCTATCACTTTTGTGGCTTTCACTCTTTACTCTCAGAGCATCATCTCCAGGGCTCCCAATATTTCCAAGCATCTGTCACCACCATCCATGCCAAGGACCAGAGCAATCCGATAACCAAGAGCCAGTTGTTTGTTCACGGGTCTGTATAAAACATTTTTACATTTTCTTCCCCAATCCTCTCTCTCTCGGATGTCTTGATGAAGTCTTTGGCCAAGTTTATCATAGCTAGACCGGAACAGAACAACAACTTGATAATGCAGACTTGAAAGGTGGTGAGGCTTAGCGTGCTCTTTGTTGAGTGATTTACAAGATGCTTCAGAGCGAGACTCAAGAATGCAGGGAAATTCTCTCAATTATTCATGAACTTAGTGATGTTAGTGTCTAAAGCCTGTATGAAACAGTCTTGCTTTGCTTAGAGGTGCCTTAAGGCCAAAAGGGTCTGGAAAAGAATTACAAAAGCTGAAGGAAAATTGTTTGATCAACAATGAAGAGTCTTTAACCCATGCTGTTCTTGGGGTCTTTTAAATGAGCTCTTGGCTGGCTTATATTAAAGTAACAGTTCACCCAAAAATGAAAAACCCCAATCATATGGAAGTAACACAATCACAGCACATCCCAACATTGTAGTTATGTGAAGCAGGAATCTCAACCTTTGAAATATCACTTTGGGTGAAATTCTTCACTGCATTTATACCCACTTCTGTAGAGAAATTGTTCGCTCAATAATTACATTTAAGTCATCATTTGCCCTCTGGTTGAATCAAACATGTAGATATTTCTTTGTTGCTTCGAACACAGATCAAGATATTTTAATGAAAGTTTGTAACCTTTGATTTCCATAGTCGTCCAACTATGGGAGTCAACTGTGACCCAAAATGACTTGGGTGAACTATTCCTTTAACTTGTTTAAAATTTGATCCTAACCTTTATCTTTGCTAATAGAACCTAGATGTCCAGACAGTTCAGTAGTTATATTTTATTACAATATTTCAACGTTAGAGAACCCATGACAAAACCTCAAACATGTTTGCATTTTCATTACCAAAAGCATCTGCTTAAGGACAGACGAGGGAGAAACGGACATGATAAACCCAAACATGAACCAAAGTTTTGAAAAATGTTTAATAAAACATACTAATGTATTCTTTTCAATACATGACATTTGCAACTGTTTTGCCTGCGGGCAATGTTTGTACATTGTAATGACCTGATTTAATTACCTCTAATGTTCTGTTTCTGGCTCATTTACATCTCAATGCTAAAAGCAGGTACAACCTATATACACGGTGAATAACGTACGGTATAATACCAGAGGTCTCCTCTCCAAATGTCTTGAAGACAGCATCTCTCAGTTTGCTCATTAGATAGTAATTACCGTTAAAGATATTAAAGCAGTACACAAATAATCCTGTCGCTGCGTTCTCCTCCAGCATTTTGAGAGAAACAAATGTTGGCGTTTTCTTCAATTCAAGTCAATATTTATGATAGCTTCAGGACTGTGAGTGATGTGGAGCGCTGCTTATTGAGGAACTGAACGCGTTGAAGGCCCGTCTTAATTATTCCCTCATGGTAAAGCAGAAGCAACACGCAAGCCTGTGTGCTGTAATTGACTCCGCGTTAAATCTCCCTCAGGTGCACTGGCAAAGAAGCTGATATAAAACAGGGTGTTTGTGCATTTTTCAAAGACGCCGGTTTGAAGAAGCATGTGGGATATGAGAGACTGAGGCGACTTATTTTTTTCTGAGGTGTTTGTGTGTGAAAGAAACAGAGCAGTTTGGTCGCTTCTCGCAATCCCTGTAGAGTAAGCATCTATTAGCAGTTAGAGACAATACTGAGAGGAGTTTGTGTGTGTGTGTTTTGTATTTTGCCCTCTCTAACACACTAAGTTTGAAGTAGGTCAGATTCTGTATGTTGTCAAAAAAGTCTGAGGACCTGTGAGGCCTCGGGGGAAAGTTTCCTCCAGATATCTCACAAGGACAATAATGATGGAATGATACAGGTACACAGTTTTTATATAGAAACTGTTTGCTATTTATCCATCCATGGGTCCGTACATCCATGTATCCATGCATTTGTATACATTTCTATCCGCCAGTCCATCAATTTTTTTATTAATCTTTTATCCATGAATCTATATATCTCTTTATTAATCCATGAGTCTATTCATCTATCCTATTTATATACCTATCTATCTATCTATCTATCTATAAATCTGTACATCCATTTATCCACCTATTTATATACCTAATTATACCTATCCATCTATCTATCTATCTATCTATCTATCTATCTATCTATCTATCTATCTATCTATCTATCCATCTATCCATCTATCCATCCATCCATCTATCCATCCATCCATCCATCCATCCATCCATCCATCCATCCATCCATCTATCTCTCTAGCCATCTATTATATACAAATCCACCAATATATCTATCCATCCATCAGTCCTTCCAAGTATCCATCTACCTATTCAACTATCTCTCCAGCAGTGTGTGCAAGCCTGATGTAGAATTACAGGAACCCTCTGACCTCTGTAATTGTTAAAAAAGGCTTATGTACCAAAAATATTTTTTTCATAATTTACAAACCAATTGTATAGTCACATAATGTGATTTCCGGATTTTATCTTATAGATTCTGTTTCTCACAGTGGAAATTCACCTGTGCTGAATATTCTAGACCCCTCCATGATTTCTAAGTAGAAGAACTTGCAAATCACAGGGTGATCAAATACTTGACCTCACTGTATATTTATATATTCTTGCCTCCATCCATCTGAAAATTCCAACTTACACGCTGCATGATGGATGTTGAAATTTGGACCGTGGGCCAAAGAAACAGTCTGACTTATCTTGACTCAGGACGCACATATCATGACAGCCAACCTATGGCAGTCTGATGGAAGCTGACCTGATTGAATGAGAGCAGAGAAGCGTCAGGTATCCAAGTATGCTTTGCCAGACCTCTGTGACTCACTCAACTCTACGTTTTTGTGTTGATCAGAAAGGCCCGGTCGTGTTCTGCTTTCATGAATACTCACCAGTGTGTGACTCACATGACCTACAGTACAATTCAAGAAAAGAAACATATGGTAAATAACTCTAGTTTATGTCATCAGTAATCCGCGGAGGATTTGTCATGACGCAGAAGTGTTATTACATTCAGCAGGTGCGAGGGAACATAATATGCAAAGAATTTACAAGGATGTCAATGGGATGCAGTCTGTCTAGGTCATTAAGAGCTCTTCATATTCAGCCCTGTGTGACAGGATGACATATATGGTTTGTTTTGATGGTGAGAGAAGGCGATGTACAATACAAACAATACAATAGAGATTTATACACGGAAGTCTCATGTCTTTTAGTCTTGCATTGTTCAATGTTACAACAGGGACCATTAAAAGTAGAAAATGCTTAAGCAATATAAAAATACAAATCAACAAAACCAACCCTAAAATACATTCATATGAAAATTAACTTATATATCAAACAAAACCGAGTAATCCAAAAGAAGGTCTCAAAGATTGAGGGTTTTATAGCTTTTATGACTAATCCTCAATATGAAACACAAAGGATAAACTGGTTCCCTGCAATCCAAGATTCAAAGAGAAAACCTATGATCCTCTGGACAAGAACAAGCATTTCCATTTGATGGGAAAAGTGGTAGTAGTGTGCAGTTTGTCCATGTCTGAAAGGCTTGACAGCTTGTGCTTTTCTTAACAATGGAGAGAAGACAGGAGCATCTAAAAAATATTTGGGGAACAACATGGTCGGCGACCGGAAAATGTTGCGAGAGAGATTTAAAATGGAAATACACACTAAGCCACGGTCCAAACATGAAAAGAATCATATTTAATCCATTAAAAAAAACCAATTTTCAATACTCACATTGAAAAAAAGTTCATGACTAATGTTCAAAAACGGCATCTTATTTGTCATGATTCTGCCTCTCCTGGTCATGTTTTTCCTGATTTTGTCAGAATCATGGCAGACCCATGTGTTTTGTGTGAGTGTCACATAGTATTGTTTTTGACATGCCATGTGCTCTCTTGTGTCCCTTGACCCCGCCCCCTTGTTATCCTGTCTATCTTCCCATCATTGTTTCATTCCCCACACCTGCCCTGTGTCGTTATCCCTAGTTATGTTTCCCTATTTAATGTCCTTGTGTTTGCTGTCCTGTGTGGTTGCATTACATGTTTTAGTGGTGTCCATGAGATCTTCTTTTTCTTTTTCTTTTTCTTTTTCTTTTTCTTTTTCTTTTTCTTTTTCTTTTTCTTTTTCTTTTTCTTTTTCTTTTTCTTTTCTGGTCCGGTCCGGTCCGGTCCTGTCCTGTCCTGTCCTGTCCTGTCCTGTCCTGTCCTGTCCTGTCCTGTCCTGTCCTGTCCTGTCCTGTCCAGTCTTGTCCTGTCCAGTCTTGTCCTGTCCAGTCTTGTCCTGTCCAGTCTTGTCCTGTCCAGTCTTGTCCTGTCCAGTCTTGTCCTGTCCAGTCTTGTCCTGTCCAGTCTTGTCCTGTCTAGTCTTGTGGTCCTGTCTTAATTGTCCCTGTCTTGCCTAATTTTAGTTATTAGTAATACCTTGTTTTGTGCCCCCTCGTGGGAAGTCTTTTGTTTGCCGTTTTTGTAGTGTTTACATTTACATTTACATTTAGTCATTTAGCAGACGCTTTTATCCAAAGCGACTTACAATAGTCGAGGAGACAATGAAGCGGTAAATAGCCGATACAACAATAGATGAACAAGTGCTACAACAATGCTATCGAGTTACACAGAGAGTGAAGTTACAAAAGGTTTTTTTTTTCTTTTTTTTTTTTTTGATAGAGTGAGTAGTTAGAAAAGAAGTGAGTTAGTGAGTTAGGTGTAGCCGGAAAAGATGAGTTTTTAGGAGTTTTTTAAAGATAGAGACCGAGTCTGACAAGCGTGAAGCCAGAGGCACTGGTGTACTGTTGTGTAATGTTTTCAACATCGTGGGTTTTTTGTTTTGTTTTTAATAAAAGTCTTGTTGCTGTTCATCGCATGCTGCATTTGGGTTCTTCATCCACCAAACCCCGTGACATTATTGGCTAGAATTTGAGTCATTGAGAAAAAGTTGCAGCGTTTACGTTGAAGGTCACCCATTCAATGTGACCATCGCTCTTTTCAGTGCATCCTTTGTGTCTGACCAATTCCAACGCAGTACCATTTGTGTCCAAGGTAACTGTGAATGGAGTTCAGATTGAGTCTGATCTAAGGTCTGTAGTGAATAAGTGATGGCGCTGTGTATGCTGTACACTAGCTGACCTTCTGCAAGGCTTCATAAAGTGATTATGAAAGGATCTGACCTCTGGTCTTTTCAGCCATCATGCAGAAAGGCACTTGATGGCTGTCAATCAAGCGCATGTGAAAGCTGAATAGGAATTACAATGAATCTGTCGACCAATCGGAATGGTGCCTTAGTGCTGTAGGTTAAAATCTCACTGTTTTAGTTTAAGTGTCAGGTCACAGGTCTCCTGTTTCAGAAGGCATTGTGAATGCAAGTATAGGGCATTTGTTTCTTTTCCACTCTTTTTCTATAGCTGTGATGTACCAGGTTTGTCCTGTTTTCAGTGAATGGCTGCATTTAAAAATCTCCCTTTGTGCGACCCTGAAGCCTTGGGAATACAGAGACAACAATAGCTCGAGAAAATCAGAGCCAAGAGGTTAATAGAGTTCTCAGCTACAGTACGTTTTATTTAAGTAGTTACTTAAATACTTACAGATCCAGATACAATTGATACAACTGCTATAAAAACAAGAGGATGTTTAATCCAGAATAAAAGTTTATGTTTACATAATGTATGCATATATACAACGGCAGGAGAGAAACTCAGAAATTTAGTTTGTTTGTTGCATTTGAGTTGACTTTCAGTTGTTGTGAGTTAAGTCGTAGGCCTATTTACCATTATAGTTCTACCTTGGTGATAAAGCTTTTTTTCCATTTTATTTGTATTTTAATATGTCGACATTTTATGCTTTAAATTTGTTCAAGGAAAATAAAGTTATGTAAATATCTAATGCGTTACAGGTTAAAATAAAGCAATATAATGGACCCTGTAATTGAATGATTTTCTTTCTTAGTAAAGAAACATAAAACAAGGAAATAAAGTGAAAGGGACACTTTATGAGATGTTATGAAAAAAAAAATACTGCTTTAATATTTAAGAGCATTGCCAATAACACTTATGTAATTGTGTACATTGTACTAATTTTAGGAAATATTTACCTGTATTTATTTATATTGAAATATCGTTTAAATAATATTTGACCCTTCCTGTGAAACTGCAGCAACGGTAATTTTACTGACCTTTTACAAAACAAAATCCTTTTACACAATTTAAAGAACAATCTGAGAAAAGAATTTATTTTATATTAACTGAGTAAGACTAAAATCATAGCGAAATTAATAGATAAAATCAAACTTTAATGCTTGTTTTCTCCGAATTAGACTTTCCAACTTCAATCTGTTTTTCACAGGCAGGTCTCACATATATTTAAACTATTAAATTACTTTATATTCTATATATTTCTTAAACATATATGTGTATGTGTTTATAAATACAAAATGAATGTGTACAATGCCCAAACACATTATATAAACACAAACTTTCATTCTGGAAATGATTCATCACGATTAATTTTAAACATCCATAGTGTCATTTAATTGCATAGATTTTTTTAAAGAAACAACGGAGATATAAAAGAGACTCCATTCATGGGAAGCCAACACAAAACATCAAACAGCAAACAGAACAAAGCAAAAATTTCCATCAACCCAAAATGTCTATGTTTGATGTTTTACAATGTATTCTGTATTTTTATGCCTGCTCTTATAACGTCACCCACCATCGTAGATTAATGTTCAAATTGAGTCTTGAAACTTGTTTGAACCCACATGTTAAAATCCATCCCTGAGGAACTATTTTAAAAAGAATGATCTTCCTGTTGCTACACGGTGAGCAGATTCCATAGCCAATCTTTTAGAATTGTCCCATTTTTTTTTCTTTTACTTTTTTCGAAGGCACTTTCTATCCTCACACAATAAGAAGAAAATGTATAGGTTTCACTTAGCTCAATGCACTTAAAGTATGTATGATTATTTCTAAGTTGCTTTGGATAAAAGTATATGTAGAAAAAAGTCCACCTAAATATTTACGTTCTTTCATCATTTAGGCTATTCACACTCTAGTCGGTGAAAACTGGATGATTTTCTTTCGTGGAACACAAAAGGAGAAATTTATGCTACTCTCTTTCTCAGTGATGAAAGTAAACGGTCACTACGGCCTGTCAAGATATAGCAGAGAAGATTTTCGGTGAATAAGATCAAATGATTTAAATCTTGGTCTGTTCACAGCTTCACAAGACTTTTTTGACTATTTTTATGGCTCTTTTGAGGCACTTTGGTACTTATTTATTTCATTTAAAGAAACCCCAAAAACTCCCTTAAAATTAAGATGGAACAATATTGACCGGGATGAATTCACCTTGTGTACCAAAACCCATAAACATTAATTTCCGCTTTCTTAAAGCAATGTTACGTATAAACGATAATAAGTTAGACTATTCTCTTAATGAAATAACAATAATTTAATCTTGAAACATATTCTCAAAAAGAATCAGCAAAGCAAGGGCACAGCAAACTGAGACGATGTCCACTCTACGCCTATTTTTCTCCAGGCTGTTCATCTCCCGGTCTCCCAACGGAGCCGAAGGAAATGGACTCTTAGCGTAGTCACCATACATCATATGCTGACACTGATGGTCCGACTTCTAGATTCTTACATCTGATGTTTCTTTAAATCAATTATTCAGGATCTGAGATTCATGTCGGAGATTCACCTATTCATCACTCCTAATTGCCATGCACCACGTCGCCACTGATCAAAGTGCCTCAACCTTCCCTCTCAATATTTAACAGACCTGAAATAAAGACATACACTTGTTTCAAAAGCTAACTTGTGACCCCGTGAAACCCTCTGATGCTCGGGCCTTTAAAGGTACAAAACAGGAAGCGAGGCTATGTTTACTGAATGACCTTTGCTAATATGATAGTCATGCACACATTATTGGAAAAGTGATTATTGGACTTTAATATGACCTGTGTATGAAACAAACAGACATCCTTCTGTGCTGATTCAGCTGTTTCAGATAAGATTCCAGCAATTGATTGGAGATTTTCCCATTTTCAGAAACAGAAGAAGCAGCAATGAACCCTTAGTGACTCATGTCGTGTCTTTACATGCTTTATAGTCCGGAAGAAAATATCATATATGAAAAACTCAGATATGGAGGTCACCACAAGCAGGCAACAGTAAAAAAAAAATGAAAGTTGTATTTAGTCTCTTTGGTATGCCATCACAAAACTCCATTCACTAGCTATAGGCAAGTTTCTTGAGGACCACACATCTTCACCAGAAAGACTTCTTAAACCAAGAGAACCATACCCAAACCACAATAGAACATATTAAAGATGTAATGGTTATGTTAATTGTTTTGGTTTTATTTGGAACTACGATGGGGTCTATTGATAAGCAAAGATTTCTATTTGTGAAATGTTATATGGCCGATGGGAACCAGAACATCAATAAATTCAACTGGATGTCCAAACCACGCAACAGAAAGGAACATTGTTATGGTTCAATAGAAAAAGGCTAAGGGGTTCATTATGAATAGTAAGTTCCATAGTTAATGGAAACCAAAGAGAACAGTCTGCCCAGAATGACATTTCAAAACTTTTCATAAACAGCTTAAAGTTTATCAGAATAATGTTGATAAGTATATGAGCTCTATCAGTGAGGGAGGTATGTCTGTCTGTTTCTGGCTAAAGTCTCCTGAAATACATTAACCTTTATAAAAAGATAATCTAGAGCAAAACAAACATGTTTTCTGAAAATATGTTTGATCAAGCAGTCCATTTGCATTTAACAGCGGAAAAACGCTGGGCCAGATTGAAGTAAATAATATTGGCATTAAGGTGTTTGTAAAAGCTTTGGGTAAGAATGCAACTCATATTTCTAATGCAAATCATTCCCATCCTCTCAGCTATATCTTCAGTATGCCCTCACCGTGACCTTTATAAAAGGCTTTTTCCTTCCCGGAAAGCAATTCACTTTTTTCCTTTCAGAATCGCTGCACAGTGCACAGGGGTCGAGGGCACTCATAGATCTTTGTCCTAATAAAGTTTCTACCAGCTTGCCTCTGTCTGTCAGACTTTTAAAGGTGATGCTCGTCATTTTTACAATGTTAAAATACTTTCCGTATTTAACACACTGTAAAGAGACAACTATACGTAAGCTCTTGATGGGTAGAATTCTTTGAAAGGCGTTAATACTTTGACACTATAAATACACCTCACTATGTTTTGGACCTGAAGAGCCGGTGAGTCAAGGCCACTCACATAGTCGCATTCAGTTTTCACATACAGTCATTTAGCTGCCACTGTGTCTGACCTGAAGGTAAACATGATAAAATGTCTTAAGATTACATCCCACCAACCTATTTAATGTAAAGAAAAAAAAGATAAAAGTACAGGAAGAAAATTACATTTACTATTACATTTTCTCTTTATTTTACACACATTTTGTTAATCCTCAAAGGTAATTTAATGTTGTGAAAGCTTTAAAATACAGCTAAACAACTGTAAAAAAATTATTAGTAAAATATTAACATGGATTACATTTTTTGTTGCCTGAATCTATAGCTGACGTTGACTTTGATTGGACCAGGAGTTCTCAAACTTTTTTTTATTCAACAATATTCCCACTCAAAGAATAGCAAAGAAATGAAATGTATTGGGAATAATCGATTCCTCGATTTATTTGTAACTAAAATCAGCTGTTTTATTAAAAATTATTGAAAGATTTGATATGTAACCTTTTTTGTAAAAACACCCTTTTTTAAGTTTTATTATATTAATAGTTTGGATGCAAAGCACAGCAATGTCTAGAAGTGCATAGATTACAACAATAGTACTATTCATGGAATATATAATTACAGTTTTTGTATATTAAACATTTTAGAACTAAATCTAAAAAAACTGTATAGATGTGTCTTACATACTCATCTTTGGACAGGTTGAAATCAAATAACATCAGAAGGTCATATTAAAAATCATTAATGTAGATTTTCCATATAGGGTAAGGTAGAGTGACATTTTTGAGTGTCCATGTTGTTTATTCGTAACCAACAAAGAAAGGTTGCTTTAAAAGCTTTATATTCCACCTGTGGTCGATAACTTTATTTCTATGCGCTAATCTCTGACCATCAAAATTAATATTTAAATGTTTCAGTCTTAATCTATGAACTGTCCTTTACATCTATGGCTTGAACTGATGATTCACGGGGTGCAATGAGTGAATGTGATTGGTCACTCGTTTATGACATCACTAACGATCGTAAGTGTCCAAATGTCGAATTTATGCGGTTTTGATGAGTCTTTATGATTTGAATACATTTTCTCTTATGACATACATCTAGACATACATATTGACTGATCTGCAAACTTAGATGACATCATAAGGTTTAGAAGAAAAAAACAACATCCCCTCCACTTAATTAAATCACCACAAAATGCCTTTTAAATGCCACACCACTAAATCAGCCGAGACTTGATGCGATTTCTACATTTTCCTTGGACAGAATTCAATTAAATCAGCCCAAACTACTTCAAACAGACTTGAAACTAGATTTCAATGACAATGGCGCCACGTACATGATGCCGTCCCAGACGTACGACATTAAAACCTAGTTCTACAGTCTGAAGTGCGGTTCATAACCCGGTCAATACCACGGCCCGGTAGCATTTCCGAAAAATGCAGCCGTAACGATGTTCAAATGTCTTTGTAATCGAGTGACTGGGGGGAGCATAAAAACCTGTCCTGCCGTCTTTGAGAGAGAATAAATGCAAAGATGCGGACGGCTTGCCAAGGTTCTCCCTTTGCTTTCCGACCTGACGTCCTGTTCCAAACTTTCTCGAAGAGACTTTCTTCAGGGACGTGTTCAAGCGCACGACTATAGACTGGCAAGCGATCGGATTAAAAGCAAGCTTTAAAAAAGCATGTTGTGCCGTACCCACCTTATTTTTCCTTTAATTTTCATTTCATTTTAACAGGCTGGTATTGTATTGCACTAAAAATGAGGAATTAGGTAAAACATTTAATGCACCTTTAATGTGTCTGGCATAGATCGCAGCTGCAGCCCACGGCGCTTTACGAATATGTTTTCATAGTTGCTATTAAATAACAAAGCATTGAGTTGTAATGCCTTGTAATGTTATATATCAAAACACTGTAAGCTTTACATATTTTATCAATGCTTTACAAAACGTATTTGCTGTTTGCCACACGATTAGATGGACATTCTGAAGCATTATGACACTGCATCCAGCAAGGGCTCTGAAAATGTGATCTTGACATCAGAACTCACACTTAGCGGTGCACAACAGAGCCAATGGATGTGGGGATGCTTAGAGCGCTCATAGAGGGCTAAGGGAGCGTTGTGTTATTCAAGTGAACCCGAACAACCCTGTCAGATTCACAGACTGTGTGATGGGATCTCCGTGGCAGTCACACGCATGAACACAGAGGTGACATAATCTCCTCTCATGTAAGAGCGGAAAACCTTTGACTGATGAAACGGCTCCTTATAGAGCATATGATGAAGTAAGTTGTCAGTCTGGGGGTCTGAGGTTCCCCCGTCATGTGCTAGTTCAATGTCATGGGGGAATGCATGTGTTGGTACCATCAGTGCTCAAATCGGCGAGGCAACTGGGGGGAGGCATTGCATCAACTAGGCTCAGAAAAATACGTTTTTATTTGTCAATGATGAAGACAAGACCAAGACTGGACAAAGTAGCAGTTCAGACATAAAAAAATACGTATTCTATTTGTAAAAAAGAGAAATAAACATGCATTAAAGTTGTGACGGAAAATATCATTTTGGAGAGACTGCATAATATGTATATATTCTTAACTTACCTCACTATGAAAAAAATTTAAAATGCTAGTCTCCAAAACCTAAGTCACTCATCAAGTGATGATATATGTTCAATGACATTATATTTCTTTTTTTGAAGACTGATATTAACATGGAATCGCCTATTTTATTATTTATAGACAATATACATATAGGTCTTTCGTACAAGCTTTTATTATTTTTGTATGTACATTTTTCGGATTTTTTTTTATTTCTTACCATAGCTATATAATATGTTTCGTTAAGTTTAATTTCTGTTCTAGTTTTAGACTAACTTGTATTTATTTTCAGAATTTAAGTGTTCAAACATTTATTTCTAAGCACATTTCTAATTTTACTTGATTTTAATATTATAAGGCCTTTATTTTAATTAACATATATTTCAAAACTTTTTTTAGTGAAAACTTTGACCAAAAAAACAAAATGGTAATTTGCCTTAAATTATAAGAACCTTTAATGTTTTGAGAATTCCCTCATTATTTGTCTTATAAATTAGCGAGAACTTTATAAGTATTAACATTTAATACTTTAACACTTTAATAAAAAATGTAAGAATATTGTCACAATTATGCAGATGAGTTTCCAACCAATCAATACACCTTATTCAATCTGCCGCCACTATGAATCGAAAAAGAGGCTTTGAGGGATAACAGTGGAGCAGCGTCCGCAATGTGTGGAATTGCCGATTACAAAACCGTGAATAAATATAAAAAGCCATTTATGATTTTTTTACAAGACAAAGAGCACCAGACAACAAAGATTGTTCTGGTGATCTCCAGGTAACAACGTTTCATTTATTTTGAAAATTTATCTTTTTTTAGAATATTGGTACAAAATAATTTCATGAGAGCCCTTAAGTGTGAATGAGGTTGATAAGTTTCCAGAATAAAAGAATAGAATAATGTAAAGGTCTAATGAAATCTTAAATGGCATCAGTCATATGATCAATCTGGTTTTAAAAGGGTTTTATGTTCTCACCTCGTGGTGGAAGGACAGAGCAATCACAGAGAGTTTATGGGTCTTTCAAAATGTCATTTGTAGTTACGTGCCATTTAGCAGATGCTTTGCATCAAAGTGACTTACAGTACATTAATTGCTGGGACAGAAACCCTGAAGCTATTGCTTCTTTCAAGGTCAAACTGCTTATACGCAGAATGAAACGGGGAACTTTTAGGTAAGCGGCTCTAATTTTAAACAACGTTACTTCAAGCCTTGACAAAATGCCTTTATTAATAATCCTGACAAACTCTTTTTAGTAACAGATAAAAATACTTTAAACCACATAAATACTCTGTTCTGACGTGACACAAATTTAAGCAAAGCAAATTTAAACGCATGTAAATTATGTAAATATAGTGTTTAAACCATTGTATGTGTATTCAAAAAAACGTTAATCTCATCACTACAAATATTTCTATAAGAATTAACCAAAAATGTTGTTTATATTACATATAAATATAATTACATTTAATTAAAATTTTAATTTAATACTAATTTATTCATTACATTAACATGACAAATCTTTGTAATTTTAGAGAAATTAACTGTCGGATTGTATCAATCATTCTAATAATTCCACAGAAAAAATGTATTTAATGTTTTTAAATGATTTTTTTAAGTTAATAAAACTAATCTATAATCTTTATGCCTGGTCCAGCGTGAGTTAAGAGAATGTGGGATGTAAATATAAAAGTTAGCCTACAATCTCTTATTTTGTTCCTATAACTTCAGTGATTCTCATTCATCCACCAGTGCCTAAACCTAAACACAAACCTCAGATTGAATCTTAAATCAAAGCGATTTACTGGGTACAGGAAACACACAATTAGCGGTCTGCAGACATGCACAAGTAGGTCATCCACACAAAATCTACGCTGTGCTTTGCTAGACAATGTTCTCTGCAGATTCCTGTCTGGCTGAATTTCAGTGTATCCATTATAATCGGCTGTGGAGCAATTACAAGCATTTTAATTAATTACAATCCCACTGCCACAAAACCCACCAACTCCACACTTCACTGCCGTCAACTTAATCCATCCAACACATGCCAACAACCCTCTTCCTCACCACTGCGGATCCTTTTATGGTTCTGAAACTACCAAAAAACTAATTGAAATAGACTATGTGTTTGAAAAGAACTGTAAATAAACATAAATTAAAGATCAAAATAATCAAGATTTTCTGCAAAATTTCCATGTAATGTTACACTGTTTGTTAACACAATCTCACAGTAAAATTAAATCAATTTCAATATTTTGGCCATCTTGTGTGACATATACAATCTCATTCATACATATTCAATCACAAATTTTATAACTTGATATGAATAAGCCACCAAGCACAATAATTAAGAATACCTGTGAGATCGGGTTGAGTGTGTACACTGGAAGCGTCCTTATGTTCATCTAAATAGAGAACTTCATTCTAAAGGAATTTGACACATGAATGTTGGTTGTGTATACATACTGTAGGCTCATAAATGAAAACAAAAACTATTAGATGACACTGTCAGTTTGTTTTAAATTCACGCATATGACCCTTTTAATTTTTTAGACCAAGACAAATGAAAAAAATAATTTGGCAAGGGTAACAAAGGGGTTTGGTTAGCAAAATAATATAATTTTAATATCACTTTCATATCACTTGCATACAATCTTTGTGTCCCATTCCAGCCAAAGACAAGGAAGGCAAACACAATCTGCATGTCATCTTCAGTAATCGCCTTTGATGCTTTGTTACCCCTGCAGATTGCATATACATATTATAGTAGCGTTACATCGCACTTTATTGCCTTCTAAATATCTAGTAATAAAAACATCTTACATAAGTGAAGCAGACATAAAGGCAAACAGCAAAGATTATATTCTATTACCATTTCCTTTCCTATCTGACCACACAATGCATCTGACATTTATCGCCTTGATATTCAACGGAAGCTAAACTACAGTGTGCATGCATGACCTGAGCTCTGAGTGTTTCAATAACAGGTTATACATTGTGCGTTTAAAAAAAGTAAGTCTTTCTACTGTCTGAAAAGCCTTTCATTGTGCTTGGCAGGTCATGCTGAATGGAGGAAATGGCAGCGCTCATCAGAAGATGGAGAGACAATATCATGTCGTCTCTCTCTCTCTCTCTCTCTCTCTCTCTCTCTCTCTCTCTCTCTCTCTCTCTCTCTCTCTCCCTTCCTCTCCTTCTCCCTATCTCTTCCTCTCCCCCTCTCTCTCTCTCTCCCTCTCTCCCCCTCTCTCTCTCTCTCCCCCTCTCTCTCTCTCTCCCCCTCTCTCTCTCTCTCCCTCTCTCTCTCTCTCTCTCTCTCTCTCTCTCTCCCCCTCTCTCTCTCTCTCCCCCTCTCTCTCTCTCTCCCCCTCTCTCTCTCTCTCCCTCTCTCTCTCTCTCTCTCTCTCTCTCTCTCTCTCCCCCTCTCTCTCTCTCTCCCTCTCTCTCTCTCTCTCTCTCTCTCCCTCTCTCCCCCCTCTCTCTCTCTCTCCCCCTCTCTCTCTCTCTCCCTCTCTCTCTCTCTCTCTCTCTCTCTCTCTCCCCCTCTCTCTCTCTCTCCCTCTCTCTCTCTCTCTCTCCCTCTCTCTCCCTCTCTCTGTCTGCACTGTCTTATCCTTTGCTGAACGAATCATACAAGTGTATGTGTGCGAACAGTCCACCTCTATTTTATCGTGTCTGTCTGCATTGATGAAGGTAGACACAAATGGAAAACATACACTGCTTTTTTACTATCACAATTTCATGTTTTTAAAAATCTTAAATTAGACTCTATGAGAACAATGTAGCTCTACTAGAAATATGCCGGTATCACATTCCAACCACATGCTGTGGTTAATTGAACAATGATTTATAACGGTTCTTGTTGTTCTTGTTTTTGCTTCTGTATTTGCAGATCTCTTGCTAAAGTATAATCAACTATTTAGATGTATGGCCAAACATACAAAAACATGTGGATATTCAAATGAGCATTCCTGACAAATACTAACTTGTGGTTTGCACTGCAACCCTCTTTTATGTCTCGGTAGCATGCCAAAAGTTACATAATAGGTTGAATAATATAGATAGATAAACATTTATAAAGCCCAAGTTGGACTACAACTTTTTTGGTTGATTGATTGGATTCCGCCATGCTTCTGCAAGATGTGGGCCCTGTTGACATTACAGTGCGCATGCATCTATGCAATGAAACATAAATGCAGTCTTTTTATGTGTATTCTACATTTGGATTCATACATATTAACGGTTTTCTGAAGTGTTCCCGCTAACAATTCCATTCATATTAATTACCGTTATTAATGGTATAATCGAAAACCGGCATATGTATAACTCTTAACCTCAGCTTTCTTTAAATTCACACAGATGTATGAATTTGTAAATTAGCCTCCACTCAATTACACTCAAAAGTTTCAGACTATAACTAAAACTGAAAAAAGTATCGCAATCGCTTTATATCAAATCCATGTAGCAGTTTTCCATGTGTACAACTCAGATTTTGATATTTATGATCCATGTGATCTAATGAGTTGATGTTATTGTTTACAGGTTTATGATATTCAGAACTGATACACTCCCACACACAATATGTCACACACTGCACTTTAACGGCAAGTTTAACACTGGACAATAGTTACACACTGCACTTTTAAACAACAGTCTACCTCATCCTATGCACAACTTGTTTACATTATGCAGAACCTGCACACTCTGTGTTTAGTGTTTAATGTTTTTCTCGTGCTAAATGTATGTACGTTGAATGTTTCGACTGTGTTGTCTATAGTACACTGTGTGTACTGATTATATGTATGTGCATATTGCACACTGTCTTATGTCCGCACTATATGTTTCATGTGACATGTTACATGTACTGCGCTGTTTTTGGAGCAAGCTCCTAAGAATTTCACTCACCAGGGCACATGTGCCGTGGTGATGTGACAATAAAAGTGAATTGAATTGAATTGATATTATCAACCCGCAGTTTCAAACCAGATTTTACGAAAATCCTCATATGATGTAAAATTATGCAGTTGCAAATGGTTTGTCTTACTGCAAATTAAATACCCCATATAAACAACATTAAACGGGTCTGAAATAGAATCTGTGTCACCTACTGTAAAACCTTAAGAAAAGTGCAGTGGTTCTTGGTTTCAGACATCACTCAAACATTGAATATTTAACAGCCGACTATATTTACCTTGACTGCAATATTCTGACTATTGGTCATTACAAGTTTCCATCCACAGCATTTTCTTACTTAAGGTCATACTCTGAATACGAATAATTCAATTAGGAATTTAAACACATAGCGGAAAGCGTGCCTGTAAACGCTGATTCTTCGTAACAGAATTTCAGTGACATTTTGCATAACGCGCTAGACAAACCGTGGCAATTTATCCGAATTATTGATGACACATGCAAATGAAAACAGAAATGTAATGGATCTACAAGCAACCTTATATGTGTATGTACTAATGTAAAACATGTAAACATAGACACTGATCCATAAGCACTGATCTGTGTTAATGACAACCTAATGTTTTGTTTTTGTTATGCCACTGAAAGCATCCAAACATATTAACATTTATTATAATATCAAGCCTTTTCACTTTTCCTACATAGAGAATGAAACCTTTTTCTCATCACATTGCTCTCCAATTTCTTTGTTCAGTGTATCAAGACATTATTTTACAGATTGTGCCCTCGCTCAGCTCACTATCTGAATTCTTTTTGGATTCGGCTGCATAAAAGTCTCATTCTCTATCTAAAATATGTGTGAATTTAATTTGATTTTAACTTCTCTCTTACTTGTGCTCCCTAAAAAAGACAGCTATGCTGACATTTAGTTCTTGTACCCTTAATTTAGTTTTGGATATCTGAATTAACAAAAGTCGGTGGATAACTCAGATGTCCAAAACCAAATCAAAGATATGGACAGGATCAGTTATAGCTCTCCAGCCACTGACACGGTACTAACAGTATCAGGAATGTAGGATCACAGTCCTGGACATGGAGAACAATGTTCATTTAAAAAATATATACTATCCTTTCTATCTGATGTGCAACGAAACATGCAAACAAATATTTCAGGTCCGCCTGTGGTCGATAATTTATGACTTAAAACTAATCTTTGAACATGAAAAGTATATTTTAAGTAAAAATAATTATTTCTGTCTTAAAATAACTAGTAACACTACACTTTTTCTTCATATTTAAAAGATATTTGAAAAGATGTTTGTCACCAAACATTTCCTGGACCTCACAGAGTACAATTGTAAGAAAAAACCATAACAGTCCAAAGTACACTTAAATTTATGTTGAACAAAAAAATATAAACTTATTTTACAATAGTAGTCAAACCACAATAGCCTGTGTTTACCAGAACAAAAAAATATATATACAAATTTAAAACAACTCAAAGGTGAGTAACCGGTGACGGATTTTTTTTATTTTGAAGTGAACTACCCCTTAAGTATGCACTAATATGCAAATTACCTCCATGTCCTCGCAGTCACTCTCTCGAAAGTTCGAGACACAACTAAGACTGTGCATAAAAACTATAATATATGCTCTATCCTTGCATATCTATGACACAAACTGCTAATCCATAGGGTCAATCAAATAAATCTGATTGGCCACAGGTTTATGACACCAAAGGATTTTAAACTGTATTCGGTAAACTGCAGTTTTAAGAAAATACTCATCAATGGTTTAACATGATAAATATGCATATGGTCTGAACAAACTAAATACATATAATTATTTTTATAGAGTTATAGAACTGTAATGGAGAAATCATATCAGTTTAAAATTAAATAAAGAGTTTTATATATGTATATGGTGCAGCCTTAAATACGGTACTCAGATGTTGGATCACATCAGCTTGAACTGTACAATGACAGGTAACAATCAAAAAGGCCCGAAGAAATCGCACAGTGTGCAACTGCTTTGAGGATCCTGCGGGAAAAACTGAAATAATTGACTGAACGGTTTGAACTCTTCAGATGCCATTCTACAACATGTCTCTTATTATCCGGCACCCATTTCAGGGGATTAAATAACGTGGAATCCATAATAAAACATTTTTGAAAGTAGAATTAGGTGTTAGCATAATAATAGTGACAACGTGAAGATATTCATCTATGCTTCTGTGAACAACCAACTAATACATCTTTGTGTCTGCTCAAATCCACAGATTAAAATCTACAGAATTATATTTCACATGAATATGAATGGAAGTCTCCACACATAGACTGTGAAGTATGAAGTGGTCTCTCCAGAAGCAGTCGAGCGGTATAATTGCGGATTATTCCCTGGCTCAAGTGGAGCTCCGCTAACGTCCTATTAAACATACATATGGCAAAGAATTTTCTCCTCGATTTCAAACTTCCCTGGACAAACCAGGTTACTATAACAAAGTAAGGCCTTTGATATACACCTGCAGAGCTACCACAAAGACAGCATCTTTTGAACATCTTTGATATTTAAGGTTATGTGTGTCATTTCTTAAATGCTACCCTACCTTTGCCTGATTATTTTAAGAGTAAAACATATGACCTCTTATACTTATTTTCACAGCTCCACATTTGTTGTGAGGATTCTAGCAACTATCGTTCAGGTTTGACAAACTAAAGGCTTATACGTCTTTCCAGCTCCCCCGGGTTTGCAGGAGCTCCAGCGCGTTTCTAATGGATGCTGTGTGGTCACTCATCATTTCTGTATCATTTGAGGCAAAGTGCCACGACACTAATATACCTCCCGTCTCTGGAGCTTTAATTACTCCCTACAAGCTGAACGGAATGAAGGAACATCCTGCGGAGGATCCTGCTTTACCTGCTGATAACGGAGAACAACACTGAGAGCGTTTGTTCTTGAGTACACTCATACCTAGACAGTTGTACACAATATATGTTTACATAAACCATATATCATGATACAGAATGTATACGCTCTTTAGTCAATTTTCAAAGCTTAATATTTTTGCTTTCCATGAACTGTTTTACAAGGAAGGACATAAAGGGTAAAGTATTTTGTATAAAAATGTATATAATAGTTTATAAGAGAAAAAGGTTCAATCGTTATACACGTTACCAATTTCTGTTTTCTGAGAGAAGGTAAATATGCCGACTCAAATATGAGAGACAAAACTCAAATAAAAACGATCAGTTATCAATTAAATTCAAATAAATGACCTTTTTACTTTTTTCTTTGATATGACATGCTGTCTAATAAATGTCGCACCGTATGTAAAACATTAATTAATTTTAAGAAATTTTGAAAGCAATAGCAGTATCAGGAATTGTATACACAACAATTATTTTAAAACTGATAAAAAAGAATTCTGAAATCACTTACTTCCGCTCCATGAAAGTTACAAGAACAGATACGTTTTAAATAAATAATATATTTTTTTAGCAAGGCCTTAATGCAAGTCATACATCAAAGAGCATTCAGGTCACATGGCAATAAAATATGATGGATGCAGTATGTCACAAATGTATTAATACTACCTTAACACATACTAGAACAATCCCTTAAAGGCAGGGTCTATGATTTTAAAAAATGCTTAAGAAAACTGAGTTTGTTCAGAGTTCAGAGTTCAGAAACATCCGTGGAGCCAATCAGAATTAAGGGACGTGTATTTCTTGATGTATAGAGGAACATTAGCCGAGAGTGACAGATGTCTCATGTGAGAGGCGGAGCTATCAAAAAAGGGTGTGGATGTGCTCTTCGTGTAGGGACGTGTCCATTAAGATGATTTCGAATGTCCATATTGACTACCAGAAATTGTTAACCCTGCCTAAGTACCTAACGCTTGATAGTTAGGTACTAACCTGCCCCAAGCTCAAAATTTGGACATTAATGTCAGACCATTCCAGCAAAGCCGGTCTTACAAGTACACATATTTATCCCAGAATTGTAAAGTGCTATTTTTAAACAATTTTAACACTTATTTTGCAAAATATTATTTAAAAAAATATGCAAGTTCATGAAGAAAGAAAGGAAACTCAACCATTATAAAGCCGTATAACTTGCGCAGAACACAAAATAAGATCTTTTTTTTAACCAAACAGCAATGGCACCTATTTACAAAACACAACAAAAGTAAATAAAAAACTGCTATTGTTTGGTTTCCAACATTCTTTAAAATACCTTCCTTTGTGTTCTGCAGAAGAAAGAAAGTCATGGTTTGAAAGGACCAGAGGGTGAATAAATGATGACACAATTTCGAATTTCAGGAAAGCTGTCACTTACCTGTACTATGTTGTGTTATTTTGAGGTGCACCTATATTTTTAGTATACAAAAGTGTACTAAAGTGTACTTGTCTTACTTTTGTTCGTTGGCAGACTTAAAGGCCTACTTTTTGGCACATCTCATAAACCGTTACACTAGAAAGTAATTTAACATGAAAAGGAATTACACAGCTCACAAGATACTAATTATTTATTTCCGGTTCCCCCAAATTGAGCCGTGGACTGTCAGTGGACGTATTAACCAGCCTGAGAAATACTTTCAAACATGACTCCCCCTTGTGAGTACCAATATACCAAAATCAGAGCTCTGATCTGATTAAAAAATCCAATCAAGCCAATATTTCATCTCCACTCCATCAAATAACGCCAAAGTCATTGTAGCCATCGATATTTCATTTGTTTTCAATGGCATCCCTCGAGTGGTTTCTTCACACGGATGCCTATGACTGTGCCGTTTCATTTAATCACTTTCTATCTCTGCCGGTGTATTAACAGTGGGTGTACCGCCCATGCACACCTATTCTCAGTATACCCGATGGTCCCGGCTTTTCTCTCTAAAGCGATCACACGGGTTCCCGTCGTTCTTTATTGGATTTCTTAACTCCTCTACATGCAATTACTACTGGAGGTGACCAGAACAGTGGGTGGTGCACAGGAAGAGATGCAGATTAATCTCGTACTTTTAAACATTACAAGCCCAGCGGGACGACTAGACTGATCCGTGGGACCATGTACTTTTCAGACATCACTTAAATGACCAAAGAGGCATCGGTTCATGTCTTCCTATATGCAAATGTCGTCTCTGTCGATCAGTCTCTTTGCTCTGCTTCTATTGTTTTGCACATCTCTTGGCATATGGTAGGAGACCAGGAATAGTTCTGACCTACTTGCAGTTTTCCACTAACTTCTCGTTCCCGGTTCTGATCTGGGTGCAGCACTCTCCCAAACTTTACACACTACATCTTTCCGACATCTTTTGACCCAAGCTCATTTTTCATACTGTGCAGTTTTGAAGAACAATGCTTCTTTAGTTTGTCACGGCCGGCTTACGAAACAACTGCATTGTTGGAATGCAAAGAAATATAAATGCCTGGCTTTTTCAAACAGTTGGGGAAACACAGTCATCAAATCAGTTTTTCTTGCTCCCCGCTTTATACGGATTGTTATTATTTCAGATGTGGATCGAAGAGTCTTAGCTTGAGTTTTGCTGCATTGATTGACGTCTAAAGGCTGAGGTTAGGTTGGATTTATAGTTATAAGTGGAAATAATCCATTCTCTCCCCTCTGCAAACCTGAGCCATTTGTATACATGAAGGTCACACTATTGATGGGCGCCATTAAAAAACAGGCAAAGCAAGGTGAGGCTCTTTTAGATCAATATGTTAACAATCTAAATCCTGAACAGCAGCAACCACTTAGAGACAAGCGATTCACTCTTAAAGCTATCAGACAGCGAGCATTTTCGTTTCAACATGTTTTCCACAGAGCTTATAGGAAATTGGATAATAAAACTTACAAGTTCGTGTTGGGGGTTTTTATCTATTCTATCATGATTTAATCATCCTTTAGTTGTAGGGGTCAGCCGTGGCCTAGTGGTTAGTTAGTTGAACTTGTAAGCAGATGGTTGTGGGTTTGAACCCCAGTGCCAACAGACAATGACTGAAGTGTCCTTGAGGCGGACATCTTACCCCCGTTTGCTCTACGGTGAAAAGTGGCAACTGCAAAATACTTGTAAGTAGCTTTGCATAAAAGAATGAATAAATGTAAATGTTAATGTTTTAGACGCGTTAAATCACAGAAAAAGATCTTTGGATGAATGCTTGTAACCAAACAGTTCTTGGATCCCAATTTACATGCAAATGTAAAAAAGTAATTTTTTTGTTTGCAATCAATGTAATATACTTTTTAAATTTTACGTCGTTGCAAGTAAAATCTGCTTAACTCAGACATGTCATAAATATATGTTTGTTAAACAAATACTTGTTTTCCCTTATAATAATAAAATGAACTTTTTTTAATAAATTATTTTAATATTTAATATTAATATTATTTTCTATTTAATGCTTTAAGACTTTATTAAGTAAATATAACTATCAGCCATCTTTACAGTTTTTAGAGTGTAGTGGAAATAATAAAAATGTAAGTCAAAGTGACGACACAACTTTGTGTTGTATTCTTCTAGATATCAACCAAATGTACATTTTGTGTTCAACAAACTTTGTATTTAAACTATTTTGCTGTAGGCCTCATCCTTAATATCTTTATCTGTGTTAACAGATTTGGAACAAGTCACAGGAGAGTAAAGAATGGTTCACCCATTTAAAAAAAAGAAAATTTAAGTAAGTACGTAAAGATTTACTTAAAGTGCCTAAAAGTTCCCCAAAATTGAAAGCCCTTGTGATTTGAAACATGTATGACTTCATTATTGGTGCGGAAACACAAAAAAGGATACTTTGAGGAATGTTGGTAACCAAAAAACTGTGGGACCCACCCATTCACTTCTATTGCACAGATACAAAACCCATACAAGTGATCGGGTATCGCTGTTCCTCTGAACAAAACATTTTTCAAAATATCTTCTTTGTGCTCTGCAGACATAATAAAGTGATACAGGTTTGAAATAGCAGCCGGAAGAATAAATGTTGCAAAATAGAAGATGTCGGAATTGAAGCCCCATTTACAATACCGACCAACTGAATAAAAATACAAACTAAATAAACTGCATGGTCGATGTCTGTTCGCATTTGATCAAACGTATGTAAACCAGTGTTCGTAAGGACATGAAATAAATTATTTTCTTATTATTCGTTTAATCAGACTCTCCTAAAACCACGACGAAGAGTCGCCGTTTGTGAACTTCAAGTATTTCTTGTCAAGTGCATACTTTAATGTAACAGGATTCCTCCGACACACCAATAAGACTTAAAGCCATGGAGCGTGCTGAGTTGATGTAAAACCTCTCATGTAATGGCTTCAGAAGTGATAAGCTTCAATGTTTATTTTCCCCTACGCTGCGTGAGGTAAAATTGACTTTTGCTATCTCAGCCAATAGCAATTATCTGAGACGCCAGAAGCTTCTACACAGCGAAGACTAATTAGTTTCATTAACCTGCGTCAGAGATAAAAACAATCGCCGTAATGTAATTGAAATGCTGGTTTTACCCCTCTCTCTGTCTCTTTCTGTTCGGTTCTCACATTTGGATTTGGACAGGGATGGAAAGTAACGTATTTCAACTACTCAGGTTACTCTAGTTGAGATTTTTTACACTTTAAACGGACCAAAAGGCCCAGACAAACAAGCAGATGGATATTCAAGATAGAAACATTAAATAGACTGGAAATAAGAGACAAACAGTTCATTAACTGCCCAACGTACCATCCAAGATTCTTAAGGAGAGCAGTGAAGAAAGCTTTATTTGAAACCGCAAGCTTTGGTCACTCATACGGTTCAAACGATGTGTTTAAAAGTTCACAAAAACACCAACGTTATTCTGGCGCCTCCCGAGGAAATCAATTCTCTTTAAAAAAATGTTAATATATTAAAATAAGCACCAGGGAATACTTTCACGTTGACTCTATCTGTATTTTAAACTTCAAATTAACATGAACCCGTGGACTTGAATTTCATGAAAGACCATGGACCACAATTCAGGTACAAATCTTAACTCTTCAATTCGTCACAAATATCTCGGATGGCTTAAGGTTCGGTTAATGAACTGACATCTCCTCTACGGATGCATTATGTCTTTTCAATGCTATGTCAGTTGCAATTTTGGTAACAAATCTTTTTCCATTTTTTGCTGGCAGTTTTGGCTTTTTTAGGATCTAGTTCACATGGTTGAACCAAGTTGGGATGGCATGGACAAACAGATGCAAGCACAGTTAAACATATTAAATGGTTTTAATAAATTGTACCATTTATATTCTTTAGCAATATGTGTACTCTACATAAATCTCCAAGTATGATAATTAATAACTATCCATTATTAATTGAACAGCACTAACTAGAAAGTAACGAGTACCTAATACTTTGAGCCATCTTTACTTTTACTCAATTACTTTTTAACTTCAGTATTTTTACTTTTACTTGAAAATAAAATTCAGCAATGTAGCGGTACATGTGCATCGTACAAATTTCCAGTACTCTTTCCACGTCTGCCTTTTAGTACATTTCAGCTTAAATGTAGAAGGACAACCGCGCAGTCAATAGAAATGTTGACTCCTGTCCTAAGCGAGTCGCTGAAAGAACACATTTGCTAGAATTATGTGCTATTGTGTTTATGTAAATGCTTGCTTGTTACCTGTGTACTTTCCCTTCACAAAACCTTTCAAATTTTACCATGCCGGTTGTGTACACTTGGGAATTTAAATAGCTTTCAACACAGATTTTGTGGGATGTTAACTCATTTGCATCATTCCAAGTGAATCGGCCATTAAAACAAAGCAGACAGAGCGTGTGAGCAAACCAAACTATGCCACTCAATACAATCTCGGTGAATTTACCCACAAAACATGAGCAAGTTTCATCATTAAAGGTTCTTAAAGGCCAGTGTTTATGAGCGTCTAGCGTACGATGACTAATAAACAACCAGTGAGGCCGAACACAAGACTGTGAGATCTGAGCAGTACGACTCTCTTGAGATGAATATCTGACACCATCATTATTGCACGCATTCAGACTAGAAAAAGTGTTTTTTGCGTGTGTATGTGTGTGGCTTTTCTCAGAGCCCTCTCGTGTGTGAACATTTGGTCTTTCATAGAAATAAAGGAGAGATGACATTTGTAGGGTCTTGTTTGGTCTTGCGAGCACAATGACACAAACACCCGAGCCAAATCTCACAGCGGGGTTTCTGAGCTCTCTCTCCATGTGAGAAGACATTGGACTTCCGGCTTTGACCTTTTGACGTGGTGAATCAATAGAATGCATTCAAAGTCTTCTCAGCTGGATCTTTAGAGTTTTTCACAAACTGAGAAATATGGCAGATTTACAGCCTACATGAACCAATCTATACCTGTGAGAAACATGCACACCTTATATAAACACTAACTATATTAACTCTTATAGTCTGCTTTACATTGTCCAATCAACTCTCATAATAGGATTTATAGAGCATAATTGTTTGATTGATTTATTAACTGAGTTAGTTTGCACAGATTGGCAACATTGTTTTTTTAATAAATTGCTTAATGATATAAAATATATCCATTTAGGGATTATAACACAGATAATGGCATTGAACATTAAATCAAATTTTGTTATGAATTTGTGCCCATTAATTAATATTTTTTAAATATTTAATCTGAATGTATAATGTATATAGTCTGTTTAACAAGTGTACATTTTGTCTCTTTATGTTTAAAATATAAAACTGCAGGTCGCTTTACATTCTTATATTTACTTACTATCTACTAAAATAAAAACTCAAACAAAAGCTAAGGCTGTTCAATGAATAATCATAAGTCGTGAAATACTTATATTAATTATTATATGTTTTACCATCAAGTCAAGTTTTCAACGTGGTGTTGATGTGCTTCAAAAACTGATATTTGATCAATAAAAAAAGTCTGCATATTTAAAGTGAAAGTTTACTCAAAAATGATAAGTCTGTCATCAATTAAAAAGATTCTTGTTATTTTCGAACCTGTAAGACTTTCTTTCCTCTGCAGACCACAAAAGAAGACATTTTAAAGAAATTTGACACTATTCACTTGCATTGGTGTTGTGTCCATATAGCAGAAGTGCCACTGTTTTTTGGCACCCAACATTCTTCAAAATCTCTTCTTTTGTATTTGAGGGGGGAGGAGTCATGCAGCTTGAAAATGTAAAGATTTTTCATTTTTGGGTGCATTTTCACTTTTTACATTTACATTTACATTTACATTTAGTCATTTAGCAGACGCTTTTATCCAAAGCGACTTACAATAGTCGAGGAGACAATGAAGCGGTAAATAGCCGATACAACAATAGGTGAACAAGTGCTACAACAATGCTACCGAGTTACACAGAGAGAGAAGTTACAAAAAGAAGTATTTTTTTTTTTTTTTTTTTTTTTTATAGAGTGAGTAGTTAGAAAAGAAGTGAGTTAGTGAGTTAGGTGTAGCCGGAAAAGATGAGTTTTTAGGAGTTTTTTAAAGATAGAGACCGAGTCTGACAAGCGTGAAGCCAGAGGTAGATCGTTCCACCATCGAGGAACTGAAGCAGAGAACATACGAGAGAGAGATTTCTTTCCCTTTTGAGCTGGCACCACAAGTCTCAGCTCATTTGAGGAGCGTAGAGATCTTGAGGGCCTATATCTTTGCATTAGTGAGTTAAGGTAAGTGGGTGCTGAACCGGTGGTGTTCTTGTAGGCAATGAGAAGACATTTAAATTGGCTGCTACAGGAAGCCAATGCAGTTTTATGAAGAGAGGTGTTACATGAGTCCTTTTTGGTTCCTTGAACACCACTCTTGCCGCTGCTTTTTGAATCATCTGCAGAGGTTTAGTTGTGCACATCGGGAGTCCAGCAAGCAGCGCATTGCAGTAGTCCAGCCTGGACAGGACCAAAGCTTGAACCAGGATTTGTGTGGAGTGTTCTTTGAGAAACTGTCTGATCTTCCTGATGATGTTTTTAAATTGTGGTATGTATATACAGAATAATCTAATTTATATTGGCTACCCTGCTCTTCAATTCTCATTAAACATTCCATCAGCCACTGAAAAGAACCCATTTACACTGACCACAAGATATTTGGTTTAATGTAATTTCATAAACATCAAACTTAGCTTGAGAAATTCAATGACCATACTGATTTCCCAATGCACATGGCGTATTGGAGCAGCTCTGAGGACTCATCTACATCAATCTCAGTTAGTGGCGGCTTTATGTAGCAGAGAACGGTAGTTGTAGTATGTCATACTGACATTATAGATTTCCGTAAGCACAGTCGTTCTGATGCGCCGAGTCCCAGATCCCATCTTCCTGTCTCTGTCCAATATATTCAGGAAGGAAGAAGTTTTCTCTGACCTGGGGCTGTCTGTTTTCGACTACTGTACTTTCTACACACCTGAATGAGCAATTCAATACTGTTGTTCAAAATTCAGGGCTAACCTGGGCAGTAGACAGATAATATAATCTATCAGGTTAGTCAAACCAAAACCACATCCAGTTTTATTGGTGCAATTGCTTTTATTCAATATCTGCGAGTAAAATGTGAAGCCTCGGGGCTAGACGTGAAACACATTTGGGTTGAGATAGAATAGCAAGCTGAATTGCGGGGATGTGCGCTATTCAGGAGTGAACAGAAAATGTCTTTTAAAAGTCAATTCAATTCCTGAAAGTGAATTCAATTTGAAGTTGCAAACAGGATGTGTATTCATCAACTTAATGGAATAACCGCTGCAAGCATCATTTATAATATACTAAACAACCCATGAGGATGTCATCATACAACATACGAACAAGTAATACAAGATTTTCCAGAATCACATAATTAATAATCAATGTTTGAAAAGTCAGCAACAGATATTTGTTTTATGTACTTTCTCATGTCGGAATTCAAATAGAATTTTTTTTGTCATTTCAAGAGAACAGAGGGGCACGACATTATTAAATGGATTTCCTAAAGTGTTATTTATCAGCTGTTATAGCAATAGTCTCTCTTTTTATATGTTGTAGCACTGCATCACTGCTCTAAAGACGGATGACCAGTGATATTAAACTTCCTCTATCGCAAACACATCGGCTGTGCTGTAAATCATGCCAGACATTCTATTAGATATTTTCTCCCGCAGTAAGTCATACAGCATCAAACTATAAGCTCATGTTAGCTACGTGGCAATCCACACAAAAAGACTGTTCATGTGATACGGGTGCGAGAGTAATAAACTTAGTAAAATGTGTGTATTGATGGCTTCTTTAGAAAGCTTTCATTAAAAAAATGGTGAATACATTACTTTTTTTCATATTATTCCATATGCATTACTTCAATTCATACAAATTGGTCCTATTTTTCACTTAAAATAGAGTACATTTAAAAGCTGTGAAATTAAATATATATACTGTTGATATTTAAGTAATTAAAAAATAGGTTAATCTCATTAAGTCAAATATTAAAATATTTTAAACAGAATTCACCCCAAATTTTCTGGGTATATTACAAATATATGTTTATTAAAAAAAATTCACATGCCAATTTTTTTTTATTTTTACTCCGCTGAAAATATAAATATTGACATATTTACTAAGCCACATTAGATTTTATTTAAGTCCATGATTTCCATTCGGGTTTCTCTCTTTTGAGACTTAAAATGATAATAATTCTAAAATAAGAGGTCTTTCATTTTTTACGCATGATTTTCTTCCTTATGTAAAGCACATATAGAGAATGGTGGTCCCCCTATACTTCTATTGCATTGATACAAAACCAATACAAGTCAATTCCTCAAAATATCTTGTTTTGCGTCATACTGTTTTGAAACATTAAGTAGGTGAGTATACAACCTATATATATCTATACAACCCCACAGTTCACCCCACGCAGGGTCTTCAAATATTCGGATATGGTACTGGTAATGCCAAGATCACAAGTTTGATTCCAAGAAAACACATTTACACATAATCTACTGTAAATCACTTTGGATAAATGTTTCTACCAACTGTATAAATGTAAAATATTGTCCACACACCTTTTCGCAATGACAATAATGATCAACAACGCAGTAAACCGGTCCAACGCAACGTTGTCTCTCTCGCTCAATTATTTTCTAGTTTCTTTGAGTTTACATTCTTCAATGAACAAAGCTCCTCTGTACTACACATCAAGTAAACCATCTCAGCTCTAAACGTCCCATCAATGTCATTACTGTGGACCGGCTCGGGTCCTGCAAACAGCTGTTTAGTGCTGTCGATACAGTAAACAAGATAAAGGAGCTGCTTAGCTGAAATACAATAAAGACATTTTTACTCCGGAAGAATAGGATCAATGTGTCTCTCGGCGTGTTTTCCTGTAATGGGCATGCATAAATAACTGGGAGAAATGAGTAGTTAATCATAACGATTTTTGCCTTCTTGCACAACCTTTTGATGCTTGACGGGATATTATTGGATGCAGTATGGTTATCCTGGACCGTTTCGTGATACCCTATGGGTGAGTGTAGAGATGAGTGTTTTTGTTTTTGAGTGGCAAAGCAAAGAGACCGAGCGGGCATGTTTGGTTTCCAGCTTCTTGATTTAGCACTTTCAGAAAATGCTTGTTGGGATGGTTTGGAAACTGTTTTGTAATTGTATGGAATATGAAAAACGTAAAGCAGTGTGTATTTTTGTTAATCGTTTAAAAACATCCCACAATATTCTCCATTCTCAATGCCAAAATCAATCATCTGTAACAGTTTGGCCTGGGAGAGCGTTTACACCTTTCATATCTTCAGATATTTCTTGTCTTATTTGTCATTTCTGACATCCAAAACACTTTACAAAGCAGGTAAAAAGCACAGAATATCTTAAACAAATATTCAGAAGTGTAAATGTGCTTTCTGGGAATCAGGGATACGAAATCAGTCACAGCCAACCTGCCTGTCAAAGATCACATCAGTGTGTCGTCTTGGTTCCTTTAAACTGGAGCTTTGTGTTGTTTTCTCTCTGTTGAGCGAACGAAAAATTAAACTCAATTAAGCTCACAGCTGTTGCCTGAGGCGCAGCGAGTCAGTCTGTTATACTTGGTCGGTCTTGACTTCGTCTCTGAACAGCTGAAGTTCGGCTGGATTAAGAACATTGAGGAATTGTCAATCCCTAAGAAAGACGCAGGTAAATTGTCTGGTATTGATTAACACACATTGTGCCTGAAATTCTTATTACAAAATGATTCATTTGCAATGTCCTCTTAAGATTGTCTAATTAATAAATCAAATCCAATACAGCGGGACTGGTACAGATCACAGTAAAAAAATCATCACAAATATTTAGCAGAAACAGTAGAACAAGCTTCGATAAGTTTTATTTTTCCCATAATTTTTCCCGCGGGTAGTCGGTAACACATTTTTGGTCACTGGTTTTGGAAAAAAATGTTTGTCAACTTAAAGTCTTTGTCTCTAGAGTTTGTTTCATTTCCAATGACTCCCATTGGGTCTGATGGTCAGAGAGTTGGACTTGTAAGCAGAAGGTTGCGGGTTAGAATCACAGTTCCAGCAGACAACGACTGAAGTGTCCTTGAGCAAAGCATCTGACCCCCATTTGCTCTGCAGTGATGGTTGGCCACTGCATAATACTTCGCTTTTATTAAAAGCGTCTGCCAAATGAATAAATGGAAATGGAAATTGTTTTGCCACAAAACCACTAAGACAATCCTCAAAATATGTTTTTTAATTTCTGATATGAAAGTATCTTACATGGATTTTGAATGAAATAATTGTACACATATTATATTTCGAATCTTCTAAATGTACTTAAACAATTGCAAGATTCTGGTTTCTACAGTGTGATCCTGTATATCTTCAGATTATTACACACAAAACCTCCCCAAAAAGGTGTATCCCAGACCCGGGGGAGAGGGAGAGGAACAATGGTAAACAATGACCAGAGGAGCTGATGGAGTGTTTTCAGGCCCATCTGTAGAAACCCTGGATTAGGGTTCCACCAATGACTACACACACATTCCTGATCTTTGCTTCAGAGGAGTGGAAAGACTGCTGGATGCTTGTTATAATAACCCCTTACTGAGACACATGGAGGTACACATGCTCTGACACGCACACACACACACGCACACACACACGCATGCACGCATGCACGCACGCGCACACACACACACACACACACACACACACACACACACACACACACACACACACACACACACACGGTCTTGTTCTTTTCTCCTGATGAATGCATTTGGAGCTTACACAACACGACACCGTGATAACCCACTAAAACATCACTCTATTTGAGGGGTCATGCATGCAAACATTATTTGATCACTCGCAGAACAAGATGAAAGCAGTATGGGGAGAGAGGATGAGTGATATGCAGCCTATTAGACATATTGCTTTACATAAATCTTATCGAAATGGACAACACTCAACATCTCCATCAGAGGTGCACATCTCCTCTAAACCCCACAACGCCCTGCCAGCTTTGATCTCAGACACTCGCTTATTCTACCATTCCCTTGGAAAATAATTGTTTTCTTCCACAAGAAGCAATCATTAAAAGCAAGCAAACATGCTTTATTACTGTCGGCAGACACACAACAGGACACAATAGTGAATCCAGATGGACTCTTTAAAGGGTCAAGGGAGTAGAAGCACTGAGGTATTGCTTCTCTATCTGAAAATTACATGGATTTGAGTTTAATGACCGTTAGGTTCTGTAAGACAAGAAATTCAAATCCTGAGACTGCTAGAAATTCTGGATATTAAAAATTCATGACACAGTAGGCAACAATACGTGGACGACCTTCTGCATCTGCTGAGGTTCTGAAATGGGCAAACAGTGAATATTCTTGTTCTCTATAAAGCCATGGGACCAGTGGAGGTCTTAGTAAAACTAAAACTACAAACGAAGAGTGCCAGAGATTTGCTGAATGTTCAGCATCGACGACTGCGATGCAAAATCTTTGTCCATTTCAAAACAAATTTTAGTGGCCAAGATGATCATCTGTATAACCTGCAATGAACATATAGATGCTACAGCAAACCTGTGTCCTCCTCAAGCTTTTTTAATGTTCTGGTTAACAAGTTAATAAGCGTTTTACTAGACACGCAGAATTAAAAAGACTATAGATGCAAAAAATTTGGAGTACACAAGGAGACACATTTAGATGTATTCATAATTTTTTTTTTTTATTGCATCAGGCTTTCGTCCAGTAAGATCTGACCTTTTGCGATTATAATAAAATGCTACTTTTTTTTAAAGTAGATAGATATACAAATAACAAACTTGTGATTTCGTGTGTACAGTCTATCTGTATATTTTCTAAAACAATGGTGTCATCTCCCCATGTCTTGATCCTAGTCTGGTCTGACGTGTGTTTAAGACAGTTTCAGTGGTTTCATGCCTACCCACATACCGTTGAGACGGTGCCGTGTTTACTAAATTTTTTGTGGGAACAAGGAAAAGATAGTTAAACATCTGGCTTTGTGAAGACATGGCCTAAGACTTGATTTCAGTTTAAGGTGGGGTTAGCAATTTCCGGGTCAAGCCGAATACCAAAACAACCTTTTAGCCAATCAGCAGGAAGATGTACAGTGCCTAGGACTTTATTTAATTAAATACTTAATTTTTGACAGAGTTTCAGTTTCAAATTAATTCAACCCAGCAAAATCTGACAATTAGATTGGGTCTCCCCACCATTTAGACCAGCGTTGCACCCCTGCAAGCAACCCGCCTTTAATTCAATTATGATTCAATAAATTTAGGCATGAATGGACTACTGATTATACACTCTAAACGATAATCATTATGCCTTTATACATAACAAATAAACCCACTTAATACAAAAGCCACTGCCGTTCTTCACACAATGCACACAATTTCCTCAGTTGAACTCTTTTCACCCGAATCAGTTTGGTTCATTCATGGCCGACAATCAAACACAATAAACCAGACCCAAGAAATCTTACCACTAACTCATTAGAATTCAGGATATGATATCAGGCTTTACAGTTTTAGAAAGCTGACCTTCCATGTTTTTTCCACAAAGAAATTAAAATTTGCTGTCATTAACTTAAGTAAGCCTTCCTCAGACAGGATTTGCATATACATAAGGTATTGGGCCTCTCAAACAAATACACTCTAATAGGATATTTATTATGCTGTGACTTTTCAATCAGATGCATAATTTGCAATTGAATACATTGGATTGGAAACATCCATAATTCAAAATCCAAATATGAGCAAGATTGGAGACATGGATGGATTTGAATTCATATGAAATGAGTACTAATACGGAGTTATTTCGCGTATTAGCCGGTGACAAGTGAAGGCCAAGAGTGAAGAGAAACTTCTCGGGCTCATGCGTTGCTGTGCATGATATAGGTCAGGGCTTTTAAACTGGGGTCCTGGGATCCCCAGGGGGCCTCGAAAAAAGCTCAAAGGGGTCCCCAGAAAATCTTTAAATTGTAAATGTACACATTAGTTTTCTTTTAAATCTAAAAAATGATATTAATTTGTACATGTTTCACTCGTAGGCGGTATGTTTTGGAAAGAAAAAATGCTGTTTAATAAAAAAATAGGAATTGGTTGTCTTTGGGCGCATACAATCAACATTATTCATAATACAAAAACTATTTCAACTATTAAATTTTTTTATATATCTTATCATATTCTCACACTTACTATTTATCATACATAGTTTAAATCCTTCTTTATGTTGTATTTGTATATGGTCGAATTTGTTTTTTAGAAAGGGGGTCCATCAATGTGTTATACGCCTATATCAGGGGTTTTAAACTTTACTGTATCAGGGACCCCCAAATATGATGGAGCATTTATGACGACCCCCTTTCTAAAATACATATATATTATATGTCATTTTTATGGCTACTTTCCAAGCCTGCCACGGACGTGAAAATGTGTCAACGTAAACTTTAAGCATAAATACAATTGTTCAGTTTTCCGTGTTTTAATCTCGGTAAGGAACACGCGTTTACCCAAACACGGACGCAGAAACGTGAGATGTCGGGCATGTTAATCTAACGACTTGTGTGCTCAGAATCGCAAGCCTGGAAGTATCCATTTCTATGGCATGTGATGGTATGTCTTTTATGTATTTATGTATGTATTGGTGCTGGTGGTCAGCGCGTGGACCCGATGATAAACAGCAAGTGTGCACAACAACGGCAGATAAATGGGGAAAATACGATTAAAATCACTTAAAAGAATAGGAGATGGGAAAAGTTTAATGGAATGGATTCGATTTTGTAAACGATTTTTGTAAAGCGTCAGCTAAATGACTTAATGTAAATGTAATGCTGTGCAATACAAATAAACAAACCACAATACTATAATCGAAACAAAACAAAAGTAAAATAAATAAAAAATAAAATTTTTTATATTTTGTCAACTTTGATATTGCTATTTGAGAGGATTTAAGTCTTGGACCTGGCAACCCTGTCTGTAACCGTTAGTTGTATGCTCCCAACTCCTTGAAAAGCGGGATATTTGTTGAATGGCAACCATCGCTCAGGTGGAATCTCCTGTGACGTCATCAAAGTAAGGACACGTGGGTTTGTATTTCTTTCACTGCTGCAGCTTTGATTATTTATATTTTTTGAAGCTCGAATATAAATGGTAATAAAAATACATTTTAAATTACATTTACATAACTTTCGTAAGGCGAAAAAGGCAAATATTGTGTGCTCTTATATTGTATTATATTTATTTCCATTTCTGTATTTACTTAAAGATCCTATTCTACATGATTCCGTGTTTAAAAGTTTTTTAGTGTATAATGTTGTTGTATTAATAATATATGTAAAATTATAAAGCTCTTATAAAATTATGAAGTTTAATGCCAAAAGAGATATTTTATTTAACAGAAATAGCCTACAAAAAATGGCCGGTTTGGACTACATCACTCTACTTCCTTCTTTAGTGACATCACTGTTCCTTCCGCACAGAGGAACACACAAGGGGGCGTGGTCTTCTGGCGCTCCCATGCAATAAGAAAGGGGCTGATCATACCAAACGCTCTTTTAAAGTATGGAAACTCGAGACGCGCGAAGCTGCTTTTTGACTGTTTGAAGAGATCAGCGAGCTGCGTTTTTTATGTGTATATATGTTCCACTATATACACTGTCCTGTCAATCAAGAGTTATAGCGCGAGAGCTTTAGTCGCTGTTAACTGTCATTTTTGCAGAAACCTAAAAAATTTTCACGTTTTGTTGTGAACTTTCTATATGAACCCTCTCGAGAGACAACACAAGTTTCTCCTTCATTGCAGTCTCCAGACACTTCCAGCAACTGTAAAGTTCTCTCAATACATTGGAAGCTCCGCCCCTCACTTCATTCCATTGGACAATGGAAAAAAATGCATGAACTCAAGCGCTTTTCTACCTGAAGTTACCTTTTTTTAATTCGAAGTACTAAGGGGGCATGACATAGCACACGCTTAAAACGCGAGAAACCAGGCGTGCAGAAGCATAATCTCGGATATTTTTATTTTTATATTTTAGAGTCCAATCACCTTTGTTTGGATATCCTTGGGGATCAAAAATTACAATTTAGTTTTGTTTAAATCGGTTGCCTGAAAATTATAATCTGAGGACAGATTCCTCAATCTCAATCAATTTAATATCGGATTTACACAAAGATTATTCTTGAAAGATGGAGCACTTCCCTCTGTTGTTTATAGTGTATATATTATTAAAGATGGTACATTTAACAGTTTCTGTAATTATTACACAAAGGTCAAGGCGGTTAAGCTTTGTTATCTAGATGTTAATGAAACTAATCCGACGAAAGAGTGTAGTTATCCATCCGGATAAACATGTAATGATCAGTTTAAATTATTTGTTGATTATATGTTTTGTTTAACATGCTGGTTTAGATCGGGGGAAAGATTAGTTACAGTCATCTGAAAGATTGTTCTATGTTTAGTCGTATGCAAAAGTTGTCCTTGCACAGGTTCTTCTCGATATTCTTCATCTACGTTCTCCGGGTCAAATTGATAACATTAAAGACGTGTTAACAATAACACTGAGCGCATGCTTCTCCACATTATGGTAAGATGCGGGATCTTTCTTCAACATGGGCTAACTTTGATGTTGAATCACAAGACAGGAACCGCTGACTCAATCAGAACACGTTACATATTTCTGAAGGACTTCATAGAACAAGGAGGTTATCAGTCATTTAACAAAGCTTCAAAATAAACACAAATAAAAGGACCTTCAATTGTGACACTGCCTGTATTTTTTTGTGTGATTTACTTTTTTATAAATAAAATCATTCTTTATTGTGTAAGAAACATTATGTGAGAATATAACATTGGTTTCTAATATCGACGGAGTGAGACCACGTAAAATGTCACAATTTTTCATCTCAACTTTGGAAACTTTCTTTAACATAAAAATGTATGATATTTAAAATATATTTTATGTACTTATTAACGTTATCAATTAAAAAAAAATTCGAAATATTCTATGACAAAATATAAAACACAGAGCAGACCTATATCGCCGTTGGAAAGTGGGCATTGGGAAAGCGTGCCCGTTTCATTGCAAAGCAAAGGTTTTGACTTTTGGCTCCGAATTGTCTGTGCAGTTAAATAAAAGCCCCCTTGCAGCAATTACAGGCGTGATCAAGAGAATCTCAGGCTCCCTCAATCCCAATCAATGCTGCTGTGCTGCTCCAAAGGCTCCTGCAGCAGAACTTCCAGATCGGCTTTGACAACACAGCAACTAAAATATCCCCAAAGTATTCTCCTCTCTCCTCAGACAGGATTCAAGAGCATTTATCCAATACCCACACTTTTCTTTCAAAGTCACGTCTGCAAAGTAGATCCCGGGTTATTGAACACAGTCAGAGATTTCAAAATTAATGAAACATGGAGAAAAACTATTGCCTTTCTATTTTTATTGTTTCACTGTTTTATAATTCATGAGCCGCCATCGAAATATTTCAGCGTTACAGAGATGGACACGAGTGCCATCAAACTCTTATCCATTGGTACATTTTGGGGGGATTTGCTGGAAAAATGTGGTTTTAGATACATATGACGGGTTATCCATCTGAAGGATTCTTTTTTGTTTTGGTGGACCTTTTTTTTAATCTAAGTTTTAAAGTGCTTATGAAAGTTTTATGTGCTGCCATCCTCCTGTCTTTTGTGAGCGGCCTTTGAAGTGTATCCTCTACCTGTCTCCTATGTATTTTTCATTGTTTCTTAAACCTTGTTCTTTACATCTGCCTACTGTTTCCTATCGTTTCCCATGGCCAATTGGCTATCCAAAAAGGATTTGATTTGTGTGTGTTGAAATCCATGTCTGTAAGCTTTTGATACAACTTTTAGGGTGGTCATAAAAGTTGACCTCATAAAGCTTTGAAAACAAAAAGGTTTGTCCATGTCTCTCTTAGAAAGGGACGAACAGTATTGATGATGCATTCCGCACTTCTCACTGTAATGCTTAATGTAAGGATTTAAGATTAATGTCTATCCATTCATCCATCTAACTACATACCAACCATCCATCTGTCAATCCACTTACCTACCTACCTACCATCCATCCATCTATCCACCTACCTTCCCATCATCCATACATCCATCTGACCCACCACCTACCTACATTTACATTTAGTCATTTAACTGATGCTTTTATTCAAGGCTTCTTAAAAATATTACAAAAGAAGCATTTACAAAAAGAAGCATTTATAAGGGAGAAAGCAATCATAAGTGATATAATGCCAGTCTTAGTAAGAAAATACAACATACGTACCAAGTGCCAAGAAATATTTTTGTATTGAAAGACTGAGGATGTCAAAAGAAGTTTATTTTTTATGGGTTAGGTGCAAGAGGAAAAAATTGGATTTACCTACCATCCATCCACCTACATCTAACTCTCAGACTCAGTTTATTAACAATAATATATTTTCATTTAAAATAAATAGGCTGATTGCTCATATAAATGAAAACAATCTACTTCAGCCAGGATAAAAAAAATAATAATAAAATAAAGAGTGAGCAACATTAAAAACACATTAATCTGATGGTTTTGGGGACAGGGTTGCTTAAACATTAATGATGTCTCATCTTCTGACTCTCAGAATGATCTATAGGGTGGAACTGCTTTAAATGATGGGATAGATTTCATTTGTTCATTTTCATGCTAGTGGGCACATTCTTCAGAGCACCGAAACCTAACATTTATCCGAACTTAAAGCCGAACCACCTCCACACTACTGAATGAATCTTTCCTTTCTTATCAATTATCTCATCTGCCTTCTTACTTGTCGAAGTTTGTTCATCCACATCTGTGTTTCGGTCATTTTGTCGCTTAAACTTCCCATGACGGAGCTTAACAAACTACTGTTGAGCGCTGGCAGCGTGTCTGTGATGTGACGTCATCACGCAATTCTGTTCTGCTCTTTACATCATTTAGTGACAAATGCTCATGTATAACATAATATGTATAAAAAAAATAAATATACATAAATATCGGAAATTGGTTTGAAAATCATATCATCGTTATTGAAAAAAATTATATCGCGCTATATATATTGATCTGGAATTATTGTCCAGCCCTTCCTACCATACATCCATCCATCCATCCATCCATTCATTCGTCTGTCCTTCCACCTACCCATCCATCCAAACATTCATTCATCTGTCCATCCACCTACCTATCTACCTACCTACCATCCATCTGTCAATCCGCCTACTGTATCCTCTTCCTTTAAAATACTGCATCTCTTCTTTGGAAAATCGTTCCCACTGTGCAACACTGTTACTCTGTTGCCATGCTCAGTATGGGTGACAGCGCATTGACCATTAATTAAAAGCATGCAGTCTATAGACGTGCCTCTGTGCCATGTAATAAAACAAGTTTATGGTGTAGTGCTGCCTGCTTTCCATTTCCTCTTTTCAGCCCTGTGACAAAGTGCACTTGGCCTAGACCGAGTGTTAATCTTTGCCCAGACAGCTTTGAGGACTATGATCAGGTGGGACAAGAGAAAGAGGGAGAAATCTTGACACTCATTGCGACTACCACAGATCTCTTTTCACTTAGGGCTAGTTGGGTGTCAACATACAGCAAAAGTGGGAAATTAGCCATTACTAGACACGATCAAATGGCTTTGAGTGGAACCCTGGTACTTGATCTCTCCAGACTCTCTCAGGAGGAAAAAGACATGTTTCGCTCAATAACAGTCTTTTAGGATGCATAAAAAAGACAAAGAGGGAAAATCATTGTGTCTGTGTGATGTTTTGCTTTGTTGTCTGTGTTTTGTCTCCTTAAAATCCACCTTTTTTTCTGCATTACCTTTACAGCTCACAGGTTAAGACAAGGTCAACATTCCCAAGGAACCTGCGACGAAAGCCGCTTTGAAGCCATTGTTGGTCGAGCGTCGCTCTGTTCAGGAATCTCTAGAGGTCACCTTTAAGCAGGTAGCCTCGTCAAATCCTATTGGTATGTCTGCAGTTCTTAAACGCTTCATTTATTTCCATTGCAGTGAGGCACAGGTGTTGCTTCTAGATTACACCGCGCCTCTGTCAGCATGGGGAAAAAGTGTAATCGTGTTAAAGGAATAAAGAGACATGGTTCTCCTCTATTCACCATTAGGGTTGTTGCGCAGATTCACTCACTATTTTCCCTGATTCGATCAGATGAAGCAACATCACTGGTATGATGGTATGATGGTATGATGGCGGACGGTGGTGAATGGCTAGCACACATGATGCCCAGGCCTGATCGCTCACTTTCCCTGTGGCAACACTCGCATTTGGCTGGCATTATGTAGCATCTGCCATCAACTCCTGATTCATTTAGTTGTTCCCCCAGTGACCATCAAAGCTGTGCCTAAACCTGTATAAGTACAAATATAAAAGCACAATTCTTTTCTGATATTTGTTTCCACTGTAACACTTGGACAAATGTCTTCTTAAATGAAATATCCTAGAATACGATTCTAAGAACACTGTGAAATTTGTTTGTTTATTACTGGATCCAGTGCAGACAGGCTGTTGTTGGTTTTTAATCAGTTTTTTAAACTGCCGGAAGGAGGTATGATAAATAAAGGTGGGTTAGTTGAATCATTGTAGATATTACCAGAGTTAAAACAAATCATGATGTTCCTTCATACAATTTCCAAAAGTTCTCTTGAAGTTACTGATTAGACCACTTGATGTAAGTGGTCTAAACAAGATGTAAAGATCCAGGCCCAGAAACGGAAGCAGTTTTATTTTTATTTAAAGGGGTAGTTCAACCAAACTTATTACTCACTTTCTAGGTCTTCCAAATCTGTGAATACAGCAAGGTTGAGTACGATTGTTTGTAACCAACCCAAATGGACTATCATAGAAGGCTAAAAAATGGTTGTCAAAATTTCAGCAACAAGGAAAAGATGACCGAATTTCATAATTTTTCGGTCAACTATCCCTAAGTCTTACTGTACATATCTTACAAAAGTCTAACAGTTATGATATTACAATTTCCATATACTGTACCTCTGAAGTCATGGATTTGAACTATTTTATTGAATTTCTTTCAGTAGATCCTTCTTGATATCCCACACCGAACTTGAAATACAACCTTCGTGCATTTGCATACATAAAATGTTAATGATCATAAGAAAGTGTTTAAAACGTCACCAAATTTAAAGAAGAATGAAGAGTGAAAAACAAGTGTTATATGAATGGAATGGGCCTTATGTACAAGGTCATTTTTTTCAAATATCCTGCTTCTTGAACTCTTGACTTTCTGAAGTTCTTGTCCTGTTTGACCTTCTGAAGTTCTGGACTTTCTGTTTGGAGTTCAGCGTTCGGAATATTTCTAAAACATTTAAATGCACATGTTCTTGACAACTATATCTTGAGCTTTATAGATCATAAACCCTTTATATGAAAAAAAGAACGTAAAGTGTCATGCTGTATGCTAGAAATTAAATTTGTGTCTATAATAGGCCACTTCTTGCTTATCTCGGTTGGTTGTACAGCTTATAGGTCTTAGCAGACCGTGTATTCCCTCATGTTCACAAAGACAAATCTGTATTATCTCCAGTGTGCCAACTTAAAGTCAACTATAAGGACTTTGCTAATCCCTCCAAGAATTTCTACAGTATACTAGCTACTTGATCCTAAACTTTTCCTAAAATGTTACAAGGGAGTAAAATTTGTTCAACTTTCCATTCATTCAACATCCCTTATATTGGCACAAAATAACCCCAGATAAGCAACTCTTCTTATTGTCTGATGAAATCACTACTGCACAGATTGCATTATCTATAAGAAAACAGTGTGGCCTGTTTGAGAGCGTTGTGGACATCACATCTTTTAGAAAGTAAAGCCACAGTGCCAAAGGGATCAAGGAAAAATGTTTTTTTGTCAGAGAGAATTCCCTCACATTCATTGTTCAACAGAACGACATATGTTAGATTTGAACCCAATCAGAGACGCTGTCAGTAAATACTAAACAAGACATTGATTTTAGCAAAACAAGTACTAACCTTAAAACCTTATTCTGGGAGTGTTGGACTAAGCTGAGGTCATAGTCACACATAGTCGCTTCACGTTTGTAAAGGTTGCTTTGAGTAGAAGCCGTTCAGTCTTTCTCCTTGGTTAGTTTTTAACTACCTTTACTTTTAACATCATAAAAATATTTATCGAACCCGAGTGGGCTGAATCCAAGTGTAATGAGGGTGATTTTAATAATCGAATGAGTCCAGACAATAAAAACAGGGAAGAAACACCTGATACAAAACAAACCGAGAAAGAACAGAGCAACTAAATGTACAAATGAAAGAACAATCATGTGATCCCAACGTGGGAATTGGTTTTTCTCTTAAGAATTTTCAAAAATAGAGAAATAAATTGACAATTTGCATTCTGATTTAGCTCCACAAAGTACAATGTTTTCTTGTGCCCTAGCTTTTACTTCCATTCTCAATTCAACTCTATCAGTTTTCTTTAAGATGAACAGATTACCTGTAAGGGGAAAATCACCTTTTTTTGGGAAAGGCTTTGTATGATAATTTTATTATGATTTATATAATGTTTATTTTTTATTTTAATATTGATAAAATAACCATTTGATTTTTTGTTCAGATATTTATATTTATTCATTAATTTTTCACTGTTGTTTTAATGTTCAAGTAATGTTTTTGTTTTACTCTCTGAACATCTAAGAATATTTCTTCCAGATTTTTTTGGAGAAATTTTACAATGGGAAAGAATGGTAAGAAGAACATAATAATGTTTTGTTTACCTCAAATACTGCAAAGAAAATAATTTAGGAATCCCTTTTAAACAACCAACAGTTCTATTTTTAGTTGTATTAAGGAAAAAATCAACCATATTTTTTAATGGGATATCCTTGACTTTTATCAAAGTGTGTCTTATCATGTACTCAGAATTTCACAGTGTTCGATGGCTTTGTTGAAATTCAACAGACACTGAACTGAAAGGGCCACTTTACATCTGAATGGTCTCTTAAATTTTGCACGGCTGTTTGCTGTCTATGTTTCTTGTTACTGGGATGAAGTAAACAACTGATGTATTTTACGCACATTAAAACGGCTGTTTTGATTAAAAAACTGAATCATTTTTTGGTTCACTAAACAAAAACACGAAGAGTTAATTTAGATTTATTTGAAGTATGCCCCAGTTACCACTGTAAATCCCTCTAAACCTCTTCAAGGATCATAAGGCAAAAATAATTGCAAAGAAACAAGCCATTATCACTAAACAACACTATTATAATGCAACGCTGATTATCATTTGACTCAAAACTTTGAAATAAAGCTCGGTTTGGAAGCTATGTTGGCTATTTTTGCACATTGACAAGGCCTTATTTTTTTAGTGTGCACTTAGAAATCCCACTGGTGGTTCAGTTGCTCCATGCCAAAGGAGGAGAGTACAGTCCTATACTGAGACACCTCAGGAAGGTCAGCTGAAGGGTGACGGACAGTTTGTTTAGACCCAGTGAAGTTTAAAGTCATAGTTTCACCAAAAACTTAAATTCTGTCATTATTCACTCTTTTTAAGTTGTTCCAATTCTGTATAAATATATTTGTTTTGATGAACATAGAAAAATATATTTTGGACGAACGCTTGTAACCAAACAGGTCTTGGACCCCACTGACTTCCGTTGTAGGAAAAATGTCTTATAAAGCTGTTACATTCCTCCAAATATCTTACTGTGTGTTCAACCAAACAAAGAAATAAATATAGATTTGCAACAACTAGAGAGTGATGAATTCATGAAAGACAAGAATGTACATTAATGGGGAAAATTGCACTTTAATAAAGGCTTTAAATATTTATTAATATTGGATGGAAATATGAAATATTATGGGACAATATATTTTTTGCTGTATTGTCCTGATTATAATATAAAACAATATATGAACATTTAGGAATATATATTGTTTTTTAAAATTGGTAATTATAAGTTTTGATTTTTTAAGAAGACAATATTATTGATATTATATTATGTAAATTTCTGACATGTATTACTCACTCTGGTTGTTCCAAACCTGTTCTCATTTTTTGTTTGGTTGAACATCAAACAAAGAGAAAGATATTTTGATGAATGCTTGTTACAATTATTGGATCCCTTTGACTACCATAGCAGGAAAAATAACAGGGGTTGTTAAAAGTGTTTCCAAAACTCTTCTATCAAAATATCAATTTTTTTGTTCGACATATAGTACATATAGTAATTTTTGCAACTATAGCAGTTAAGCATTCTTCCAAAAATCTTTCTCAATGTTAATCAGAACAAAACAAATAATACAGAAACCATCCCTTGAAGTACGCTTGGAACAGATAACATGTCGACCTACCTAATTCCAAAAAAGAATCAAGGTCGTTTAGGAATATAATATGATAAGGAGCATGTTATGTTCTTTATCCAAGCAGCTTAAATTTGCAAAAATAAAAACAAAGGAAAAATAGAGCTCGGTGGCAGAAAAGGATCAAAGAGGGGTCAAAAAATCAACAAAGAGACTCTTATCCTTATTTTTAATGGATTCTGTTTTAATTCAAACTCCTCCACAGATGAGCAAAAAAAGACGAAGAATTGCAATTACACACCTGGGGAACTCCCAGCCTCCCGATGTGTAATCATCCCAACTCCCATTAAATGCTACCTGACACATGAAGAATTTAAATGAGCAAAATCTGCTCCGGAGAAATGCAGATGCTTGATTTCAAATCGTGAATGAAAACCGGGATTGTTGCCTCATCTCTCGAGGGGTGGGAAGCTGTGATAAAAACACTCGGTGTTATCGGGAAGGTTCAAGAAACACACATTTTGGTGGTAGACTTTTGTTTCACTAACAGCACAACCTGCAAGGAGGTTCTTTGGTGGTATTATAATGATAGCATCAGAAACACACACCCGGCTGGATGTTACTTCACAAAGCATTCCCTCAACAGTCATCGGCCACTGTGGACTCGCATGTCTATCGCCCGTCACTTGAAACCCCACCTCACCGCCTTCCATAACAATCTGTGACAGCTGGTGTCTTAATTATCAAGGCCTTCTCTGTCCTCTTTCCTCCAGCTTCCTGCTTGTTCTTTTCACGTCGTGACATCTCTTTCTGTTTTCCAGGTGAAAGGTCACCTGGGACATATGCTGCGGCACATCTGAGAGGGAGGGTCACGGGTGAAGGGGGCTTTCGGCTTGTTTTTCTTCAACCCCGGAGCTTTGGATGTGGGCGCTTTTATTTCAAAAACAATAGACCCATTCACAATCACCTCCACGGTTTTCGGCACGACAGACCTCTCGGCGAGGAACGTCACAGCGGCTTTATTCTCTCCCGTTTGATACACTGGAGCTATTTGTAGAAGTTTTCCAATCATCAAAACACACTAAAGTGCATCAATGGAGAGAGTGCTCCGAATGCCAAACACCGAGATCATTAAACGAAGTGTAGGTAAAAATGAAGTTTGGGTTGTATGCACGTCCAAAACGGATCTCTCAAAGATGATTTTCTGCCTTGGTTTTAATTCCGTTCAGCCTAAAGTGGTATGTGGGAAATTAAATTGGCATTGAAAAAATTAATTTTCACATGAATAGGAACTTATGACATAAAATTGCAGTGCAGTAGATTAAACGTTTTCGAATGAACAGAATACCAAATGAAAGTGGATGAATTGAATGTCCAGTATAAAAGAAAGGTCTGCCTTCATACCTAAATCCGTTCTGTTATTCGCAACATTTTGAATTCTGTGACTTGTGTTCCAATCCGAGAACAACTTCTCTTGAAGTCCATGCCAAGCTGACATGAATTAAAAATATTTGATCAACTTAAACTACACTTTTTACACAATAGTGAAAAATAAATAGGACTCTCAACTATTTTGATCATCTTTACATTTTATTATTTATATTTCAATTTAAACAGAGTCAAACTTTTATACTGAGACCACTCAAAAATTATTTAATATTATTAATATTAAATGTAGAATTTTGAGCATAAAAAAGTAAGCTCTATTTTCAAAAAATGAAAATTACCTCATCATTTACTACCCCTCGTCAAACTTGTAGGAAAGCATTCTTCCACAGGACACAAAATAACATATTTTGAAGAATGTTGGTAATTGGCACCCATTCGCTGGTTTTGTGTCCATACAAAATAAGTAAATGGAGTGCTGTTTGGTCAACGATATTCTTCAAAATATCTTGTTTTGTGGTCTGTGAAAGAAAGAAAGCCATACAGGTTTGAAATGAAAGAATCTTCATTTTTGGTGCATGGTAGAAATGATCCAACCGTATGTTCGGATTAAACAAAAGTCTGAATATAAATAACTAAATGAAATGTAGGAAAGAAGTGTAGTCACACATGACATTTAATAGTACAGAGTGAGCTCTTTTGGCAATCTAATATACGTGTGCTTTATGTGTGAACCGACACACATGAAAGTAAATAAACCGCTACATCAAAATAATGTAGCTGCCCTGAAATTCAATTTATAAAATCCGTCCAGTGTTTTTTTGCACGTGCAGCAGAGGTTATTGGAACAGCCTGTCTGAAACTTTGACAGCAGAACAGAGGACAATACACAATAACTTAGACTACCTGAAGGAGACATGCATTGCACTCACAATGGTGTATGCTGTTTTGATATCTCTTTAAAACTGTACATGTATTTAATGGAACTTGTGCCCCCTTAAAGGCAATAACAGTGTTGTATTTTTAGAAATGAAAATATGCAGTCAGAATTAAAATTATGACTTAATATTATGAACTAATAATACAACTAGTATTAGTTTACCCAATAATGAAAATTCTGTCATCATTTACCCTCCCTATAGTCCAGATCTTTTATCTGCAAACACAAATTTTGAATTTTTTTAGAAGGTGGTAACCCAAAAATGGTCCTTAAAAAACCAGTGCAAAGCCAATTGGAATCAAATGTTTTCCCTTATCGACATTCTTCAAAATATCTTATTTTTGTTTTGCGGAAAAAATGTCCGAAATTTCACAAGGGAAAGGAAATGATCTCACACCAGAAACACAAAGCAGGCTTCTTTGTTGACATACATTTTATTACGTGGAGGGGATTAGAATGTATTGAACGTAATCAATGTTTGCCAACAAAACATTTATCACCAGAAAAGGGTCAGATTTGCATCAAAACAGCATCAATAACACCAAACACAGTTGTGTTTTGTTATTAACAACTTTCTAATTTCTCCATATATCCTTGTCTTTGACCAGGAATAAATCCTTAAATAAAAAATAGTTTGCATGCATTTCTGCATATTAATATCTGAAATTAAAAGTGTTTTAGCATTACCAAAAGCCCCCCTTCCTCCATTCATCTGTCCATCCATCCAGTTCTTTGAATTCACTTTAACCACAAGACCTTTTACCTACTGCTGTCTTTTTACTTCCCGTGAACTTTCTTTTAATACCCTCTCATGCATGCAGTCATATTTCAGCCCTGTAATCTAGAGAGTGTTTAATGAATTTCTAATGGGCTCTGATTTACATCAAGGACTGCATAATCTCATATTCCTTTCATTTGGATTCTGCTTCTCTTTATGCACAGGTGCTAACAAGCAGCACGGGTCAAGGCCAGGGTGCTCCGCCAGGATCTGTCCTTCAGCCATGTCTTCTGTCCCCTTCTCATGATAGGATCTCTCCGCCTGGGGTGCAACTGTAGGCCCAGCTTTAGGTCTGTCTGATAACTGGCTTCCTTACGTTTAGTTCAACCGAGGGCATTTGCATGAGCTCTAGACGTGCAAGATCAACACGGCTCCTGCTTCGGTCCTTTTGTTGCAATCCGGCGTAATATTCACGCTGGGGAAAACAATTAATTTGCGATAAAAGGGGTAATAATTAATAATGCATGTGGTTCTGAATACAGGAGTGTGATGGTTGCGGTATTTTATAAAATCATGTTTTTTATAACCCATTATGCATGCTACTGTGGGAACATATGAGCTATGTCAGCGCATGGGTTCGATTATTTCCTTTCTCTTCCATTTATTCTCATTCAACCGTAATTACAACATAATTGTTTTTGGATCTAGATGAGCACCAGCGAATAAGATTTTGGTAATTCGCACCCAGATTTATTAGTTTCCTAGTTATAAGCTGCTCTTTTGACACACAAATGTAATCTTGCATGAAAGTGACTATTAAGATTGTGTCAAAACAGTCATTTTTTTGGTTTTGCATTCACAAGTTAATGCATCAGTTTGAACAACTGTGAGCGGAGGGAAACGAGAGCAGAATGAACGCAGGGCTGAACTAACACCCAAGGGAGCCATTCGACTCTGTTCTGTCGCCACAGAAAAGGGCTACGGGCTTGGCCACATCCAAAAGGGAAAGGAGATTGTTGGGGGGGGCTGTTTAAGATTCTGGAGGAGCTCCCCTGCCATCACCTCCACTGTTCTCCGCTCCCCTCTGACTTCTCAGCCTAGCCAACCTGTGTATAAAACACAAAGAGCATTATACATGAGGTGCAGAGGGTCTCTGAACGTCCTCCCCCCTCTGCCCAAACTTCACAGAAAATCACCACTCGTCCTTTAAAAGACTGGTTCATAGTCTGACAATTTAGAACAGATATTACCAGGATACAGATCAAAAAATAAAAATAAAGTTGCAAGTGTAATAAGGCATGAGGTCCTATTATATAAATAAAGGTTATGACTGCTAGTCAAGAAATAGTTCACCCGAAAATGAATATTGTGACCTTTCAATCACCATGATTTCATTTTGAATCTTCTTCACTTTCTTTGTAAAAGAACACGAAAGAAGATATTTGGAAGAAGGTTGGTAGCCAAACAGCAGTGGGACCCATTCACTTCTATTGCATGGACACAAAACCAATGCAAGTAAATGTGTGCCTCCAACATTCTTCTAAATATTACACAGTTGTCATTTTCATTTTAAGATTAATGGCTTGTTGGATTCCTTCATTGTAAGTCACTTTGGATAGAAGTATGTGCTAAACTAATATATATAAAAGCATCATGATTTTAAATAACGAACATTGCATTGAGCAATGCTTTACTTATAAGAGGGGGCATAACTTAAAATAAGACAATAAGGCCCAAGATGCAGTTTGTTGCGGTGCAGCTAAAGGGCATTGTTAGGCATGTCAACCAATCAAAACCAGATTAAATTATTTTAAAAAGTAGTTAAACTAGTACTTGGTGTACCAGTTTACCTGCTGTTTTAAATGAAAAAAAAAAAAACTTTGTGCCACGAACCTGACTAATGTAAGTAAATGTTCAGATCCAATAATACCATAGATATTCAAAGGCTAAAGAAAAACACCAATAAAGATTTAAAGGGTTGCATACAAACATGTACACAGTGTCATGTGATCTTTATAGATGGTGTTCACCAAAGTTTTTTGATAAGGGAGTTAAATGTTATGTATAAATAAAGGATTTGGTTTAACTAGAAAATGAATAATGTAATGTTAAAAACAAGGGTTTCATTAATAAATATATATTTGAATTATATCTCAATGTTTCTTTTAAATTCTAATTAAAATATTTTAGCTAATTTTTTTTTAGATTTTTTAGATTTATTCAATGTTATAACTTACATATACAAAAAACTAAACCACATATTTATTTAATTTCAAATCCTTTAAATATTATTAAATCATAGTTTGTGTGTAAATTTTCACATAAAACAGAGTTAAACTGAAAAAAATAATCAATGAGTACCCTTTGTATATAACTGCTATCTTACAAGCTGTACTGATTTTGACCGGAGTCAAACACAAGTCTTGATGTGTTACATTTCCAAATCTTTATATCCTTACCTCTCTTTAAATACACATTTATGTCTATTGGATATTACAATAAATGCCTATCCAAGGTTTAAAGCCATAGTTCTTATCAAAACAGATGAAGTCGTTCACCTTGCATAATTGAGGAACAGCCGTTCGGGTAACAAGTTGCACATTAAGTACAAGAACATTGAGAAAATCATCAGTAGATGAGGGAAAACAGATCGGGCTCTGCTTACTAAGCATGGAATTCAGCACTTTAGTCTGAACTTGTCAAAAGCAGAGCGATTATTCTTTTTTAGAGACTCGCATGATCCTATTCTTCCGGTGTTTTAGGTTAAACCCAATTGAACTGATAAGCCTTTAATGGACAGGTTGCTAAAAGTGTCTACGAAATGTAAAGTGTGGCATTGAAGAAAAAATCAATGATCATTTATAATCCCGTCGAGTTCCCAGGCACAACCTTTCAAAGTGGGCAGTAAGCAGTGCAGGTTGGCATGGATGAAAGATATAAGAGTCCCATTAACCTTGTTATGTGGATGTGAGCAGAAGAACCGCTTTCACTATCTTAAGCTCTCATCACTGACGGGTCCTCGGGGTCCTGCAACTAATTAACCTTGTGGAGACGGGCTCAGTTATAGGGCACTGAGAAGAGAATATTAAGAAACCTTTCAGAGGGCCATTAGCAGTGAGATCAACATATCTAACTTTCAAGTGCATTTTTGACACAAAACCAATATTTGTTCGAACTCACACCACAAGCGCTTGGCCTGTCAGAATGTAAAGTGACAAGGTTTTCTGAAGAAACAAAGTCTCGTGGGGGCAGCTGTTTGGCAGGTCTATTATAATGATGTGTGATGTGTTTGTTAAGCATACATGAACAAGGTTATCATGGATGTTGCTGGCCATTGCTTGCTGTTTTGGCTGCACACAAACTTTTGTCACGGTTTGATATTGCCAATGATGATTGGCATCCTGAAATGAGTTGAAATTGTAATAGAAACAAATATATAAGATGATCACGTTTCCCATTGGTTTTATCTTGAAATGTAGAACTGTATCCAGGATTGACGGATCTGCATAACAAATCCAGCACAATTCTATTAAATATTAAAACGTTCTCATAGCTGAAACTGTATACTTTTAACAGTTTTAGTGTGATTTTTATGTGCAACAACCTACATCTTCCAAAAAATCAAAAAGCTAATAATTAATTAAATATACTATTTAAATTGTATGTATAGGTCAGAAGAATATAGGCAAATATGATTTACTTAAAAATGCATTATGTGTGTATTATTGCAGCAAAATGAGTAGGTGTATATTATAAATGTATTTATAATAAATCAATACTTGTTTTAAATTATATGTTGCATTTTTAATCAATTTAAAATATTTAAGATTTATGTTTCTTATAGAATTCACAATTACATATTTTTGAAAAACAATACAAATAATTTTCTGAAATAAACTGTAAATGTACTGTTTATTGTAAAACAAAAACCTAATAAAAGTTTATTTACTCTAATGCTGAATGGATTTTTGTCCTTTTTTTATTGGGACATTTTACATTGCAGTTTTATGTTTGAGCATGACTCTATATTATTTTTTACTTTCTGAGTTTATGTCTCTTAATAATTAGTTTTTATTGCTTGGAAGGCACTGAAATTCCCTTCACAGGTTGGAGTTTTTCTAGTGTATTTTGCTGTGCTCTAATCTACTCAAGATAAACCTCTAAAAGCCACATAAAAACTAAATAAACTGTGGCAGTTCTAAGAATGAGCTTCTGTGTCGAGCCACGTACGTAAAAAGCATCCGGCACATGTGGTTATGTCTTTAGCAGCTCTGCCATGGAAAACCTTGAATTTGTGTACATAGATTGGCATAGCTGTAATACGACGACACGGCCGGTAGTATCCTTCACTGAATGCTGAATATAAATTCAGCATGTACGCTGCCATATTAAATCACCTGTAGTGGCTGAATACAAGTTTGAAATCAATGCTCGGGCGGTGAAGAGGTGATTTACCGCCTTCTGAAAGATCCGGCACTTGAGAGCATCTCCCGAAGACCAATTAATGTGACATCCCTGATGGATTCAGCATCATTTTTAGTCCTTTTGGAATGTTCATCTTCTGTCAGTGGTGGGCCCAAGTATGAAAAACTATCGTCCATGCTTGGAATCTCAAACCTTGAGGCATCTTCGGTTCGACAATCGTGTTTGAGAGGGATTTCTTTTTTTTCTCATGCGTTGGCAAGTTTACGCTTTATATGAGTAAGCCTGCACTGTTGAATCAGCACTTCGCTGAATTCCTTTCGCAGTTGTGTGGACCGTACTTTGTTGTTCTGGATGGAAAAACAAGAACTTCGTATGGCCAAAATGCGAGCAGACGTTTACTTAATGTGAACTCAATCCCTCAATGGTAGTTTCTAACTGCATTTTATACAGTACTTGCAATAGCACAAGATTCCAAAAGAAAAATCGCCAAGGCATTAAAAGGTAGCACATCCTGCGTGCAGATGGAGTCTGCCGCTGTTTTTCATTCTTTTAAGTGGGAGACGTACTGCCAGCGTAGTAAAATGAAATGGCCTTATTTGCATTAAGCTGAAGGAGAATAGCTTTTAAAGTGGGTTAGGGTGAATCTGAGCAGACGGGACTCTCAGAACTGGTTTGAGGGGAAAAAAGGAGGAGAGGTAAGAGGCTTAGCGCGCTTGAGGGCTTTGGTGTTTGGAGAACCAAGCTGTGAAGGAAAGTGAAACTGGGCATGTTGCTCTTTCCTTTCCTCTCTCTTCTTTAGCTAATGAGGCCTGTAGTTCCTCGCCGTCAAAGATACCCTGATGTCCGATCAGGGGGCCAGATGTTTTTGAAACCTCTTAAGCGACCACGGTGTACGGGTTAAACACATTGATCAGAGGTAGAAAGAGACACAGCAGACTCTCATAGGATGTTTTATGATGTAAAGTCTCCCCAGCACCTTCTTGACCGTTATTGTAGCACCCAGCTGTGCTGCTTGTACAAAGATGACAGAACAGATCAACGTCTTCAGACCACTGGCACGGCATACCCATTTATGCCCTGTACACCTTGAAATACGAGCTGGTTTGGCTGTCAAAGAAACATTGTTCCCAATGCAAGTCAATGGAGACCAAAGGTTTTGTGGTTACAGCATTCTTTAAAATATCTTCTTTTGTTCTCTGAAGAAGAAAATCATGCATATTTCAAATGATGATTATCACTGTCACTGAATATATAAAATAACGTGCTTGGAGGTTGAGATGGTAGAGGTTCCTGCTCTACGCCATTGCCCCCGGGCATGGGGGAATGCGCGTCTTATGGTTCTGAAAATCTTAAACCAAGGTGAAAAAACTAATTAAGATATTTTGAAGAATGTTGGTAACAGACCAGCACTGGATTTCGTTAATTTGATTGTATGGACATAAAACTAAAGCAAGTGAAATCGGCTAGTTTCCAACATTCTTCAAAGTATATTCCTCTGTTTTTAAAGGGAAGAAAAATAAACCATACAGGTGGGTGAGTAAATAATGACAGAGTTTTCATTTTGGGGTAAAATATCCCTTTAAGAAACATGTTTTGCTTTTTTGCAGAATTGCAAGTTTGGAATGTTGAATATTAAAG